>JANHMN010000007.1:22581294-22608664 GCA_030674055.1 Rhabdomys pumilio
CACACACACACACACACACACACACACACACACACACACACACACACGTAAACATGTGCACATACACACCCATATCATTATCCCATATTGAGGGATTGGTACACAGTAGCTTAACGTGGCTGTCTCTATACCTCTGTATCTCATTTTACATTCTTGGTGTTTTGTATATTTGTGATCATGCATGTTTGTGGGTGTGGGTATATATGTACGGACACACATTTATAGGCATGTAGTGCTCTTTGATCACTTTCCATTGTTATGTATTGAGACATGGTTTCTCGATGACTTTGAATTTTATCCATTATCTACGGCAACTGGGAATTGAGCTTCAGCACTCCTCTGTCTTGGCCACCATCACACTAGCATTAGTAGCCTTTGACTTGTCAGCTGGAGTTCTAAACACAGGTCTCTAAAATTAGGTCACAAGTAATTTACCCACTGAATCATCCCCCTGGCTCCAAAGTCATACTTTATTAAATATTTTAGCTAGTACTTAACTTTTGAGTCACTAAAATGCTGGATAAAACTAACAAAATAATGACATTAATAGAAATTGCAACTATTATAAATGAAATAGTATACCTAACACCTAGGGAATGATTATATATTTCAAATATGTTCACAACTTTATCTTGAAATCATTCTTTTCAGTGTTAGAATCCTTCAGTTAATGAGCAGATACTTGGAAAGTAACCACCCAATATAGTTGTCAACATTGGAATTTCCTTCTGTAACCTTAACACAAAATGCTACCATTTGAATGAATTTACACTTGTTTGTTAGGAAAGTATGGTGGAATATGCATGAATTCTCAAAAGACAGTAGCTAAACAGTGGTTGGAGGTGAGATTTAACATCCTTGGACATAGAAGAAATACAAATCAAACCTATTTTGAGATTCATCTTACATAAGTTAAAATGGATACGTTAAAAAAAAATACAAAAATCATTCAAATAAACAAGCAACATCACCAACAAAAAGACAACAGATGCTAATGAGAACAGAGAAAGGCCAAACACATACTGAATGCTGATAAGAGTTCAGACTAAAGAAGTTAATGAACAGTTGGCGCCCCTATTCCCTGGGCTTGGGGACTAAGGTGGTTAATATTGGGCTGTCTTTCTAGGGAAAAGTGGTGGTTTTGTTGGAACAGGGAGGATTAGCTAGGATTTATTACATAGCCATAACTAACTGGTAGAAATATGTATAATTGTCATTAAGGTGAAGTTATAATTTCTTAAATGGTATAAAATTTACTTTGATTTCAAATTTAAGGTTTTCATTGGTATGAGCTTCTTATTTATATAAAAGTGAGATTAATATTGTTACTCTCATAGGCACTGTGCCTGTATAACACATTTAGGAATACAAGGCTTAGACCCAGTTCTTTTTAAACAAATTTTAATTTTTTAAACAAATTTGAGATGGTTAGACTCTGAGTTAAGTGCCTATAGCAAATTCATAGCTATAAGTTTACTGTTAGGGTGTTTTCTATATTTTATTTAGAAATAGCTGAGAGGAGTTAACAGACAAAAGTACAGATTGCCTTACATGGATAGTCGGTTTTTAAAACATGAGAAGTTCACAGAATTGACGTTACAAAAATTTCTGTATTAATGTTCATTTTGATTAGAGACCTGTCTGCTCCTGACAGCTTCCTGTCTTGGATTCTAAGAAATTAAGCATCTTTGTAGTTATTCCAATTGTGGTGAGACAACCACTAGGCAAGAATTGCCTCTTTCCATCTACAGACAAATTACTGTCCAGAAAAGGGCACACTTGCAGAATAGTCGACTGATTATATCGGCCTAGACAGAGTAACCAGCCCTTAATAATTCTGCACCACTAAAGTCTGTCAGATGAGTTTGGGTCAGAAGGCTGAAGATTTGATGCTCCAACGTTCGGTAGCATAGGGGTTGTCCAGGTGTTCAGTGGTCTGTATAAATTGGCTAAGTTTTAGAAGTTATGCTTTGTGCTTCCCATAATTTCAGTTAACTCAGTCATTCTGGATTTCTGACAGGGTTGAAAACTTATAGTTTCATAGCCAATCTTGGCTATTTACTTTGAGAGAAAAGATTTGAGAGGATGGTTTTCAGCTGACATTCATTCTAAAGCCAAGAAAAAAAGCCAGGTTCAGGACCAAGTCTTTTAGTTAGGAGAGATGACAGAGGTTCTGCTTAGTCAACAAAGTGATGGACTGGGTATTATGTTTATCTTGCACCTTACTGATACAAATTGGTATAGTTATTCTATAATTGTATTTCAAGAGAAAAGTTTTATTTTAACAGGAAGGGTGATATGTAGGAGGAACTAAGGTAGGAGGAGCATGGAGAGGAAGAGGAGGAATAAGGAGAGGAGGAGGAGAAGGAGAGGAGGATCTAGGTGATAAGAGAGAAAAAGAGGGGTGGGGGACATGGAGGCAGATGTTCACATGTCTCTGCCAGTCAAAGACAGTTGATATATCTAGGTTGGGTATTGGGTTTACATTTCTGATTGATATTGAGCACTACCAAACTTATAAAGCCTTTGGTTAACATTAAAAAAAAATTGTATAAAAGCAAAAAGAAGAAGAGGGCATAGGATAGGGGTTTTCTAGGGCAGAAAAATGGGGAAAGGGAATGGCATCTGAAATGTAAATAAAATATACAATAAAAAAATTAAAAAAAAAGAGTTCAGAATAATGTGAATGCAATGCTTTAGTTTGAAGCTTTCTCAAAAGGCCTGACCTGTACCTACCACACAATCCAGCTATGCCACCCTTTGGAATGTACCCAAAGGTCTCTAAGTAGTAATAAAGAAATACTTGCTCACTTATTTTCTTGCTACTCAATTCACAAGGCCAGTGAATGGAACAGACTAGGTATCCATCCAAAGATAGAAAAATGCAAATGTGATATACTACAACTGCTATGAAAAATAAAATTATGAAATTTACATATGTATAGAGAGAACTAGGAAACAATAATGCGTGTGGTAACCAAGTCACCAAAAGACAAATCTCCTGTTTCTCCTATATATGAATGCTAATTCTTAAGGTTTAGATACATGTGTTTCACTTGGAAAACCCACAGAAGTTAATGAACAAGTAACGGGCCGTGAGGGAAGAAGAGACCCTTTCAAAGAAAGGAAGGTTGTAGAGACCATTTTAAAAGGAGCAATGGGAAAATAAATCAGGAATGACTAAAAGATGGGGAATGAAAGATTATGGTAGAGGAAGGATGGAGAAAGAAAAACTAACAATAAAGGCTTTTTAAAGAAAACATATGGAAAACTATTATAGCTAAACTTCCTAAATCAATATACACTAACATGCATGCATGCACACATACATACATACATACATACATACATACATACATACATACATAAATTCATAAATCAGTTTAAATGGAGTATATTCATATTGGAGAGCAGCAATCATATAAGTTACCATACAAACATCAAATAATAAAGATACTCAACACAAGGAATTGGTCATCTCATTTTACTAGTTGACCTATGATATTCCATTGATTCACAAATATTACATCTATTGGCATTTCCCTTTGTTACCACTCACAATTTGACAGTTAGCCCAATTGCTGAATATATTATATACTTGAGTCATAAACAGAACCATTAAGTCGGTATTGTCATAGCTTTACCTTACTAGCTATAATTATGGTACTTTAAGGTATCATGCTTGATACTGAAGGAAATAGGTAGTCATTGGTATCACACAAGAACAATAATAACTTGCATGTAAAGATGTGTCCACTTTTGCAATAGTGGCATTATTTTATGGGTAACTAAGCACTTTTTGAGAGAATTAAAGCCTGTTCAGAATATATACTTCACACTACTATTGGTGCTACATATCCAAGGCTAAATAGGTTATTGGATCTAGGAGAAAAACATACTATTACTATTTTTCTAAATTGACATAGCATTAAAAGTACTCCTAAATACTTTTTGATTCAGTAAATTTTTAACAGTATTAAGTGCCATGCTGAAGTAAGCTACAAATCCATCTACATTATACTGAAAGTGAAGACCATTATATTAAAAGCATAGACAAAATTCAATTTGGAAGATGATAATTTTGAAAAAGGTCTAGTTATATGAGCCAATATTAGGATGTCTCATCATAAGAAACAGAACTGGTGGAAGACTTTAGTAAAAGAACTTGTCATGTATAGATCATTGAACACCCCTTAAATAACTTATTTATGAATAGAGTTTTATTATATGACAGTTTCATTTATTATGTAGTGTTTCAAACTTAATTTTTAAAAAGATACAGTTGAGTAGTCAGAACAGATATCACAAGATCTTCAAATTCAAATATATTTAATGCCCAGCTCTTTGAAGAAGCTATCTTCTTCCTGTCTTGTTATTGATCATAAAGAACATTGCATAAACATCAGTATGCAACTCTAATGATTCCAATATTATAAGGAGTATGCTGGAGTATGCTGGAGAGAAAGGGAGAAAGACAGACAGATAGACAGAACAGAAAGAGAGAGAGAGAGAGAGAGAGAGAGAGAGATGTCCAGTGGAAGGAGGAAGGTGGATAAGACTTTGTACAAATTAAAAAAAAATTTCTAAATTTAATTGTCACAATGTTTCATGAATATATGCAGAACATGTATTTTGTAGAAGACAGAATTCTATATCTTCATAGAGGTGAACTGTTACATATTGAATTTATTTAGGTGCTATTTAGAAGTATCTTCTATCTTAACTTTCAGGACTTTATTAATAGCTGTTGAACTTTTTCAGAGGTCTATTTCTATATGATTTTACATAAGAGTATAAATTTCTTCTTTGGCCTATAAATATATCAGATGAAACTGAAGAATGAATATTTAATTCATATTACTTCCATAGAATAAGTGTCAATTTACTTTGACATACACAAGCATACACACACACGTACAGACAGACAAACAGACAGACAGACAGACACACACACACACACACACACACACACACACACACACACACACACCACAGACTAGGCATGTCTCTCATGAGCAACATAAAAGCAAGACAATCTTTAAACTTCCGATGATCCTCATGTTTCTGTTTCCCTAATGCTATGATCTCAGGTATGTGCCATAGTACTGTCTTCTGTCTATAAATTGTTGAATCATATGTTCTAATAGTTTGGAGAATTGCTGTTACCAAATCAGATAGATATTGATGTGTCATTTTCTTCATCTCAATTTCCTATTTTAATATCACTTGCTTTATAAATGAGAAAAAGTATTTTTCATTTTCTGTTTTGGAAGTAAAGCATATATTTCCCCTGTGAATAAGGCTACTTGATTGTTAATTTTGAATTATGGTAGTTTCTGTGAAATTGATAATAATTTTCATCTATATTGGGGCATAATTCTTCAGTAAACCTCCTCATGCCGCAGTTTTTTCAATCTTTCCTTCTGTCCTCGATCCTTTTCCTCCATCCCTCTGTCAATTACAGTTGGATGCTTCCCATTTCTTTTTTCCTTTCTCCTTTCCTTGTCTATCTGTGTTTCTTTTAACATTTGAGTTAAAAGTTTAAAATTTAGTATTCTTAAAGTTATATGAGTATTAAAATGAGCTATTTTATATTTATCAAGAGATTGTTCCATTTCACTTCCACTTCCTAATTAATGCTTTAGAGACGATTCAATATGCATCTACTATATTAATAGTATGTGAAGAATTTGTAGACATTTATAGTCATGTACATTTTTGTCATTTCTCATTCTTTATATATACTTTAAGTGGCTTCTTTCCTTTATCAGAAACCAGATTTTTTCATTTTAATATTTGAATATAATGTACTAAATTGAATTTGATAGCTGAACTACTGTGACTTATTTTCTCTTCATCAAAATTTTTAGGAATATTTGTTCAGTTTCTGGGTTCTTTTTAGAAACAGAGATTCATGTAAAACTCATTCATACAATTTTCTTCTTTGCATTAAAAATCATGTGGCTATACCAATGGGTTTCCTCACATATGAAACTCATCTCACCTTTCTTGAGAAATATCTAATGTACTGTTCTTCTTTGCCATTCATAACAACTTGTACAGTCTCACATGAGTCTTCTTGTGTTGTCTTTTTTATTTTATTTGTTCAGTCAGTTTCTCTTTATATGATTTATTTGGCTTAATAGTCAGTTATTATTTTTGTGGTTTTGGTTTTAATTTTTAGGATGTCAGAATTCTTTATTTTAATTTATATTTCAAATGTTATCCCTTTTCCCCTTTTCTTCCCAACCAAGGAAGCCCATATCTTATCGCCCATCCTCCAGCTTCAATTAGGATGTTCTCCTACCTACCCACCCACTTCCACCTACCCACCCTTGAATTCCCCCACACTGGGGCATCCAGCCTTCACTGGACCAAGGACATTCTCTCTCACCTATGCCTGATAAGGGTATCTTCCCCTACATATACAGCTGGAGCCGTGGATCTCTCCCTATGTGCTCCCAGGCTAATGGTTTAGACTCTGGGAGCTCTGATTGGTTAGTATTGTTGCTCTCCCCATTGGGCCACAAACCCATTCAGCTCTTTCAGTCTTATCTCTCACTCTTCCATTGGGAACACCATGATCAGCTCAATGGTTAGCTGTGAGCATCCGCCTCTGTATATGTCTGGCTCCTCTAAGGAGACAGTTATATCAGGTTCTTGTCAGCAGGTACTTCCTGGCATCCACATCAGTGTCTGCACTTAGTGACTGCACATGGGATGGATACCCAGGTGGAATAGTCTCAAGATGGCCTCTCCTTCAGTTTCTGTCACAAACTTTTTCACCATATTTGCTCCCATGAGTATTTTGTTACTCTAAGAAAGACTAAAGCACCCACACTTTGGTCTTCCATCTTCATGAGCTTCATGTGGTCAATGAGTTGTATCTTAGGTGTTGTGAGCTTTTGGGCTAATATCTGATTATCAATGAGTGCATACCATGTGTGTTCTTTTGTGATTGGGTTACCTCACTCAGGAAGATATTTTCTAGTACCATCCGTTTACCTAAGAAGTTTTTGAATTCATTGTTTTTAATAGCTGAGTAATACTCCATTGTGCAAATGTACAATTTTCTGTCTCCATTTCTCTGTTGAAAGACATCTGGATTATTTCCAGCTTCTGGTTGTTATAAATAAGGCTGATGTGAACATAGTAGAGCATGTGGTCTTGTTATATGTTGGAGCATCTTCTGGGTATATGTTCAGGAGTGGTATAGCTGGGTCCTTGGGTAATGCTATGTCCAATTATCTGAGAAACCACCAAACTGATTTCCAGAGTGGTTGTACCAGCTTGCAATCCCACTAACAATGGAGGACTGTTCCTCTTCTTCCACATCCTCGACATCCTTCACAATAGTCACAAATAACATAAAATACCTTGTTGTGAATCTAACCAAGAAAGTGAAAGATCTGTATGTCAAGAACTTCAAGTCTCTGAAGAAAGAAATTGAAGATCTCAGAAGATAGAAAGCTCTCCCATGCTCATGGATTGGCAGAATTAATATAGTAAAAATGGCCATCTTGCCAAAAGCAATCTACAGATTCAGTGAAATCCCCATCAAAATTCCAAATCAATTCTTCATAGAAATATAAAGAGCAATTTTCAAATTCATTTGGAATATCAAAAAACCCAGGATAGCAAAAATTATTCTAAACAACAAAAGAGCTTCTGGGGGAATCACCATCCCTGACCTTAAGCTGTACTACAAAGCAATGGTGATAAAACTGCATAGTATTCATACAGAGGCAGACAGGTAGATCAATGGAATAGAATTGAAGACTCAGAAATGAACCCACACACCTATAGTCAATTGATCTTTGACAAAAGAGCTAAAACTGTCCAGTGGAAAAAGGACAGCATTTTCAACAAATGGTGCTGGATCAACTGGAGGTCAGCATGTAGAAGAATGCAAATCAATCCATTCTTATCTGCTTGTACAAAACTCAAGTCCAAGTGGATAATGGACCTTCACATAAAACCAGATACACTGAAACTAATAGAAGAGATGTAGAGGAAGAGCCTCAAATACCTGGGCACAGGGGAAAATTTCTTAAACAGAACACCAATGGCTTATGTTCTAAAATCTACAATTGACAAATGGGAATTCATAAAATTGTAAAGCAAAGAACACTATTAATAGGACAAAATGGCAACCAACAGATTGGGAAAAGATCTTTACCAATTCTATATCTGATAGATGCCTAATATCTAATATATACAAAGAACTCAAGGAATTAGACTCCAGACAAACAAATAACCCTATTTAAAATGGGGTACCTAACTAAACCAAAAATTCTCAACTGAAGATTCTTGAATGGTTGAGAAGCACCTAAGGAAATGGTCAACATCCTAGGTCATCAGGGAAATGCAAATCAAAACAACCCTGAAATTCCACCTCACTCCAGTTATAATGGCTAAGATCAAAAACTAAGGTGATGGCAGATGCTGGCAGGACATGTTTTTGGATTTTTATCTTTCATTTACTGATGATGTCTTCACTGTCACCCTTATTTGGAAATAGACATGCTACCAAGTTGTATTATTTTAAATTTACTAATAATTTCCTCCCCAGACCTGAATATGGTGTATTTTTGTATATACACACTGTATCATTGAAGAAAATGAGAATTTCAATGCAGTCAATAGAAATGTTCTTTAAATGTCACTTAGATCATAATATGATTAATAGAATTTATGAATGATCAACAACATTGTCACTCTTCAGTGAGTCTAGTTTTTACATGTATCATAAATATTTTTGTTGTTACATAAATAAGCCACACATTTTTCTACTATGTTTTTGTTTGCTTTGTTGTTGTACTAAGGATGGAATTCCTTGAATAAACAAGTTTTTTGTTGCCATTCAGTTTGTTTTATTTTCTTTTTCTGATAGTTCTCTTGAGAACAAATGAATATATTAGTAGCATGTTAATTTATAACACCTGTTTTTTCTTAAACTGAAATAGTCAAGGTAATTTACATTACTTTAGTTACTCTATTCCTGTTAAAAATCAGTTTCTGGCAGACAGCATACAATTTATTCATGGTTTTGACATTTGTGAATGCTACAATACCTATCAAATGATTTTTTTATACCTCAAAAAATTCATTTAGTTATTACCATGTTCCTTATGGTATCAACTAGATCTTCATATTTTGTGTTATATTAAACACTAAACAAAAATTCAAATAGAGAGTAAAAGCATTTGGCTTCTCCTGTATATGTATTTAAGCTTATTTTCAAACAATGTTCTGTCACACTATAAGGAAACAAGTTTTTCTTTGTTTTGTTTATTTTTGTCTGCATTTATAGTTCATTTCTGACCATAAATATTTGTGTAGGAATAACATTGACTAGAAATTTCCAAATCATAAATCATATTGTTTTCACATTTAGTAAATACTTACCTAAAGTTTTCTTTACATGTCATATAAATTATATATATATATATATATATATATATATATATATAGTGTTATTTTCAAAAACTGATTTATAATCGGGGGTTATTAAAATACCACCAAATTCCATCCATCAGTTTTGTTCTCTTCACCTGATCTGTGCCTATTCTATTGTGGTGGTTTTGTAAACATACTCTTGATTAGCTTTGTGGCCCTCAGTAATTAACTTCTGTGTTCTCCAAAGTCCATCATTTTAATCTTCCTAAATGCCATTTGGTAGATGCCAGATACAGCTGTTGTCCCTCAGTGTCTCCCAGTCTCAGTGTGGCCAAGCATGCCTTATCTTCCCCATGTGCATAAGGAGATTTGCAGCTTCCATGGTTATTATCTCTGACCAAAAGCACAAAAGAGTGGATCAAGTCTCTCTAGAGTAAAACCCTCTGCTAGGCCATCTGTTCATATAGGACAGTTTAAAATATTATTTGCATTTACTATATCCCATGGGAAATGCAATAAAATTCCCTCTTGGGCAAATCTGTGACATAGATATTAGCACTGAATTTTTAAAGCCAACTTTTGTTTTAATAGGAGATAATGTAACACCCATTAACTCAACTGTGAACATATTTAAGGACCTTATTCTCACCCCTACTTGTCATCTAAATGAGGAAATATTAATAAAACCAGACTACAAAATCAAAGACCAACACAGATCTATAGGTGTGACTACAAGACATCATGTCAGTATCTTTTTGTTTGTTTATTTTACTTAATAGAGCTATTGTTGGTAAATCCTCCCCCCAAAAAAGATATGTACATTTATCTCAAGGTTGTCATTGCTTTATCAATTCTAGGAGATATCTGAGGTTTGAAACTTGAAAAATAAATGTGTTAGTAAAATAACTAACCAATGGTTATAGAGCTTAGCAAGATTTCAGCATAGAATCAGATCAAGAGATTATTCAAAATAATCTTTAAAACATAAATTTTATACTATTCATTTGATCACTTTCTTTCCACAGTGTATAAGAATTCTCTAATATTGACCCATGCTCCATGCACAAATGATGAAATTATTTAATTTGCTGTTCTTCATAAAACCTTCCATGTCCTTAAAATATAATCTGTCTCTAACATATAAAAATCATTTAGTCACAGATAATTGCATTACAGGAGAATAAAAGTTCTATCTGGTGACCTATTTAAGAAATTTCAGAAGAAAAAAATTTTTACCTAGTCGAACTTGTGCTGATTATAACAACCTCTGTATAGAATTCCTTTAAATATATTTTATAATTGAAAACATGCCTAAATTTCATAGCTTACTTAATCTTTTCCAATTTCCTAAAGTTCCTAAAATTAAATCTCATGCTTGTTACTATGAGTTTTACCATTCAAAATTAAATAAGCAATTTGCTCTCATATATGTTTGTTTTTGGAAAATAAACAGAAGAAAGAAGAAAATAGTTAAAAGGTGTGTTTTAATTTAGGATCAGAGATTATTTAGCTTACATAAGTTTATTACTTACGTATATTTGCTTACAGAAAATTCAACATTCCAATATACCAAAATGGTTTTCTAAATATTTGATTACATTTCATAGAAAGTAATTTGACTGTAAATTATTAACTTTTACTTGAATTAGTACAAGATAAATATGCCTGTGGAAATGCAATGACAATGATAAAAATCAAGTCTTCAATACAAGAAATTTTATTCCTGAAGAGTGATATAAATATTAATTTAAAATATTTCATGATGAGATTTATGAAGCTAGAATCATTTCATTTTTTCACAAGAATATCTCTGTTGATAATTCTATTTGCCTATGTTCTCTGAAGAGGTCATTGGTGCCAAGATGTTTTTATATTCTTCACATTTGGTTTTTCATAATTTTAGTATCATTTATAGGCTTTGGTATTTGGCATACTGTGAGAATTATTCATAATAATATGCATTATTAAATTGAAGTTATATATAAGTATACTTATGTATGAATAAAATTGGTTACTATAACATTTTTTGTGTTTTTTGTTTGTTTGATTGTTTTTTGTTTTTTTTTATTATCAAATAATAATTTTTACATTTTAACACAGAGGTTATAAACAGAAAAATGCAGGATGTGGGGAAGGGGATGATACAGGAGCATATGCGTTCAGAGGAAGTACAGATATCTTTCAGAACAGGGTATCAACTGGGTAAAGGTTCAGGGAACAGGTCACTATGACTCTGCCTATGATTTACTTGTCCTTATCTAAGTTGGTACTATCTGCCAAAGCTGCCTATTTACAAGGTCTATGACTACTCAGGCTGGTAAATTCATAGCTTCTTTTTAAAATGTATGTGTTTATATGTGTGTGTGTGTGAGAAATTGTATTTATGTGCATGTGTATCTATGTATAGCATGTATGTACCTATGTGTTTTATTGCATGTATATGTGCTTTGTGTATATTTATGTATGTATTATTTATGTATTATTATTAGTTGTCAGCATGCATTCTTGGAAGAATGTCAGTTTAAGAATTTATCCAGAAATGGCCAGCTCCATATGGGTAATTCCACAACACAAAGATGGCTGTGTTAGCAAAGTAGCCCATCAAAAGCAGGAATTAATCCAAACAAGTTAAAACACTACTCTTTCTTTATCTCTTCTTTAATTTCTGCCTCAATTTCTTTTTATTTTTTTTTTCTTTGTTTCAAGGTTATCCACTATATGCTTTCTAACTTCAAACGCAATTATTTAAAAATGTAGTATTACTATGCTTAGTAGGGCAATATATTCTTAGGAGAACAATGCTTTCTCACACCATTTTTAGAGAGGAATCTGGTGACAGCCTTACAGTTTCTTCTTTGAAAGTCAAAATTATTCTATAATTTGTTTTCTAAATTTCTTTATTCTTGAGAAGTGATCTGCTAAAAAATGTTAATACTCATTGTGTATTAGCAATACGTTTTATGATAATTTATTTTTTGTTCAATATTTTACTTACATTTTAGAAGCCATCCCTCTTCCCAATTCCACCCCATTAATCCCCTATACCATCCCTCCTCCTACTTTTTTGACTTTATACTGTTTAAATTACATGCAAGTACTAAGGTCAGTTCTAGGTTGAGGAATCAGTAATACAATATATGCAAGGAACAAGAAATACACTAGTCAAGGAATAAGCAAGACAATAAACCCAGATAGTCAAAGTACATGCATGACAATAAACAGAGTCTCGTGATCACTCCCATGATCACTATTTCTAAGGGCTTATCATATGACCAAAATATCTGAGCTTACTTCCCTGTCCTAGCCCAAAGTCATTTTCATGTCTGAAGCCTACTTCTTTTTTCCAGCTTAAGATTTAGGTTTCTTTCTATAATTACTTCTTTATTCTAGTCTAAGATATAGATTCCTGACTGAATTTTTTTTTTCTTGTTCAAGCCTAGGATTTAGTTTTCTGCCTGAAATTACTTCTTTGTTCGAGCTCAATGTCAGATTCCTGCCTGCAGTCCATTTTCTTGTCCTTGGCCTATGTCAGATTCCTTCCAACAATCCAATTCCTTGTCCTTGGCCAATGACAGATTCCTGCCAGGCAGTCCCAAAAGCTACCCACATCTTTCCCTTTTTATTGAATAATCCAGACTCAGCCTGTCATAGGTCATTTTGACAAGAAAGCCTTCCTTACCCATTGTGAAATATGCATTAGCATAAGAAATACAATTCTGTCTTAGGTTGGTAAGGTTCTGTGCAGAATCTTACCTGTTCTTGGCTTGCCAGTCTGTTAAATTAATAACTCTGTCTGTGGGTCCATTTTCAGTTTCAATTCATGTACTTTGGCTGCCAACCTGTTGATGTAGTTAGAAAAAAGCTTTAACATGATGGGCAGTGATTCAAGCATTCTCAGGGCAAGAAGGGCTAGCATGATCAAGCTACATATGCTTTCCTGAGGTTTGACCAAAATGGAAATACTGACCTCAGGTCATGTATAATTTTATTGGCATTATCTGTAGCATCAAAGCTCAACAGAACAGCATTCTTTAAATTCATAATCACACTATGCAAAGTTAAAACACCCAGAGAGGTGTTAAAATTATCCCAAATACCCTACAGATGTCTTTAAACTTTTTTCTAATTATAATGATAATCATTGTAAATTTTAGAAGTAACACTACTCCAATTATATTTGTCATGACACTTGAGATAGCTCCTAACTCTTGAACCTTGTTCCTCCTTCTGATAATTTGAATAGGTTATAGAGCATCAATCTGTTGTTCCAGACATCTATATAAATCCTTTTGTACATTCAATACATTGCTAACATTTTTTTGCTAGATGGTTAACAAAAATAGCTGTCTTAACTCCTTATGTCAATGTTATTACAGAAGCAGTGATACTAGCAATTAATGAAATGAAAGCTGTTATACCAGCAATAATCAAGCCTGCTACTGTCTTGCTTCTGCTTAAAGCCTAACTTACTTATTCCAGCACTTTCAAGTTTTTTTCAGATAATCAAGATTTTCTAATATTCAGGGCAGAAAGAAAAAAGCTGGTTGATAGACTCCGGTAACAGACATGCCAGGTATCAACACGCTAACACAATTAGAAATTATACAGTCAATGTAACTTACAATAAATACTGTAGAAGAGACAAAACCAATTTTAGCTTGACAATTGAAAGAGTCTTATAACATGAACTAACCCTTGTTTGAAATCCAGATCCTGTCCCAACTTTATCTCTTGCTATAAAGAACTGCAGTTAATTTCCAAATATGTCTCTGAAAATGTCCAGATCCAGCCTTCAGAATGAAGACTGTTATTTTTAATATTGGATTGATTTCTAGACCAGTACATGATTGAGTCCTGATAACTGGCCACGTTTAAGAAAATAACAAGAGACATTATAATTTTTCTTTTTGATTAT
The DNA here is from genome assembly GCA_030674055.1 of Rhabdomys pumilio. Classification (NCBI taxonomy): domain Eukaryota; kingdom Metazoa; phylum Chordata; class Mammalia; order Rodentia; family Muridae; genus Rhabdomys; species Rhabdomys pumilio. The sequence continues at coordinate 22,595,609 of JANHMN010000007.1, forward strand.
TTGTCCCACAAGGTCTAAAAATATGAGGCAAGAGAAATGTTCCATCTGGGATATAGGCAAGCAAAGTTAGGTTAGGAACATATGTCCAATACAGCTTCCCAGTCACCCTTGTCAGGGCACTCAGCAAGCACACAGGTCAGCATCATTCTTTGTCTCAACAACAGTTTGTCTCTCTAAACATTCGGACAGCCACAATGTTCCTATAGCATCCTGCAGAAAAAACACAAACATACCCATTTGCTCACATTAGATACCTAGTCAGGATCATGCCTTATGCCTGTAAGTACATCCTTCCTTTTCATCTAGGCATAAGCATAAGGGCAAACACCTAACGTGTTTGCTCCTGTGAAGATACCATATGCTGAGCCATCCTAGAGGAACCACTGCACTCAGAGAAGCAGAATTTCAGGATCGCAGACTCAGCCAGAGTCCCAGCAGTTCTTCCACCCAGGAGCTCAGGATCACAGGATTGCAGAGACATCTGGACTCAGGAGTTCTGACACAAGCAAGATAACTGGAAAGACATGCTCCAGTCAGAGACAGTCAGTGCAGTTAGCACTAGAGTTAACCAGATGTTGAAAGGCAATAACAAGAACATAAGCAACAGAAACCAAATTTACTTGGCATCATCAGAACCTAGTTCTCCCACCATAACAAGCCCTGGACACCCCATCACACCTGAAAAGCAGGATTCTGAATTAAAATCACTTCTCATGATGAGGATAGAGGACTTTAAGAAGGACATAAATAACTCCCTTAAAAAAGTACAGGAGAACACAGGTAAACAGATAGAAGCCCTTAAAGAGGAAACAAAAATCCCTTAAAGAACTGCAAAAAAAAAAAAAAAAAAAAAAAAAAAAAAAAAAAAAAAAAAAAAAAACAACCAAACAGGTGAAGGAATTGAACAAAACCATCCAGGACATAAAAATAGAAATAGAAACAATGAAGAAAAAAATAAAGGAATCTCAGAAGAAAACTACCCTGGAGATAGAAAACCTAGGAAAGAAATCAGGATAAGAGATAAGAAAAAGAATCTCATGTGCAGAAGATACCATGGAAAACATTGAGACAACTGTCATAAAAAGGCAAAATGCAAAAAGCTCCTAACCCAAAACATCCAAAAAATCCAGTACACAAGGAGAAGACTGAACCTAAGAATAATAGGTATAGATGAAAGAGAAGATGCCCAACTTAAAAGGCCAGTATAAATATTCAACAAATTTATAGAGGGAAACTTCTCTAACCTAAAGAAACAGATGTCCATAATCATGCAAGAAGACTACAGAACTGCACATAGACTAGACCAGAAAAGAAATTCCTCCCATCACATAATGATCAAAACATCAAATGAACAAAACAAAACAAAATTACTAAAAGCAGTAATGGGGAAAGGTAAAGTAACATGTAAAGGCAGACCTATCAGAATTACACCAAACTGCTCAACAGAGACTATAAAAGCCAGAAGATCCTGCACAAATATCATACAGAACCTAAGAGAACACAAATGCCAGTCCAGACTACTATACTCAGCAAAACTCTCAATTACCATAGATGGAGAAACCAAGACATTCCAAGACAAAACCAAATTTACACAATATCTTCCCACATATCTAGTACTTAAAGAATAATTGATGGGAAACTCCAACACAAGGAGGGAAAACTACAACCTAGGAAAAACAAGAAAGTAATCTTCCAACAACCCCAAAAGAAGATAGCTACATAAACATAATTCCACCTCTAATAACAAGAATAGCATGTAGCAACAATCACTTTTCCTTAATATCTCTGAACATCAATGGACTTAATTACCCAATAAAAAGACACAGACTATCAGACTAGATACATAAACAGGACCCAGAATTTTGCTGCATACAGGAAACCCATCTCAGTGACAAAGACAGACACTACCTCAGAATAAAAAGATGAAAAACAATTTTCCAAGCAAATGGTCCCAAGAAACAAGCTGGAGTAGCCATTCCAATATCAAATAAAATCAACTTTTAACAAAAAGTAATTAAAAAAATAAATAAGGACACTTCATACATATCAAAGGAAAAATCTCCCAAGATGAATTCAAAATTCTGAACATCTATGCTCTAAATGCAAGGGCACCCACATACATAAAGGAAACTTTACTAAAGCTCAAAGCACACATTGCACCTCACACAATAATAGTGGGGGATTTTAACACCCCACTCTTATCAATGGACAGATCATGGAAACAGAAACTAAACAGAGACACAATAAAATTAACAAAAGTTAGGAACCAAATGGATTTAACAGATATCTATAGAACATTTCATCCTAAAACAAAAGAATATACCTTTTTTCTCAGCACCTCATGGTACCTTCTGAAAAATAGACTGTGGGGAGCCGACAGAAGGTTTCTATCATCCTTGTAGCCATCTTGAGCCATATACCCTGATAAGAGACTTGATTACAATAGCCTACAATAGCTGAGCACATTCTGATAACATCTTGCTTTAGATACCCATTATCTTCCCTTGGGTGTGTGAGACTTAGAGGTGTGATTTAGAGCTGAGACTTAAGGGCATGACTTAGAAATCAGATTTAGAGATTAGACCTAAGGGCGTGACCTAAGGGTGTAACTTAGAAGTGAGACATATAAAAGGCGAGAAGCAGACAGAAGAAATTACCAGACAACAGATTACTTGACATCAGTACAACTTGGAACAGAGAATTAGGCACATGGCACTTGGAGAAGAAACTTGGAATTGGGAGGCACTAGGGACTAGGAACTAAAGACTAGGAACTCAGGACTTGGGACTTGGAATAGGAAGAGAGACTGAAGAATAATGGGATTTAATCACACTCTGTCTGGTCTCCATTCTTCACATCAGTCCTCACTCTCTCTCTTGCTGAACCCCAACTCACGGACTGGAGCAGCTTGCAACAGTGCAGGCTAACAACTTAGCCTCCAAGGTTTTTGGCGGTGTGGGTCAAACATTGATTGAGTGGTCCCCTACATTCTTGGCCCCCAAAATTGAGGCAGCTTGGGCCGCAACAATAGACCATATAATTGGTCACAAAACAGGTTTCAACAGATACAAAAAGATTAAAATAATCTCTTGCCTCCTATCAGATCACCATGAACCAAGGCTGGGAGCAAATATGGAGACAAAATCTGGGGCAGAAACTGAACGAGGGGCCATCCAGAGACTGTTCCACCTGGATATCCATCCCTTGTGCATTCACCAAAGGTAAACACTGATGTGGATATCAGGAAGTGCATGCTGACAGGAGCCTGATATAGCTATCTCCTTAGAGGTCTGCCAGAGTTTGACATATACAGATGCTCACAGCTAATCATTGAGCTGATCATGGGGTTCCCAATGGAAGAGTGAGAGATAAGACTGAAGGAGCTGAAAGAGTTTGTGACCCCATGGGGAGAGCAAAAATCCCACCAACCAGAGCTCCCAGGGTGTAAACCACAAGCTTGGGAGCACATAGGGAGGAATCCATGGCCCCAGCTCTATATTTAGGGGAGGATGACATTTTCAGGCATAGGTAGGTGAGGAAGTCCTTAGTCCAGTGAAGGCTGGATGCCCCAATGTGGTAGAAATCCTAGGTGGGGAAGTGGGAGAAGGAGGGTAGATGGGGGCATATCCTCATAAAAGCAGGAGGAGGGGGGATGGAATAGGGGGTTTCTGGGTTGGGGGAAAATGGGGAAAGGATATTACATCTGAAATGTAAATAAGATATCCAATAAAAATTTTGCTCTGTCACTAAAAATTATATATTGATTAAAGTATATAGATTACAAATACAGTCCAGCAACAGAAATATTAGAAAAAAAATTCTATGGGAGAAAAATATGAGAATCATTATATATGATGCCAGGTAAAAGTAATGACATTGATTAAATTTTATAGAGAAGAATATTTTTTACAATTAAAATTGCCATTACTTTTCAGAAATGAAACAGTCAGTCGTGGTATAATGCTAAGGAATATTTTATAACTGAAACCAAATAGATACAGATGTCAGAGAAACTTTTCCCAAATATTTTGGAATGTCTACAGTAAAATGTTCTTCATTGATCCAATAATAATTTTTAAATATAAGCACCCCCAAAAAAATAAACCCAAAGGCATTATATAAGAGAAGAAAACAATAAACAAATTTAAAAGCAATTGCTGGTATGTGCAAATATATAATTATGAATGACAGGTCCTGGGAAAATGGTATATTATTTGATATAAGGTCAAGATAAGAATGTCTGCTTGTGGCATGAGTGTCTCATTCTTGCCGATCACAGAAACTGTCTTTGTAAGCTTTCTAATGTTCAGGGTATATGTTAGTCATCTTTTATTGCAAGTGAAATAATCTTAGTGACTTTGTAGGGGTCATTGAATTAATGCTTTACATTGAGAGGTTTGCTACTTTTTTATTTCTACTTATTTTTTTTTGGAACACTTAGACAGTAATCAATATATCAAAATATTTATATTTATCTCTCAGTAAATAACTGCTGTCATAAATCTTTTGCAAAGATAAATATTGTTCTATTAAGATTTATTTTGTGTTTAGTTATGTGTTTGTGGATGGGCATGGACACCTGTGCATAGGTGTCTGTAGTGTTCTGAGTCTTCAGATGTTCTCTGGATTGTAATTACAAGGAGGTCTACATTGACTAACTTGAGTGGTCGAAGTAAACTGATCTTTTATGGAACACAACTCTGGTTCCTGGAAGAATAGTAAACGTTTTGAATTTCTAGATTATACAAATAAGCATTTGTATGACAGCCATTCTTTTATTCTATTATGATTTAATTTGCCTCAAACATTGTCCTAGATGATAAGCTTCAAAATATGCATTGTTTAGTTTAGTTCTCTCAAAAACTAGAGAGACAGGTAAGGAATCTATCACAATGAGTGTGTTTACTGCAGAGGCCAATTTGCATAAAGGTGGCACTATTATAATAATAGCTAACTTGAATATGTGGAGATGAAAGAAAGTTTTATGGGAGTTTTACTTTTAGCATAAAATAAATGTAACTAAGCTGGTTCTGGGTTTTAAAAAGTGATAAGGCTTTCTTGTAGCACAATGACAAACCTATGATAAGAGTAAAGTTAGAATTGCTAAACCCAAGGGTAATATATTTTACATGGGAAATCACTTTGTTATACATGCAACCAGATCTCAAATCCAATAAGAGACTTGGTTACTCCCATGATGTTTGTGCCATCATTACCAGTGGGCATATATTGACAGGTCACTCTTATTGTGATTTTCAAAGTCCAGCACTTGGTAAAGTTGATGAATCCATTTCTCCTCTTGTAATGTACTGAATGGACCTAGTATTAAACCAACTACTAATGAGTTATTTTTGAATAAATAGGCTAATGCATTTCACAGTACTCATCAGATTATCATCTATTTGCAGTAGATGGAAATTAACATATTTCCCATCTTGAGCTGTCCCCAGGACATCTTTATTATTTTGTAGATCATAAACTTAGCTAAATCTACAGTTAGAATTTTATGGTATTTCCATGAGGAGTCATGAACAATGACAAGGCTAACCAGAGGCTACCAAAAGAGGGCTAAACTTTTACAGATCACTTCCTTTTACTGGCAGAATATAAATAGATGCACTTTAGAATGCACAATGGTTTTAGTTGTTAAGGAAATTAAATAGGATCTTGATAAATGAAGACAAATCCTGATGCAGTGGAGAAGAGTTGTGATGCTGTGCTACTGTTTAAGGATTCCTGGTGCTGCATTTGGACACTAGCATAATCTTGTGCTGACACCAAACGGAGATGCAGAAAACACTAAGTTGACTTAGGGGCTGCCCAAAGGAACCAAGAGGCTGGAAAATGCTCAGCATCCACCCCAGGAAGGAATTTAGCATCTAGAAGTTCTAGACTGGCACCACTCACAACGTTCACATGGCTGACTTTGTTCTCTTTGCTCCATTTGGCAATGCAAGTGATTATGTCTCCACCATCTATGATAATGATGCAACCTCTAGAAGTGGCTTTTACCTCATCCATATTTCTTGCTACTTTTAGTACCACAGTGAAAGCCCCTCCAGCCAGAAGGTATATCCAAGGCTAGAGATGCTTGGTCAGTCTTGTCATTCTCATCAAAATTGTCAGCAGTGACAAAGTCAATAGGCAAAGCTGAGAAAAATGGTGTGAAGATTTCTTTGCCTACTGACAATTTTACAATTGTCATGGCACTAAGGGATTTAGTCTTCACTGTTGACAAAAGTCTAATGTATTTACAAACTATGGTTGCATGTCTTGTATTGAAATAGTGTCTTCTTACCTGCAACTCTTCAGTGGGCTTAAAATCCAGGGTCTTTTCTGTTTCAGCCCAAGTAGAGCAAAGAAAAAAAATCACCATAAATATAAATAAAAATTATGAGTGATTTAGAAAATAATCGTCTGTCTTCAGATTCACTCCCTGCGCCATGAAATAAATAGACAGTTCCCAGTAGTTACTTTGCCAAGGCTTTAACATTCAGGAACATCCCACTAGTGCACACTAAAGAAAATGGAAAGCAAATGCCATGCCAATATTAGACATTTGCAGCTCCGTCTCCTTTTCCAACTCTCATCACATCCAGACACCAGGGACTGAAACAACATCATTTTAAACTTAAAAGTAAATTTTGTCATGTGAAAATTGCAGATGAAATAAATCCTAGCTAACCATGCCCTTTTCTCTCTGGGAAAAAAAAAGTAAACTGGATTATAAGGATTAAATTGCTACACTGCTTTGAGACATGTTCAAATATTCAGTTATGCACTGTGCATTTTCAAGTTACGTATTCCTATTTCAAAAACACTTCTGGTTTTGCCACGCACTAAGGCTAGATAAACAGATGCTCTGCGAAGCGAGCTCTACTTAAGAGATATTAAAGCCAAGACACGTGCACATGTAAGCCAACAAATGCAAAGGTAAATTTTTCTCTTGGTGTTAAAAGTATCCTGCCGGGAAAAGAACACTCACTTCCAAATGCTGGGAAAGGGATCAAATAATGGTTAACATGCCCAGAAATTGTGTCTGTTTTTCTTATGCTTGACAATCAAATTCAGACACTTGAGTTTTAATAAAAACTTGCCTAGTACAACACACACACACACACACACACACACACACACACACACACACACGAATCAAGAACAGAAAGCAGATGAAAGTGAACACTGTATATATTCATTGAAAAGTATATTTTTTAAATTTTTCATGTATGTGTGCTTACTGCATGCATATATGAGTGTAAGTATGAGTGTGCCAGTTACTGAGTGTGGCAGTCAGAAGGAAATTTTATGTAGTCAATTCTCTTTTTTGACCTTTACCTGGGTTTTAGAAACCAAATACACATTATTCAGTTTGCATGAACAAGGACTTTCATCTGCTAAACTCTCTTGCTACCCTTGTTGGCATTTCTTACAAGGAAGTGGCATTTGTGTTTGGTGTTGTATTCAACATTTTATGATTCAAAAGAATAACATGGTGCCAGCAGTATTGTCTTATGTTTATGGATATTCTCAGTTTCACAAATATATAACTTTTAATGAACTATAATATTTACCATTTAAAATGAGCAATTTACTCATTTATATTTTTTATATTTACATAGAATTTATTATATTCAAATAATTCCAAATTTTTCAATGTAATCAATTTAAAATCATATTCATATCCATAAAATGAAATATTGTATAAATTATGACCTCAAATGCTGTGATCTTAGCTTTGGGACACCGTACATGGTCTTTCTATTTTATCTTTTTTTGTAATCTTAAAATAAGTAGAAGCCTAAAATATAATGTCTGTTTTGACTTCTGTATTTTTCCTAGCACATATTTAGTCAAAGTTCACCTATGATATAGTATGTACCAGTCTTTCATTTTTTGATAAATCACTTTCTGGTGTTTGTATAAGTCAACAACATCTTGTTTACCTCATCTTCAGACATAGGATGTGGGAATTAATTTTTGCTAACCCAGGCATAATCAAATAAAGTACCTATTGGCCACTCCAACCAAAAATCCAATGGGTGGTTAGATTTATCTCCTTCCACTATTGCCTCCTTTTTCCAATCCTTCTGATTCTTCCAGCATCTCCTGAGCAACTCTGAAATGTGCAGCCCCATCATTGGTCTCTAGTATCTTTATTGATCGATCAAGATCCAAATTAGAAAACAGGACCTTAGCATCAGAAACACCATATACATGAACTACTCTACTGATGAATGCTTTAATCTTTCCTATACTAACAGAACATTTTTAAAATGATTCATCATTTTTATATTGTGTATAGATATGTTTGACTGAATATATGTGCATGTGCCACATACATTCTTGGTATCCACAGAGGTTCAGGAGAGCGCTCCAATCCCCATAGAGATAGAATTACCAACAGGAGTGAGTTGCCTTGTTAGTACATGGAAACATCTCTGTTTCTCTCCAAGAACATTTGTACTCTTAATCCCTCAGTCATCTCTCTAGTAGCTGATACAGACCTTTTGCTACATGAGTGAGATGGTGACGGTAAAGACAGACTTTGTACTTTCTTTCAATAAGTCATACTCAACTTAAAGAGATATTGCCATTGATGTAGCCAGCCAAAAAGAATAGCATCTGATTCTTTGGTTAAGAACTCTAGACAATTATAAACTAGGAAGCAGAGTATAAAATGGTTATCAGTCAATTTCTGGTAACAATGTTACTTTTGCATCAGTGTAACAAAAATGCTTCAAGACAGGAATGTAAAACGGTTAATGGAAGAAATACTTATTACATGTTATGGTTTCAAATGGTTCAGACCACAGTCTTGTAGTTCTGGCCTCATATATAAAATATTATGATGGTAGCAATAGTTAGAGGAAGATTGTTTCCTTTAAGCCGGACAAAAAGGGGGAAAAAAGTCGTTTGAAGAAACCTAAGTAAGATCTTTTCCCTGAGGATAAGTCCCAATGGCCAATTTTCTTCAATTAATCATTTTCCTATCTCCCACAGCAATGAAATATCAGTCAGAAAATTCAATCAAATTGATTAACACATCCATTTGACTAGAAACCTTCTGATAGAATAATCTGTTAAAATGCCATTATATATACCCTCATTTCTCTTTTATTATTCTGCTAGATTATTAAAAACTCAAGCACATTTGCAGTCAGGATAGGCTAAGACATGTATTGTAATCCTTGAATGTAAGCAAGAGTATTAGAATACATTAGGATTGATTTTTTGGTTTGTTTTTGTTGTTGTTGTTGTTGTTGATTTTACACAAGATGAGAGTAGATGAGGAAGTCTGAAGACTGAAATTCTAGAACCACATTTTTTTTTGTTTTGGTCTTGATACTTTCTTTGGTGTACATCTTTAACACTTTAATTTATTGCTGTTGTTTCTGATGCTCTGCTATTATTAACCAATTGCCACTGGGGGGAAAAAAGAAAACTAGAACCATTTCTTTGCAGGAGATAAATTCATTGAAAAACACAGCATTTCTAGTAATGGGAGACTCCAATTTTTAAGTTAAACAAGTCTTATTAGATTTATAGTCCTGATCATATGTGAGTACCACTTCCAATGTGTTTATAAAACAGTCTAAGGACTTCTGATGGCTACACAATTATGATTCCTGCCATAGTAATAAGAAGGTTTCAAAATTAAACCTGGCACTAAATATTTGGTGTGGCTCTTATTACAGGATGTGTTTAAATGTGCTCCCACCAAAGTACCGGTACCCTCTGTTCTCCAAAACATCACAGAGGCTAACTTGCAACATTTCCTACACTATTATCTAGAATTGGGATACAATTAATCACTGGGATAATAGTAGGAGTTGGGAAAGAGGAGAAGGAATAACATTCTTCTTCTTGCCCTTTATATTTTTCCTTTTATTTCCATCATTTGCTATATCTGATTCTCTGTTTCAGTTGTCCCTGAATAGCACAGTTTCAAAGTCACAATTTCTGAATGTTTTCGATTTTGTACTCATAAAGCACTGATCTCTGGGTTTATAATTTCTGTGGCTTGTATTTGGAACTTAATCCTGAAAAAATATTGTCTCTAACTTCCTGTTGCTGTCATGAGCCTTTTTAACTAAGACAGTGAATTAAAAATAACAATCCTTTAAGCAGATAAGTAATTTGTACTATGAATAAAGTTCTAGTTGATTCAGTGACTGAGATGTAGAAAAAATGAAACTGAATTGAATAACACCCTAATACAGTAGGACAAATTTCAGCACTATACATTAGTATATTATTAGCCTTTCTAAACAAATACTTTAGTCTTCGTTATTGGCAGGAAAGAGATAGTCATAATACTATGGGGAACAGTAAAAGGAATGGAGTTATTTTGATGGAAACACAAGTAGAATATACTGTGATTTTGCCTTTGTCAGACAAGGGTCACAAAAAGGATATCATGTATATTATAAAAAAAAAAAAAGGCTTTGTTTAATAGCAGTTCTTACAATGCTGTATATGGTCAATATATTGAAATGACTTACTGTTCAGTACATATAATGAAGATGGCTTCAAATTGTATTTGAAATTTTATTAGCCCCAACAAATATGCTAACCTGTTAATTGAGAGATTATTTTCATTTTTAAAGTATTTCTTTAAAATTTTATTTATGTCATAAAGATAAATAAATGCATACCTTTAAAACTTTGTAATCACGCTTCAGAAGATCACATAAAGTAGTATAGGAGAAAATATGTAAAATGTCTAGATACAAAAAAATTTTGTTTTGTATATTGTATATATTTGTATTCTATAATCTCAAAGAATTCCAATACTGTATTTTAACTTATTATTTGTATCTTTTTATACATTCTCTAGAAACATGACATTTATACTTTTATAATTTGCACAATTTTCTTTGACTTGTATTTTATCATCAAAAACTTTACATCTATTATTTATATATTTACATACACATATTAGGATTGAATATGACTTTAAAAGGTAATTAATGTTTGTCAATGAGAAACAAATTTTGAATTTATACTGACAAGATATATTAAAAAGGGAAGAATCATGATTTAAACCAAAAATGTAAATATCCTTGAATGTACAGCCACACACATACACATGAAGTATAAACATATGATGACAGTGTCCTAGAAGTTTCAACCAAATGCTTATGCTAAGTGTCCCCCAAAATGGGTTAACTAAGAGGGGAGTTCTTATTATAGATTCTCCAATTTAAATAGCCACAATAAAACCATCTGGGCATATCCACAGATGCACAGCTTGGCTGCAAGCATAGCATTTTACTGAAGGTCATATGCTAAGTTTGGACTTCTAGGCCATTCCTTTGAATCATTTTTGCAATAGCACATTATGAAGAAAAGAATTAGAAATTTGATGCACACACATAGCAATGTCTTGCATTTGACTTATTTGAAGTTGATTGCAGCTTAAAAATGTTGCTCCATATTTTTAAATCCAACTATGGAGAATATTATGGAAAATCAATTTCAAAGTAATTGTTTCAAAGACATAGTTATGTGTATTCTTAAACTATGTAATTTAAATATTGGTTTCAACCAATTTTGTGACTTAATTTGTAATTATATTTAATTTTTTTGGTTTTAATTTATGTCTTCAGTATAAATGTAGCTAGATTAAAAAGTAAGTTAAAATATGCTTTAATGTATTTGATCCCAACCTAGGTCTATTTTTTCCCCAAGAGTTCTTTTTGGTACTATCTGGATATATAAAACTTTCCTTTTCACAGGAAACATAATAACTGACTTTGGCATCCAGTGTGTAAAGGCCATGGATGTCCATAAGCTCCTTGTAATGCACACAAGAGATCTCTTTGTTTTCAGGTACAAGTGTAAATAATTCCAAGGTTAAAACCTTTGAGTGTGACATCTGGCAATGATATTATATTGCCAAGTTAATTTATTATAAACACATCTATGGCCAGTTTAGTTTCTTATTTGGAAAAAGAAGAGTTTCTCAGAAAGACTAAAAGTATACTGGAGATGGCAAACAAACAAACAAACAAACAAAGAATTAAATATGATAAGAAGTTGGGGCCAAATTAGTATAATTACAATTTGAGCAAATGAGTTTGTTGGTTACTATAGAGAGTGAGCTAGTGGCACATGAGGTGATGTGAAGAGATTTAATGAGTGTGGATCTGAAAGCAAAGAAAGACACAGAGAAAGTGTCAGGACAAAGAAACAAGCCAGAACTCAGTAGGAAACATACTCAGTATGTGTGCAAGCCTAAAGCTGGAGTTCTGTCTAAAATGAATGCAAAGGTGGGAACTGACCTGATAAATTTGTTCATTGCCCTCTACATATATTTTATGGCATACTCATACCCACTCACACACACACACACACACACACACACACACACACACACATACACACAACTATTAACACATTTAGTATAGTCATAATGTACATACTATTTTCCAACTTTTATTGATACAGCTCTCTTAAAACTCTAAGAAGGCCAGGAATCAAGTAAGTTATAAACAAAAAACCCCGACATTTAGGATTAGCAAAATCAACTCCCTTAAATTGAAAACTGAACAGTGGATCTTGAAAAAGAGAAGGTAAGACATAGGAAAATGATTATATGAACTGTATCTCTTAAGATAGTAGACATGGCAGAAGAAAATTGACATCTTTAAAAAAAATGAGATGAGGAAAGTTTCAGTCATCCTAAACTCTAAATTTTACCAAAGGATTCTTTAATAGGCAAGCAAAATTAGGATACATTTATGTAAGTGTAAGTGAAAATCATGTAAGTGAAAGATAAGTAATTTATTTAATTTTTCTGTTAAACTCTACTACAAAAATTAGAAAGATAGTCAGGTTAAAAGTAAATTGAACAAAACAAAACAAAGCAAACAAACAAACAACTACCAATAAGAAGCTAAGACATGTAAGAAATACAATGCACCTAAATGGATTATAAGTATTCAGGACAGAACACTAATTTCTTATTATAATATAATATAACATAATTACATAATATAATACAATACTATATATATATATATATATATATATATATATATATATATATATATA
>JANHMN010000007.1:22608674-22721013 GCA_030674055.1 Rhabdomys pumilio
TATATATATATATATATATATATATATATATATATATATATATATACATGTGTGTGTTTATGTGTGTGTGTACATTTATGTTTAACAATTATATTTATATAATGCAAGCATATTTATATGGGGAGTGTGTGTTATTATTTCATGAATGTGTGTGATTAATATGTTTAGGCATTTGTGCCAGAGCTCCAGTTTTATGGTGTAATATGATGTAAATCACTACAGAAATTACATCATATCATAGAATACAAATCACAACACATCATACTAATGTCACACACAGCCCATTTTCCTTTGCATTCTGTACAGAGGTAGAAAAAATAATAGGTTATCTGCATATTTTGCAATATAATGCATACATTTGTCTTCAGGATGGCTCTATACATCCTGCAAATATGTACTGTATATCCACTAGACTGAGGTCTTCATATTCTTTTCTTTGAATACTTTCTATGAATCTTTATGTACTCAACCTTGTTAGGTCTCAATTATCTTAACAGGACACATTTGAAAATTCCATTATGAAATTATTAAACATAATGTGAATTATATATAGTGCTTGGGATATGAAATAGATAACACACCTGTAATGTGGGCAAAAGTCATTTCATATATAGGCTTCTTGACAGAGTCAAAGGATAAATATTGCTGGGTACTAGTATTCTTTAAATTGTGCTTTCCCAACTGAGGAATATACTGTGCCAACCACTTCAAATACCTGCCACCAGGATTCTAAGCCAAGAATGAATTTTACCTTTGAACGGAGCTGAAATAAACCCTCTGTCATTAAAATGAATACTTTAGCAGATGTAAGTACATAATGTGTGAAACCATAACACACATGGATTTAAAGAAAACAAAGAGAAGATACCACATAGCAGTAACCAAACACGAGATAGCTTGACAAAATTAATACCATATATTTTAACCTCCATCTTTAAGGATACAAGAAATTCTACACTTGTAAAGATTTTAATTCAAATATAAGACAGTAATCTAAACTTGTCTGTGTTTAATAAAACATTTCAGCTGTATAAAGAAAATGGACAGAGAAAATGAGAACAAATAAATTTCTGAGCTTTTAATGCCCAGTTTTTTTTCTGTATTTACCAATGAATATCTCATACTCACAGATGGCGATGAAGCATGCATAGAGAATGAGGACATCAAACTATCAAACAGAGATAAAGTAGGCACAGAAAATCAACTTCACTTTAATATCACATTAACTGAAACTCGGAAATTATAAATCTAAAAAGATCAGAATTTCAAAATGAACACACATATATTTTTTAACTTAATTTTCCTTTTTAAAAAGTTTTTTCACATTACATCCCACTTATTGCTCCTATCCCAGTGGCCCCCTCCCACAACCTTCTCCATCCTCATGCCCCTTCTCTGAACTGGTAGGTGACCCCTGAATATCTACCCATCCTCCCCACCCTTGACCCTGGAATTTCAACTGTATGTGAGCTACATGTGCTTCCTCTAGGCACTTTCTTTAGAACAAATAAAATAGCTGTCCTTAAGGCGTCTAAATATAACATGGATTATTTATTGCTAAGATGACTCACAAGAGGGAAAACAGATTGGATTTATGTGAAATCTTAGGATATAGGAGCTTAAGAAAAGTTTTTATTTATGAACAGAAGTAGAAGAACAATGAGGTGCATCTTGTCTAAAGAATGTCAGCTGCATAGCTTGCAGTGAAGGTAAGTAACGTGAAGTTCCATTGGACATACTCAGCCATCTGGAAGACTGGTTCTTTTTATTGTTTTGAAGGTAATATCTTAATGAAGAATGTTTTCAGGCATGAGAGTTTTGTATGGGATGTTTACATTATAATAATATTTAAAACAGCTAAAAGTTAACTGCATTGGTGGAAATGGTGGTGGGGTTTAAAGTCCTCTTACAACTTATATCTGATTAAAACAATCAGTTATTGTTTTCCTCATTATTTATTAAAATGAACATTAGAAGCTCAAAATTGAAAGCAGTTCCTAATCTCCAGCATTAATAGCTTATATTGTTATCTTCAAATTTAAATTAAAATCTTACCGGAAAGGATATGTTTTGCACCTGTGGATAATTACATACGTGATTTTTATTCTTTCTTTGACCAAATTCAATTGGAAAGAACAAGAAAACTTTGATCAAAAATGTGTTTGAAATGTTTTGGAGAAAGGTACAATCAGTAATTAATCTAACAGGATATATTAGCAAGAATGAACAAAATCATGTGGCTCCCAGTCCAAGTCACTGGATTTCCTGTCTATTATGATATCAAAGTTAAAAAATTATTTTCTACTTCTGGTCTGAGCCAGTGCTCTAAGCACACCTGGGGCTCTGGCTCTTCATCTAGTCCCACAACACCCAAAGGACGTTTGACTCCCAGGTGCTCTAACTCACCCAGGATTACAAGATCCCAGGAGTTTGGTCATACCAGGATTTCAGGATACCAGAGGCATGTTGACTCCCAGGAGCTCTGACACACTCAGGATCTCAGGATCTCAGAATCTCAAAATCTCAGGATCTCAGGATCTCAGGATCACAGAATCACAGAGATAGCTAGAATCTGAGGAGTTCTGACACAACCAGAATCACAGGAGTGACAGGCTCCAGTCAAAGACAGTGAGGCCAGGTAGCACTAGAGAGAACTAGATGGAGAGGGGCAAGCACAAGAACATAAGCAACAGAAACCAAGGCTACTTGGCGTCATTATATCCCAGTTTGCCCACAATAGCAAGTCCTGGATACCCCAACACAACAGAAAAGCAAGACTCTGATTTAAAATCACATCTCATGATGATGATCGAGGACTTTAAGAACGACATAATTGACAATGATAAAAAATAAAAGAGAACACAGGTAAACAGGTAGAAGCCCTTAAAGAGGAAACACAAAAATCTCTTAAAGAATTACAGGAAAACAAAACCAAACAGGTGAACGAATTGAGAAAAAACATCCATGATCTAAAAACAGAAATAGAAACAATAAAGAAATCAGAAAGGGAGACAACCTTAGAGATAGAAAACCTAGGACAGAAATCAGTAGTCACAGACTCAAGAATCACCAATAGAACACAAGAGTGTGAAGAGAGAATCTCAGGTACAGAAGATACCATAGAAAACATTGACAAAACAGTTAAGAAAATGCAAAATGCAATAACTTCCCAACCCAAAACATCCAGGAAATCCAGGACACAATGAGAAGATGAAACCTAAAGATAATAGGTATAGAAGAGAGTAAAGATTCTCAACTTTAAAGGCCAGTAAATATCTTCAATAAAATTAGAGAGAGAGAAAAAAAACTTCCCTAACCTAAAATAAGAGATGCCAATGAACATAAAAGAAGCCTAAAGAACTCCAAATAGATTGGACCAGAATGCACAAAACAAAGAAAGAATATTAAAAGCAGCAAGGGAAAACTTTCAAGTAACATATAAAGGTAGACCAATCAGAATTACACCAGACTTCTCACTAGAAACTATAAAAGCATGAATACCCTGAGCAGATGCCATATAGACCCTAAGAAAACACAAATATCAGCCCAGGCTACTATACCCAGCAAAACTCAATTCTCATAGATGGAGAGACAAAGATATTACATAACAACAACAAAAAAATTTACACAGTATCTTTTAACAAAGCCAGACCTACAAAGGATAATAGATAAAAAAAAAAGAAAGAAAGAAAGAAAAGAAACAAACAAAAAAAACAAACAAAAACAAACAAAAAAACCCAAAACAAACAAACAAACAAAAAAAAATCTTCTAAGACAAGGACAGAAACTACATCACAGAAGAAGCAAGAAAGTAATCTCTTTTTAATAAACCCAAATGAATATAGCCACACAAATATAATTCCACCTCTAACAACAAAAATAACAGGAAGCAACAGATAGTTCTTAACATCAATGGACTCAAATTTCCAATAAAAAGACATAGACTAACAGAATGGATACATAAACAAAACTCAGCATTTGATGCATACAGCAAATGCACCTCAGTGACAAAGACAAACACTACCTCAGAGCAAAAAGCTAGAAAAAAAATATCCAAGAAATGGTCCTGAGATACAAGCTGGAGTAGCTACTCTGATATTGCATAAAATGGACTTTCAAACAAAAGTTATCAAAAAAGATTAAAAAGAACATTTCTTATGAGAAAAAGGAAAAAAGTCTACCAAGATAAACTTTCAATTCTGAACATCTATGCGCCAAATGCAAGGGCACTCACATTTATGAAAGAAACTTTACTATAGCTCAAAATACACATTTCACCTCACTCAATAATAGTGGGAGACAAGCTCTAGAATTTAGGAGTATGTGTGAGCACGTGAGTGGGGAACACCCTCTAGGAAGTGGGGTTGGGGGTATGGGATAGATGTTTTCCATGGGGGGAGGGAAATGGTGAAAGTGGGTAACATGAATTTTATATAAATAAAATATCCAATATAAATAAATAAGAAAATAAATTATTTTCTAGCATCTAAAGTTTTAAAATAGTATGTGTAAACTGATCTAATTCCTATAAGTCAGTCATTATATAGACTGAGAATAATGAAGCAAATATAATTCCATTTTTCAATTCAAAAGTTTTAATTCAAAGTGTTCCAAAATGGGTATAATTTGAAATCAGATATAAACATCTCTCCCATAGAAAGGCAATACAAGCTCTAGAATTTAGGAGTTTGTGCAAGCATTTTCAGTTGCTGACATTTAATAGAGTACAAAGGCTGAGAAATGAAACTGAAGAGATGTCAGGAGATAGAAGCATTTCAACTATGCTTTGTCTGCTTTCCAGATATTCCACTTACAAGTTTTTATTCATTAAATCAGCTTCCTGGGTATTTTTATCTATTTCAAGAACATCAGGTCAGGTATTACCTTTTTTATTGTGAGTACCAACAAATAAAACGTACATTTCAAAATTTCAGAATGTGATTTTTGTATATTTCATGGATAGTATAGCAAAAAACAATATGTGCTCACACATTTCAGTTCTCAGACAACCATTCTACTCCAGATATCAACATATCACACTACACACATTTGATGCTACATTTTGATTCAATATTGGAAGGTTGTGAAATTTTAGGGTACATGAGAAGAGAAACTCCTACTCTAGAGTCCAGTTAAAGCCTTTACACATAAAGCAACAATTCCAGCATAATCTCCCAGTGCTTAGAGCCTGCCTCTGTTCTCTGCCTCAAATGAGTACTTTTCTAGACATGTCATCAGAAGCAGATCTGTAGGAAAAGGCCAGTAATGATGTTCTTCTGGAAAGTCTGTGGTTCTTAGTTTCAGTTTATCAGATTATAGTTATAACACCAACCAGCTCATCCCCAGAGCCACAGCCCATTTGCCTCAACAAAGTGCAATGAAGATGGGGGAGGGGCAAGTAATTAACAACCTTATTAGAGCTATACCTGAAAATTACCGAGTGGTACATGTGACTACCTGTTCCCTTACCAGCCTGTGCTCACATTTGCATACATCTCACCTTCTGTGGCTTGGTATTTGAAGAGTATTTATATTCTTGGTTATGTCTTAATTTCTTCTCAGGTGTTCCTTTTTTTCTCTGAATGCATGTGCCTTAGCCTATATTAGATATATATTCAATAAAAAGTTTCAAATTTACTCCACTATGCTGTCTAGTCTTGAAAACCTTATGTCAACCTCTCAGTGTTAGTGTGGCAGCATAGATCTTTCCCTCTCCCTTACAAAGATAATGGGAGATTATGTATTTTGTAAACCAGAGATATTATTTCAATTTGACATATCTTGGGTGCATACTATTTTTTTCATTTTAAGTATTTATGTATTATTTACTCATTGAGTTTGCATTCCATAGGGCATATTTGGAGATTAGACAACAACTTACAGGATTCTTTTTTTCTTTCCACCATGTGGATTCTAAGGATAGAACTCAGAAACTTCATAGCAATGTCTTTACCAGTGAGAATAAACCATCTTCTGCTTCCACCACCACCCTCAGCATCCCATACTCATCCTTGTCAGAGGCAAGGAGAGAAGTTTATTGCTTACTCATCAGTTGTAGTTTTTTATTTATTTTGTGTGAATATCAAGATGAGACATATAATAGATTTTCTCAGGAAATGTCTCTGTCTCTGTCTCTCTCTATATCTTTCTTTGTTTTAATCTGTGTGTTTTTCTCTTTCTCTTCCATTCCCTTCCTCCCCCCTCCCATACACACATACACACACACACACACAGGGAGAGCGGCAAGGAGGAAGGGAGGAAGAGGAAGACAGAGACAGAACCAGACAGAGAGATAGAGACAGAGAGAGACAGAAAAAGAGACAGAGAAAGAGAGATAAAGACACACACAGTTTCCTCGCCATCTAACAGAAATCTGAAAATAGTAACCTGTTTTGTCTGTATGATTGATTGATTGATTGATTGATTGATTGATTGTTTGTTTCACTCCATGAAAGAATGTGACAGAAACATGGGCACCTTGGGACAGAGACGTACCCATAAAGAGTGCCAGTGGTACCTTCCCATGTGAGAGACATGGATCAACTGGCTTGTTCTACTGTAGATTCCAATACTTATGATAAGGAAGATCTCAGTGAGGTGAACCGGAGGACAGTTCCTACACACACAAGAGTGCCCAAATGTACACACTAGGATGCCCATATCTTATTTCTGTTGCCCCACCTCTGCCTTCTTTCTGCCTGTCAATCTATACATGGCATGGGGCTGAGAAAATGTCCTCTAAGTTACACAAACACATTCTGAATTTTTTTTCATTATAGTGAAATTGAACATTACTTGTGTAGACTGTTTTCAGTGTCACAGAGCAAAACTGTCTGCTTCAATCTAAGTATAGTTTTGTTGCACAATATTCCACGAGTTATTTATTTACAAGAAAACAAAACAATTGATATTAAATGAAATAAAGAACATTAAAAGAATGCTGTTCTCTTCCAGCATACAGGTCCTCTCACATAGATAACTTTTGTTCACTAACTACTTATGAATGAGAATTTTTTTCCCTTTTTTCATTTTCTCACTTCCTAACATCTAGAAAAGACTGCGCCATCTGGGACATACTTTTTGGCAAATATGCCTCCAAATTTTTGTAATGGAGGAAACTGTAAGATGTAATTTTGTTGATCAAAGAGCTGAAGTCATGTTTTGAAAATTCTTGTGCTCTAAAACGCTCTTTTCCCTCAGAGTGAAGGCTTACTTAGGGCATATTTGGTGGAACTGAATCCAGCAAAGTCAGCGTTCTTCCTCTGTCCTCAGCAGTGCCTGTCTCAAACAGCATATTATGCTCTCAGAGCAGATAAATACAGAACTTATGACTGGCAGTTATATGTGAAATTTTGTTTATCTAGGCAATATGAAAGTTGAGTTCCTTTAAGTGAAATTTCTTTTGCAACTCTCTAGATTCAGATTCAAATAAAACTTACTGATTTACCATTTTCATTTACAGACCAGCTCTATTGCTAAACTTTTTTATTATTCAAATATCCATAAAAATCTCCGAAATTCATATTTTATATTTAGCTCATAGATGAGAAAGCTTGTATTGGAAACAGTTCACTTCACAGGGAGTCCCTGTGATGATTGATTTGGGTTTGGATATTCTTAGACATTTTATTTGAAGTATAATACTTTTGTTACATGTAATGTATATAATCATGTTTGTTTTACCCTGTCTTCTTTGGGTCCCAATTTTTAATCAACCAGCATTCCTTGGTCTCTGATGTCCAACCCTCTTTCCCTAATCTGATGTTACCTTCAAATTAAACAGATTGGAGATTTTAAAATAATGTTTCTAAGTTAAAGCCAAAACAAACCTGCTGTAGCTTCACAGCAGATGTTCTCATTCTAGAGTGAATTACTTATCCAATCTGTCTCTGCTTTCTATGCTTTTGCTGTTGTTGATTTTGGAGTATGACAGCAAATTCATGAATTTCCCTTTAAATCCCCTCTTGAAAACCTGCTTACAACTCTGGGCAGTCAGCACTGGTGTGATCATAGAGTTAATTAGCACCACAAAAGAGAAGAATCTCAAAGATGCTATGACTAATACATATTTTCAGATGTTTAATCTTACTTAGATTCATGTGTTTATTGAAGTATTTCATGGGACAAAAACCATAGTGCTGCCAGGACAGATTTAGTGGGAACTTGAAATAAAGTCGAGTGATGCATACCACTAAAAGTTTTCCAGTACAAATACTGCATCTCAGCTTTAAAATGAGGGGTGACAATCACCTCCTCATTATTTTCATAGCTCATTATTTTCAAGCTGTTGCTTGGTTGTGACTTTTGACAAAATGTGAGACAAACATAAGTGTGCTGATCAGACAGATGGAAATCAAAATGATATTATTCTTACTGTATGAGCCTATTATGAAATGGTACCTCAGATTTATGACAAAATGGGTTGTTGTTTAGAGAGGTGTTAGATTGAGATTATTATCTGAAGCACCAAGAAGCCTCAGTCACCACAGTCAGTGACTTTCTTGGCAGATAATAGAAAACATGAAGAATTCATTTATCAGATTTAATATTCCTCCCCCCCCAACCGCCAAAACAGAGTGGAAGTAGTGTCTTGGAATATATATTTATTTCTTCATAATTAAAAATATCTTGTTACTTTTGGATAGCTTTGAAAATGTCAATTATATTTTCTGTAGTAAAATAATATTTATTTTGTCATGGTTGGAACTTATCCATGTCTAAAAGTCAGATCTACTGATAAACTTAGGTCAACAGAATGTACCTCCAAGAGTATTGGGTCCCCAGCACTTTGTTTCCTTTTGGGGCCTTTGGGCCTCCAAGAAGTGAGTGAAGAGAATTCCCTAGATATATACTTAGACATTGACAATCATCTCCACAAGATCTGGGAACACCAATAAAAAAGGTAGAGTGGCTAATGTCTCAAGAGCTGTGATTCAAAATAACTCATTGCTTCTTCCATTTTGATTTTTCTCAGGTGTTCAATCAGGGTAACAAAAATCCATCAGATATAATGAAAATAGAACCAACTTTATAATTTCACTGTACAATTTTCAAAAATTGTGAATTTCTTTTATGAACAAACTAAAGAAAGAAGTATAAATATTTGAGTCTTTCTCCCTTTATAACTATAAAAACATCTTTCTCTTCACATGAATTCAACACAATGCTATATTATAAGGATATAATGCTATACAAAATTGGCACAATGCTCACTATAAATTCTCAAGAGACTTAAAATTGGAGACAAAGAATTCTCTCAAGGGCCTGCCCATTTCATCTGGGCACTCAACTGGTCCTTTAAATGTCTCCTGTCAGTATTTTATTGTAACATGTCATTATTCCATTACTGCTGTAACATGTCATCATACATGCTGTAGCTCACAGTCAGTCACAGTTGGTCTCTTATACTTCTAGAAGAAATATGTACAAAACAGACTTTACTAGGTTAAGATCAGGGCTCTTCCCTGTGGGAACTGTAATGAGAATACTTTGAAGGCTTTTTTCCAGCTCCTAAGAAATATTTGAATTGGTTTGCTCATTTTCTCTATTTCCATCTCAAAACATGACAGTAGCAGCTTGCAGCATTATTGTCTTCTGAATTTTTTGTTGTTGTTTTGTTTACGTTTTTTGTTTTGTTTTGTTGTTGTTTTTGAGGATCAAAATCTTGTACAGGCTTTTTTTACAAAAGATTTTGTGAATATATTGGGACCATGTTAATTGTTCAAGATAATCTGCTCTTCTGAAACACTTAATGGAATCCTGGCCTAACTGTCATGTTTTCCATGAGTAAGGCATTAATTTGACATATTCCAATTATTAGGAGTCTATAGTCATAGAGACATGGAGACAGAGAACGTGAAGACAAAGAAGATCAGGTTGGTCCTTTGTCTTCTCCAGAAAAACAAGGCAACTAACCAATGGCATGTTTTTGCTTATGGAAGTACCCTTATGTTAGATAAGAAATCAGGGGAAGTGGTGGATATGATCAAAATTCATCATTTACATGTATTAAGTTCTCATTCAAAAGCAAATAAAATTAATATAAAATATGGAGGCATGAAATTTCTTTAAAGTCAAAGAAAACTAAAAGCAAAATTCAAAAATATTCTAACACATTCCTTTCTTATTTATTTTTCTTAGTCTTTCAAAAATTTTGTACACTGTGTTTTAACCATATTATTCCCTCCTCTTGTTCCTCGAAGACCAAATAATCCTTCCTAATACATTTATTAACACAAAGTCTATGGAGATTACTCAGTTTTTAAAATGATTGATTTTAAACATAAAAACATGAGACTGATCCCCAAACACATATGCACTAACCAGGTGTGGTAGTGCACACTTGTAATTCCATTGATCAGATGGTAAAGAAGACAAGAATAGCCATTCTAAACAAAGCAAAGCAAAACAAAAATATTAGTGGACAGCCCCTGAGAAATATCACCCAAGCTTCCTTTTAACTCACAACTTATTCCAGGTCAGAGCAGGTGTTCCAGACCCCCTTCCACACCCAGAGATACCTCAACTCCCAGGAAGTCCATCACAACCAGAACCACAGGTGAGACATTCCCCTCTTTCCGAATACCTGGCCTAACTTCGATCTCCACGAGGGCCAGCTAAGTTGGGCCCTATTCACCGTCCTTCCAGAGACACATCTTCAACAAAATCATAGAATACTTCTCTAACCTAAAGAAAGAGATGGCTATTAATGTACAAGAAGACTACAGAACACGAAATAAATTGGGTCAGAAGAGAAAATCCTCTTGTCACATAATAATCAGAACACTAAATGTACAGAAAAAAGAAATAATATTAAATGCTCTAGGGGGGAAATACCAAGTAATATATAAAGCACACCTATCAGAATTAGACCAGACTTCTCAACAGAGATGCTAAAAGCTGAAGATCTTGGACAGATGTCATATATAGACTCTAAGAGAAAACAATTGCTAGCCCAGGCTACTATACATAGCAAAACTATCAATGTCCATCGATGGAAAAACCAAGATATTCCACGACGAAACTAAATTTAAACAGTATCCTTCCACTAAATCAGCCCTACAGAAGACAATAGAAGGAAAACTCCAACGCAAGGAGGAGAAACTATAACCAAGAAAAACTAAGAAACCAATCATCTCATAACAAACCCAAAAGAAGAAAACTACACAAACATAATACCACCACTAACGACAAAAATAACAGGAACCAACAATTATTGGTCTTTAATATCTCTCAACATCAATGGACTCAACTCCCTAAAAAAAAGACAAAGGCTAACAGACTGGATAGGTAAACGGGACCCAGCATTCTCTTGCATAGCGGAAACACATGTCAGTGACAAAGACAAACACTGCCAGCAGTGGTGGCACATGCCTTTAATCCCAGCACTTGGGAGGCAAAGGCAGGCAGATTTCTGAGTTCGAGGCCAGCCTGATCTACAAAGTGAGTTCTAGGACAGCCAGAGCTACACAGAGAAACCCTGTCTCAAAAAAAAAAAAAAAAAAAAGACAAACACCGTGTAAAAGGCTGGAAAAATTGTTCCAAGCAAATAGTCCCAAGAAATAAGCTAAAATAGCCATTTTAATATCCAATAAAAAAGATTTTAAACCAAAGTTAATCAAATAGATGGGGAAGGACACTTCATACTCATCAAAGGAATAATTTGCCAAGATGAACTCTCAATTCTGAACATCAACACCCCAAAACAAGGCTCTCACATTTGTAAAAGAAATGTTACTAAAGCTCAAAACACACATTGATCTTCTCATAACATTAGTGGGAGACTTCAACACCCCACTCTCAACAATGGACAGATCATAGAAACAGAAACTAAACAGAACACAGTGAAAGTAACAGAAGTTATGTACTAAATGGATTTGACAGAATCTACAGAACATTTCATCCAAAAAACCGTCTTCTTCTCAGCACCTTCTCCAAAACTGACTGTATAGTCATGGTGTAAGCCGCAACATATACCAGAAGACTAAAATAATCCCATGAATTCTATCAGAACACCACAGATTAAGGCTGGTCTTCAATAATGACAAAAACAACAGAACAGTCACATCCTCATGAAAACAAAATAAATTTTAAATCATTAATAACTTGGTCAGGAAAAAAAATAAAGTAAGAAATTAAAGACTTTCTAGAATTTAATAAAAAAAAAAAAAATGAAGACATAGCATACCCAAACTTACAGGACACAAAGAAAGCAGTGCTAAGATGAAAATTCAAAGCACTGAGTACCTTCATAAAGAAATTTGAGAGATCCTAACCTAGCCACTTACCGGAACATAGGAGAGCTCTGAAACAAAAAGAAGAAAACACACCAAAGAGGAATAGACAGCAGGAAATAATCAAACTCAGGGTTGAAAACATCCATTAAAAAGAGATATAAAGAATCAATAAAACTAAGACCTGATACTTTCAGAAAAAACAAGATAGATAAACTCTTAGCTAAATTAACTAAAGGGTACAGAGACAGTATCCAATTAATAAAATCAGAAATGAAAAGGGAGACATAACAACAGAAACTGAGGAAAAAAGCCTATACTCAACAAAACTGGATAATCTAGATAAAATGGATGATTTTCTAGACAAGTACCAGGTATCAAAGTTAAATGAAGAAGAAATAGACTGTAGGCCATGAAAGGGGTCTTGGTTTTTTATTTATTTATTTATTTTTATTTATTTATTTATTTTTTTGAAGAGCTGGCTGCAAAGCCTGGAGACCCAACAGGTGTCCATTGACTGTAAGGGACAGGCATCTATTCTGCTGTGCTCCCAGAATTCAGGCTCCTAACACGTGGCATGGAACTCCATTGACTTACACTGTTCAGTCACAGTCAGGGTAATGCAGCCCTGCCCAAAGAGCACAGGTAGAGGGCGTGACTACAGGCCTCAAGCCCTAGAGAGATTACATACTAATGAGATGCCTGAAGGCCAGAGGGCAGAGCCAATTAAGCATTCTTTCCCTGTCCCTCCCCTCTCTATCCCTCCCTATTTAAATCAGGTCTGCCCTGAATTTCACGGGAGTGCACATCCAGATTCTACCATCATCCATCATGCCAATAAAGGTGTTTTGGAAATCCAAGGACTTTCTCGTGTCATTGGGGCCTTGCAGTGAGGAACTGTGGAGAAGGCCTTTAATGACCCGCTGTAGCCACAGCTGCTGTGCCTAACTTCCTGCCTGGAGGAACCTTTCCAACCACTCTACCCACAATAGACTATCTAAATGGTCCCATAACACCTAAGAAAATAGAAGCAATAGTTAAAAATCTCCAAAAAAATAAAAAATAAAAATAAAAAAATAAAAACAGGGCCAGATGGTTTTACTGCAGATTTTTTCAGAACTTCAAAGAAGACTTAATACCAATACTTCTAAATTATTCCACAAAATAGAAACAGAAGAAATATTACCTAATTCATTCTATGAAGCCACAGTTACTCTGATACAAAAGCCACACAAATATTCAACAAAAAAGAGAACTTCAGACCTATTTCCCTCATGAATATTTGAAAGAGTTAAAAATTTTTTAAACCTTCCACTGAGGGAGTCAAGAGTGCAGATCAGGAGGGGAACTAATGGTATGAGATACAAGGCAGGTACCTAGAGGCAGAAATTAAATCAGAGACAATGGAGGACTACTACTTTGCTTTCCATGGCCTACTACGTTTCATGTGTTATATAACCCTGACCTGTCAAAGTAGGCTTGAGTCTTCTGCACCTATCATTAATCAAGAAAAGGCTCCACAGACTTCATATAGGCCTACCCAATAAAGACATTTTCTCAGTTGAAGTTACTTCTTCTCAGATGACCCAAGATTGAAAGTTAGCAAAACAGGACACTGACACAATTAACCTATTGTCAACTAGTCACAAATATACATCATTATTAACCCATAACCCATTCTTCTCTTATTTATCCTCAAGATCTCATGTTTACATCACTATATAAAATGGCCACCCATACCTTTTAGCAGCTGATTAAATAATAAGATAATATTGAAAAGAACAAAAAGTCACGAAGAAACTAAGAAACAGTGCCAAAGACTACTGGCAAAACTACAGAAAACAGGAAAATGAGATGAGATTTGGTCTTTGTGTTTATCTGCAGTAAGAAAATGCCAGAAACTAAGTTGCATGTACTCACTTGGGCTCAAGTTTTACTTTTTGAAAAATTATCTTCTGTGTGTGGAATTTAAATTAAATATTAGTAAATTTAAAATATTAAAACTAGAATGGATCTAGAAGTAAGGTTTCCATTTTTTTCCTAGTAAAGTCATGTGGTGTCCTCTGTGTTTCTACCTACCTTATGACTTGTTGATGTGGATCTGAAACAATAGAAACAAAAAAAAAGTTTAAGTCAATAAATAACTTTTGTCCTTGTTTTGTTTGAACCTTTTTTTTTTTCTGGGTTAAGAGGAACAGATCTTAAGTAAGCAAAAGAAACTTATGTTTTTTAAAGAATAGGAAAAGCCTGTCTGGTGTCTTCCTCTGAAAATTTTGACTTGCCATGTAGGGTTTGGGTTACTTCTAAGTTTTACTATGTAGGAAATATTATCTTTCTAGAAATCTCATAAAAATACAAGTTCCAGGGAAGGCAAGGCCCTGAGTTGTGTAGTAACATATTATGTTTCTACAATGTCAAGCAATTGATCTGAAATGATCAATTTGAGCCTCTCCAAACTTTCCAACATAACATTGTACAAACTATATTTTCATTTGCCACCATCTTGAATGAGAAAATATCAGTGCCAGAAACCAATATCAAATGTGACAGTCAGTTGGACATTTGCAAATTTTTTTCCATCATTCTAAAAAATTAAAGTTCAGGGAGCCAATGGATTGTGCCTGCATTCTGATGTGTTAATAGATTTTTGTCAGTAAGAAACACTAGCACAAGTCTCCAATCACACATCTATATACATATGTATGCATCTTCTTTCTCCCTATAAAACAACTCTTTATTTAACTCTTTTAATAGTTTCTCTTGAATGTATATTTTTCTCCATATTAACTACTAAGCTGTCCTGAGAATATAGAGATGGTATTTTATTCCCAATTGGAATTGAAATATCTCACAAAGGCAAGAGAATATTCTAAATTATGTAAAAGAAATAAAAGTAACTATGTACAGAGTTATTTGTCTATATAGTATAAGAATGGGAGTATTTTAGTTTGTAAGAATTCTACAATAATAGTAATAATAATAATAACAATAATAACAGTAATAACAATTCTTAATTTCCTTCCATGAATGTAGCTTTTCTATATCTTGTTTTTATCTGATGTTAATATTGTAAATAACAAAAGGAAGTAATCAAAGATAAAATATTATTTAACTATAAAATTAAAAAAAAATGTTTGAATTGCAAGTTTTCTCAGCAAATATCTTTTATACTGTCTGAACCCAAAGCAGATTGTATTGCATACATTTAGTGCTCTGTAATTTCTTAAAGTTGCATTAATTATACCATCTGTATACTTGTATACAGAATTGGATAAGGATTTTAAAGGAAAAAAAAACACTTTATAGAAAATTTTGATGATTTTCTACGACTGGATTGGAGTGGTAGGTTTGGGAATGAAGTCCTCACTTGTCATTAAATCCTTCCTTTGTCAATTCCATAATTAAAACATAACATTAAGAATACTTAAAAACCACTGATGTTTAACTTGGCCACCTGAGTGAGATACTGTTTACCAGCATTCTTCACTGCAAACATGTATCTCCTGTCTATTTGCAAATGTAAAATTTGTATCTTTATACTGTGTACATTTAATACTTGAAACTGAAGATGAAATTGTGGGAAATTCTCCCAGGCTACCAACAATATAAGAAAGTGTATGGAATTAATGTTCTATATAATTCTGATATGATGAGATAAGACTTTTCTGGTTTGTTCAATCTTTTATGTAACTATCAATTCACAATATATGTAATATTGTATTAAATAATTATATGAAACCATTTTTTTATTTCTTTTGTTAACTATTTTTCTATTTTAACCAAAGGGAAGTCTGTAAAATAGTTCTTTTGCTAAAATTGGTTATTTTCTTTTTTCCATTTCAAATGTTGTCCCCCTTCCTAATTTCCCTTCTGCAAACCCCCATCTCCTTCCCCTCCCTCTGCATCTATTAGAGTGTTCCCCCACCCACCCACCCACCCACCCACTCCATCTTCACTGCCCTAGCATACCCCTACTCTGCGGCACCTACTCTGCGGCACCGAGTCTCCACAGGACCAAGGGCCTCTCTTCCCATTGATGCCAGATAAGGCAGTCCTCTACTACATATGCAGCTGGAGCCATGGATCTGTCACTCCATGTATATACTCTTCGGTTGGCGGCTTAGTTCTTGGGAGCTCTAGAGAATCAGATTACTATTGTTCCTCTTAGTATTCCTTGCAATTCCCTTCCTTTCCTTCAGTCCTTCCACTGGGCTCCCCATGCTATGTAGGGCGGTAGGCTGTGAGAAGCAACTGGGCACTTGATCAAGCACAGGCCTAGAACTGCTGACTCCTGGCTCCTGACTCCTGGCTCCTTTTCACTCAGATTCAGCCCTCCACAGCCCCTCCCACAGAGTGGTCTATGGCCATCAGTCATGAAGAAATAATGCCTCAGGCTCTCCCCACATGTAGATGAGGTATCTCCAAGCTCTCAGACCGAGCCAATAGGAGTTATCTACTACCAGACCCTAACCAACCCCAAAACTGTATATAAGGGCCCTATTTAGGAGAAGTAGAGGTGTGCAAAATCATTCCGGTGTCAAAAGTTTCTGTTGCAAGAGCTGTAACACTTGGGAAGAGATCTGCTCTCCTGAAGCACCTTCTGGACCCTCCCCTCCTTGCTAGCTAGCCAACTTCTTACCTTCCCAGGCTGGCTCACTGGAGACAATTCCTCCTTCTTGCTCGAGCTCTGTCCCCTTGACCCTAACCCACCTGCTCCCCAACCCTCCAGCACCAGGGAGGACCCAACACCCTCTGGAACAGGGACCCACAATGCTAAATTTGATGGTTGGCTGGGAGCATCTGCATTTGTATTGGTCAGTGGAGACCTGCGTCAACAAAGTCCAATGATGGCCAGCAAAGGCACACCAATGCCATCCAGCATCATCCATCTGTTGGATTATATTTGCATATTTTCCAAACATCGTTTGTTCTTCTAAGCATCTGCTCTAGCAAAACATCCTATGCTCCTTTTCCAGGTTGACTGTAGAAAAAACATCATGTGTCTGTCTCAGGAAAAACATTCTCTCATTAGACAGTTTCTAGAAAAACAACAACAACAACAACAAAAATCAAGTAATACCACTGAGTCTCCAAAGAAAACAGAAATTTCCTCTTCAAAAAATGGAAAAAAATTAAATTTGAAGGTAGAAGAGATGACATTTCAATGAATGATAATGTTTCTGCAGGGCCAAAGATTTGTAAACAAATTGAGAAAGAAAAGGCTGTCACTTATCTTTAATAACCCATGCTTCCTTTCACTTCAGACACAAATGAAAAATAAATTGTGACTTGTCAAAATCTTCCTGCATTTGTTTTCTGTTCTCATTAAGAAATAAATGGATCACATGATACTTTCAGAGTCTGTCCCTATAGGACTGAATTTTCTCTGTTAACTAGTAACAGACTCAGCCAAGCCAACACTGGCTGCTTATCGATCCATGCGTAGCAATGCTGTCTATTTCTGAGCCCTAAAAATTGCAGTTTCCATAACATAGATTATTTTCTTTATATTTCAGCTAGTGAAGAAAAATCCTCATCCATTGTGTAGATTTTGATCAAATGTCATCTCAGGGATATATTTTGAGGTCTCTCCTGTTATGATTGATTTAACCTTCCCTTGAATTCCTTTTATTTTCTTCTACTTTTTCATCTTCCATTATTTTTCTGTCTCAGTCCCTCTTTATATCTGAATATGCCTGTCTGAATATAATGGATTTTATATGCATCAAATATCAAAATGTTGAATACTATCTTTATAAAAACACAAATTCTGATATATTTTGATTATTACTTTGTTATTTGATCTAGTGAAACTTAATTCAGAGTGGCAAATATTGAAGAGAACATGTCCTAGTTTTCATCAATGGTCAATTTGACTCAGCCTAGTATCACCTGAAAAGAGAATGCCAGTCTTTATCAGCTGGTCTCAGTGGTACCTATGAGTGATTGACTTGACTATTAGTGAATACAGGAGAGCCTATCTGAATATGACCAACACTACTCCCTAGTCAGGTTGTCCTGGGTAATAAAGAAAGATAGTTAAGTGTGACCCAGGAATTTATTTATTTATTTATTGTTTGTTTGTTTGTATGTTTGTTTATATCCCAAAGACTGACCACTCCCAGTCTTGGTTCTCCCTTCACAGAGTCCCTTATCCATCCCCCTTCCCCTTTCTTTCTGAGACGGTATGCTTCCCAACTCCAGGTATTCACCATCCTGACATATCAAGTCTCTGTGGGGTTTCTACATCAGTTCCAGCTTATGTTTCTGGCATGACTACTTTCAATGACCTGGAAATATAGTACAAAATATAGTTAAAGACTTCTCTTAAACTTGAGAATTTTTTTTTATCACAGGAGTAAATACAAAGATAACAAAAAACAATAAGAAAACATTTGAAAATAAACAAAACAGGATTTTTAAAGAATGCAAAGAAAATATTTGTAACTATTTTCACCAAGTGAAAGGCAACTTCAAAAAATTTAATTTAATTCCATATTTTAAAGTGAATACTATTACACATTCTTATATGTGATTTTTTTTTTTTTTAGGTAAAAGTTTGTTAATCAAGCCATTTTTCTTTTAGTAACTACTTGCAAGTCTTTACATTAAAAATCAACAAAATATATTCCAGAAATAATTAATAACTGTGTACTTTGTTTTATCATATGTTTTAATAAAATCAAACATTATGGTAAGAGTAACTACTTATAAGTGTTCTTTTATTTATGTGTATAGGTACATATGGAGACCAGAATAGATGTCAGGTCTCCAGCACATGAGTCACAGCTAGTTATGACCCTAATGCCCTGAGTAATAGGAACTCAGGTACTCTGGAAGAACAGCAAGCACTCCTAACCTCTTAGCCATCTCTCCAATTCTTAACTAATTTAGATATATTTTAAGGAAAAAGGTTGTGAGAAGACAGCATTATAAAATCAAGCAAAAAATCCCAAATCAAGGCATATTTCTTTTTTTTTGCAAAAGTAAAAGTATATATTAATATAATATAAAAATACTAAGTATGTTCAAATTTTTTTTAATCAACACACTCAATAGCTCAATTGTTTACCTTAGGAAGCCAGGCAAACATATTGTACAAGTCCTTACCTTAATGAGGAAAGAGTAAAATTAATTTTCAAAAGGTGATATTTCACTGTGAACAGAAATTACAGAAAGAATCATCTTAAACTAGTCTATTTTGAGAGAAAACTAGATAGTGTTCTTGTAACCTATAGATCAAATTAAAGGCTTTATATTTTGTAGCTCTAAAAGTTTAATTTCTAACCTATTCTTCAATATTAAAACTACTAGTAGGTCAAATAATAATGTTAATATTTTCTTAAGTTAATTTTAGTTTGTGTTTTCTTGGAATATAAGTCATATTTTAATGCTGGCATAAAATAATCTAGCAGCATTTTCAGTTAAATCACTGTTTATCAGTGAAACACAATAAACTCACAAGATCACTTTCATTTCTACATAAACTTTTGTAAAGTAGAGTGTACTTTGCACTGTCTTGATATAAGATTCTTAGTTACCACAGTGAGAAAATACACATTCAAAATAATTTGTATTGAAAGAGTTAAAATTTTTAAAG
Organism: Rhabdomys pumilio; assembly: GCA_030674055.1. NCBI lineage: Eukaryota > Metazoa > Chordata > Mammalia > Rodentia > Muridae > Rhabdomys > Rhabdomys pumilio. The sequence goes on from JANHMN010000007.1 coordinate 22,628,508, forward strand.
CCCTAGGTGACTGGTAGCCTACTGAGCAGAACCAAGGGTAGGTCAGCAAGTCCTAGGTTCCAGAAACTTGACAAAATTAATATCTTGAGAAAAGCTTGTATACCATTCCTTGAACCCGTCACATTATCTGAGTAATAGACTGGTACTTTCCACAGGTGCTTTCCAATGATTCCACTCACTCACTCCTCCCACCCCCAGCCTCCGTTGTGTTTTTTTTCCTTTAAATACCCTATACCTCCAAAGCTCTGTGTCAGATCCCACTGTCCCTGCATGGGTTATGGGTCTTGACCTCAGTGCTGATCTCGAAATATACCTCTTGCTGATTGCATCAAGATCGGTGTCTTGTGAGTTATTGAGTGGCCGTGAATTCCTGAGGCTTGGGTGAGGTCCTCCCTTCATGAGGGTCTTACAGTTTTTCTCAACATAAAAGCCAACAATTGTTGAAATAAAAATTTGCTGTTGCGTGTGCAGTGCTGTTCTTCATACTGAGTCTGGTACATAGCAGAGGTGCCAAAGTATTAAAGTAACAATTCATTATTCCACATGACTGAAAAGCTCAGTTTGATTTTAATTTTTAAGTTATCATATCTTATATATCAAGAAATAATAATGATTTGTAGAACTCTACATATTTTTCATAACACACATTAACACACATATTTTGTTTACAAAAAATGTTAAGCAGTTAGTAAAAAGTTGCTTTTCATAAAAACAGTCTTGAAATACTCCATTTTTTGACTCAGAAATTACCCATGCCAAATTGTTTTCTTATAGGAAACAATTGTAAAGAGAATCTTTATTTTCAAATCTGTGCTGCAAATGTGAATGCTTTCTTGGTAGGAGTTCTTGGAAATGGAAAATATAGGAGCATGATTATAAATATATATGCAACTTTGAAAGGTAGGAGTTGGGGTGACCTTCTAGAATATACCAGAGACTTGGGAGGTGAGAAAATCTCAAAAATCAAAGAGAGGGACCTTAGATGAAATACCCTACAGTGGGGGGAGGGAACTTGTAGAGTCTTAAATACGAAGACAGGGCATCAAGTGGAGGGTTGGGGTTATCATCCCACAGTCAAAAACTCTGACCCAGAATTGTTCCTGTCTGAAAGAACAACAGGAACAAAAATGGAAAGGAGTTTAAGGAAAAGGAGGCCCAGTAACAAACCCAAATTGACATCCAGCTCAGTGGGAGGCCCCAAGGCCTGACACTCTTACTGATACTAAGGTGTTCTTACAAACAGAGGCCTATCATGACTGCCCTCTGAAAGGCCCAACATGCAACTAAAAGAGTCAGATGCAGATATTTATACTCAACCAAGGAACAGAAGATGGTGACGCCTATGGTTAAATTAGAGGAAAGCTGGAAGAAGCTGAGGAGGAGGGTAACCCTGGACCCTATAGGAAAACCACCAGTCTCAACTAATCTGGACTCCTGTGATCACTCAGAATCTGAGCCACCAACTAGGCAGCATATACCAACTGATATGAGGCCCCCAACAGACATTGCACAGAGGACTGCTGGGTCTGGACTCAGTCAGAGCAGATACACCTAACCCTCAAGAGACTTGAGGCTCCAGGGAGTGGGAAGGTCTAAGGGTTGGGGGTTTGGGGACATCCTCTTGGAGACTGGGATAGTGGGGTATGGGGTGTGGAACAGTTGGAAAGTGAACTAGGAGGAGGATAAAGTCTGGACTATAAAAATAAAATCATTTCCATGTTAAGGGGGAAAAAAAGTAGAAATCAAATTTTCCTGTCCATGTGCCTGCCTGTCTTATGTAAACTCATAAGCCATCCTACATTTCTTTAACATTATATGAAGATCAAAAACACTAAAGATGTCTTTTTAAAATACATACAATTTTCTTTTCACTTTTTATAATTAGGTCTCTTTATACTTCTGTTTGGAAAGATATAAAACTCATTTATTTCTTTGGTAATACAGCTCACTCAGAAAGAACTTCAATTCTTATTTATAGTTATTGTTGTTTGGATATATATGAACACCGTTACTTCATCAGTCATTTCTAGCATTTTTAGGTCTGTTAGATTTACCAAATATATTTTGAACTTTTCCATTTATTAATAGCTCTACTACTGACGTAAGTAATCATCTATTTTGTCTTAGTAGTACAGGTTCAGCTTCCTTCCTTGTGCCTTTCACAACTTTAATTTGATATTTGAAAGACAGTCTGAAGGAAATATCTCTCAAAATATAATTTAGAATTTAGACTTGAGTTGAATTACTTAAGATAGTTCACATTCAGTCAGATGTTTTATAGATGATGAAGAACTATTCATAGAGTCCCTGAAGTTTACTTCTATATGGGCTGTTTAGCATTTCCTGTGGAAATGCTTTCTAATGGTATTTGTTTAAGGGACCACTGCTGTTCCGTGTAGGTACTAAGAAAGCACACCTTTCCCTATCCTCCTCAAGTAAGCATATTGTGGAAAAGCAATGCTTCAAGATAATTTTCATTATAGGCCATGGTTTTGGTAACAAAGAAAGTAAAGGAAGTCAAGGCTATAAAGGACCCATTGGTTTAACTCTTTTATTCACTGCTCTTAAATCCATTATCATCTTCCATTTTTCTGATTTTATTTTACAACAAACACAAAAGAATTCCATGAGCTTGGAGGCTTTGCTAAGTGTTTAGCTTCCAGGTGCTCTTGTACCAGTTACTCGAATGCTTGCAAAAATTTTTTTTTTTTTTTGGTTTATTGCCACTGCTCTTGCTACATAGGTCTCTTTGATAACCATCTTAGAGAGCAAAGATGTTTGTATGTCAACAGTGGCCTCTTTCATAAATTTAGAAAATCAATCCCTGTGATGTCCTGTTTGGGCAATGAGAACAGCTTGTGATTCTTCTTGGTCATCTGTATCAATACCTTTCCCAGGAGGATCTACCATATTACTGCTAATTTCTTTATTTGCTGTTCATGGGATTGCAGGAATATTAATTCGAGTACCCCATTGTTATAAAAGATCTCTTCCCCATAAATTTATGGATCTGTCAGCCACATAAGGCTTAGCCAAATCAACACGAGTTAGCAGAAGTGGTCAGAATCAGCTGGAATACCACAAGAAGTTCTTAGGCAAATTTCTTTCTATGAAGTGAAAATGACTAAGACCAGTGAAGAAGGCCAGTGAAGAAGAAAAAGGGCTTGCTGTTTATCTTTGGTTAACAACTTGCCAGGTGTCTTTTGACCTACTTCCATGATTCATCCAAACTGGTCTGTATTTCCATGTATTTTCAGAATAAATTTGCAATTGCTATTGGTATGTAGCATTCATTCTCAATCTAAGCCACGTGTTAACAAACTTAATTTTTTTCACCTTGAATTTTTATTTATTTATTTAGTGACAAAGCCATGTGTGAACTTATTATTGAGTAACTCAATAAAATATTGTTTGGAAAATGATATGGCATGGTGTAACATAAATGGACAGATAATGCTCCAAATAAAAGCTATTGGTTGTCAAGCACATATTCCTGTGTTTCACATAATGTGTACTGGATAAGAGATGTCTGAGAATTCCCCCAAATCACTTTGCCTGTTGTCATGTGTTCACTGGAAAGTGAATGATATGACCATGTTGATGAAGATTACATATAACTTGTTTGTAACATACAGACAAAACTACCAGAAACAGCTGAAAACTACCTGTCTTCTGGGGAAATTTTAAAAATGTTGCCAGAAGTTGCTGTTCTGACTACTGAAATAAAAAAGGCTTCAGGGTTCTTACCCAGCAAAGCACACTATGAAGTTTAAAAGCAACTTAACAGGGAAATGTGTCCATTTCTGTGGCAGTGGGGTGATTGTTAAGTTGATAACTAACTGCTCTATGATTTGATTTTGGACCCCACAGAAGGAAACTCATACTTGGTACTATAAGTTTGGTAAAATCCCCTAACTTGGGGGTTCATATCCTGAGGGGAGAATAGATGGTTCGCTAAATTGTCATAGAATGAAACTAGCTTGTTTATATTTATGGTTGAACCTATATAAAAATTCTCTTTTTGTCCTTAATGAAAAGCCTCTCTTTTCAGGGAATGACAATGAACGCAGACTCAAAATTTTTCAAGGATCTAATAGTAAGTGACAATTGAATGTCCATCCTTAAACAAGATATTTGTAATACTTCCTCTGTGACTCATGAAGAATTCTGGGAGAGGACTGAGAGTACTATAGGGCTGAGGATGCAAACGTTTATGAAATGCAGTTTTGTAGTCATGACACAACCATGTCTATCTCGAATTCACAGAGTGGAGTTTATATGTCCTGTCTTCAGTTGCACCCCAAATGGTGAGTCAACTTAACTATAATGGATAGTTCCCAAAACTTCTCAACTATTTATGATTATACATCTCTGTAAAGGGGAAGGCATTGTCTTAGACTTTTTTTTTTTTTAAAGTAAATTTAGCTTCTAAGAATTATCAAATTTTTCATTAAAGGTGAGAAGGTGACAGCCCTAATCCTGAAGTAGCCTTTTATGGCATGTTTACTCATGGTCATTAGTCTTTAATTCTTTATTTTAGAATGATTTTAGATTTAAATAGGTGACTTATGAACACCACTTTGATATTATAATATATTATGGTCACCAACTACTTGATATCATCATGGTATAAAGATACAACTATGATTTAAATTTTCTTACTTTTTAGCTAATGTCTCTGTTTCCCTGATCCAATACCAATGCTGTATCTATATCATGTCTCCCTTGATTCCCTAAACACTGCCAGTGTCTCAGACTTCTCTTATTTGTACTACTCTAAAATATCTCATTCTTAGTGCCACATACCCCAATACTAACCATTTCCCTTTTTCTTCACCCTTAGCATCTGCCCCTCAAAATAATAATAATAATAATAAAAATCTCCTGTTGAAGCTTCTGAGTGTCATGCTGTAAACTCTTTTATCCAAACATCTTTACTTGCAAATGTTCAATGTTCATTGCAATGACTCATTGGGAAGATACAAGGCCTCTGACATCCCCTGCATTATTCATACTGAGACCTCACCTCGACTGCTCTCAGATATTCTTTTCTTGCCTTGTGTCATGGAGATCTAACGGCTTTGGTTCTGCAGCACTGGTCCAACCATGTGCTGCAGCAGTTCATAGATGGGGTAGGTAGTGAGGTGGGCCAAGTCAAAGCTCTGAATCTGGGCCTGGGTCGTATCTGAGCTGGTCTCTCCAGCAGCTGTCCTAAACCCACATCACCATAGCCAGCTCTCCAACACTACCCTGGCTAGTCCACCTAATGCTTGAAGGGGGTGGCAGCTCTGCTGCTCTCATGCTCTACATCTGGCTGACTCATGTATGTCTCCCTCACCAGGACCATCTCTATTGTGCTTCCCAGGCAAGATATAGGACCCACTCTCCTTCTCTCATGACTTCTGAGCCAGGTATCCTGCCTGATACAGCTGTTGCAAGGTGAGGTGAAGCTTGGAAGGCCATCTGACATCCATGTCACTTCATCACTGAAGATGAAGGACAGGAACAGCTCTCCCATGCTCACACCATCAGACAGGCTCACCTGTGCCCTTGCCTCCAGTGCCAGCTCTACTTTTCTGCCTAGGGACCCTCTCCTAAGTGCTCAGGTGCAACATTCTTAACTTCTTCATTCATTTTTCTTATTGAGTATCTTCTTTAAAAAAACAAACAATATGAAATAGATGAGATTTCCTTCCCCTGAATGCAATTAGTCTTAGACGTACTGTTGACACATACATTGAAGACAGAAGTGTTAGAGTTTTCACTGTGCTAAGGTCAGGTCTTGGATTTCTCATATCTTCAATATAAGAACATGGCTGGGCTCCTGTAAATAGTCTGAACACTGCTTTTGCTTCCCTAGTTATGTATGAGACTTCTTATTCTCATGCTATTGGCGCTCAGCCTCCAGCAACTTATCATTAATATTTCAACATTGCTTCCAGTGTCTTCTGTTGCTGGTAAGAAATTCTTGGGAGCTCTAGATATCTAGGTTCCTGCCTCTCTAAATGGCAGAGGCATTTTAGCCTGAAGCCTAACTTTTCTGACATGTCCAAGAAACAATATTGATTTTCGGTTTGTATAAAATTTTCTTTATACAGAAGAGAAGTTGGGCAATTCTAAACTCAAAAGTTCCCCTGAACTCATTTTGAGAAAAGCATGTGTGTAAAACCCCGTGTTAAAAAAAATAAAGTAAAAATAAAAAAATTTAAGAAATCAGTCACTGCTCAGTGCTTATCCTTCATTTGTCATGGTTGGCACCTACCACAGTGGCAACCCAGTGGCAGCTAAAAACTCATAGTGAGTATACTTCTGAGCCTAGCCAGCCATGTACAGCAGTGCCACAGCAGACTTCGCCAATCAAGAGCTTAAAAAGTCATGTAAGATACTCAAAGATAGTTGATGAAGTTCAGATAATAAAAAAATAAGGCGATATATAATAATAGTTCAGTGTGAAGGTGTACGAGTGTGGCAAGTTTGTAAGCACGTAGGTGTACAGGGACCAGAACATGATACTGGGTGTCTACCTCTACATTTGATGTGCTCTTGAGGCTCTTTGAGAGAACTAGAAGCTTGTCAGTATAACTAGGGTGACTGAATGGGCAACAACTTCCCAGGATTAACCTGTCTTTGACTGTTCCCCTGAGATTATAGGCATGTACACATACGCCTAACTCTTATGTTGGTGCTAAGGATACAGATTTTGCAAATTATCATCCTCTACACTATTCCCAGTCATTTAAATTATTAATCTTTGAAGAGTTAAAGCATGTCTAATTTAGGTCTTTCTTCTAAAATTTTAAATTTGAGGTATATACAATTTTTAATATAAGATACAGTTATGTATATAGTGTCATTAGAAGATGTGCCACTGAAGTATTCTTTCATTTAATAGCATAATTTATAATGTCAAAATTAGGTCATTAATTTATTGATAGTATTAACATTATGTCCTCTGTTTGCATGGAAACCACTAAAAACTTTTATGTTTCCTGGTATAATATAAAATGTATTAAGTCAAGACTATAGATACTTCAATACTTAAAACTTTACATATTCACCTCTCTAAATTTCTCTTTCTGGATGTCTTAATTTTATATTTATCAATTCCATGCTCACTCTGTTCAAAAGTAGAGATCATCTTGAATCATAATTTCCCATACTTCATTTAGCCAATTCTTTCTCCAGAATTGCTTAGTTACTAACACCAACATAAAAGAAGCATTATTGGAGCAAGCTGTTCTCAAATGAATCTTTGAGAAGAATAAAGTTAACTATCCTTTTGAAAAATCAGCCTGTTTAATTGTCCAACAGAAGAAATGATTTAAGTAAGTAGGAAATAATGAAAAGATGAACATAATTAATAAGAAAGAATAAATCTTTGTTAGAGTTAAATTACTATTACACTGTTTTCTAAACAATATCATTTTTCCAAAAAGTTATAATAATCTTCAAGTAAAATAGTAAAAGCTATCTTTTCCATAAACATTTCCCAGAGTTCTAATAAAATACTTGTACACTTTTTAAATTTTTTCCTGTCTGATGAATAGAAAGCATTACTTTGCAGCAGCATCTTCTAAACTGTAAGTTCTCTGCCCCTCAGATAGAATTTCTTCAATGAGAATAAGAGTTTTCGTGGGAGAAACAGAAGAAAAGAAAGACAGTATAAGAAAGATTTTGTATTGTCATTGAAGTATAAAAAGAGTATCTCTTTTAACTTGCACTTAGATAAGAGACCCAATGAATAACTGTCTAAAGAGGATGTATATCACAGGGAGCTATGCTTGATTCAGAGATGATTCTTCCAAACACTAAAGTAAAAGAATCAATGAGGAACCAAGTCATCAATCGTCAGGCTTTAGGTACACACGTGTGTGGATGCACATTTATAACACAAACACACACTATGTTTGCACACATGTGAATGCACAGCAGTGATTCCATTCCATAGTTTTATAAAATTTCATAGTAACAAGGAAAAATTTAATTTACTAAAGAGTATTCTATTCATATAGTCAGCAGCCATAAATATCCTATTTAACAATGGTGGTAGGGTGAACACACTGTACGGTAGATGCGGAGCTGACTCCTTTCAATCTTCAAGTATAGACTTTTCTTATCAGCCTTGATGCAGAAAAGACGTTTTCATTGGACATTGATTATTGTTATTATATAGTAAGTTTCAATCTAATGTCACTTCCCAAAACCCATTTCCAATCAGAGCCAATAGGTTTTACAACTAGTTTACAATCATTATGTTGTCATGACATAGCTGATATTTCCAAATACTCAATAGGGAAAGTTTTTCACACTCCTGAGTGTCTCTCAGCTGCAGGTAAAGAACTTTACAGCTGGATATGAGATCCAATTAGAGACAATTAGAGCCTGAATGACCAGCATTTGCATTAATACATCTGGCAGAATCTACCTTGTCATTGCAACAAAAAGAATTTTAGTTTTTAGAAATACCTGTGTTGAAACATTAAACATTTTATAGAATTGCCAAAAATAAGCACTTAATTTAATATTTGAAAGAGAATTATAAGTGAATCCGAAAGTAGAATTTTACTAGACTTAATGTGACAAAAATGGCCAAAGCCATTTCACAATTGACACGAAACAGCTGGTAATTAATGAAGAAGACCAAGATTCCACAACAAACTTGGAGTTAAGAACTCCAAAGACCTGAGTCTAATCTAATATATATTTTCATGCTTTTTCATAAGAGGTAAGTTGTTTCAGTGTATCAGTGAAAGTTACTGGAAAGCTATTTCACATGATTTTGTCCAATTTTAAAATAATACTTGAGACTCATGGCTCCACTTGTATAGGCAACTGAGGGTGGCCTCACTAGGCATTAGTGGAAGTGGAGGGCCATGGTCCCTGAAAGTTTGGATCCCTAGTGTTGAAGAATGCAAGAGCAGGGAGGCAGGATTGGAAGAATGGTGGGAGCACACACTCATAAAATTGGAAGAGGGAGTATGGGATAAGGGGTTTTGAGGGAGAAAGGAAGAGGAGATAACAGTGAAAGGTAAATATGTAAAATATCAAAAAAAAAGGTAATGGTTCTGGCATAAAAAAAAGATAGTTTACTTATTTCAAACAACTTTCAAAAGTTTCCAGGAGATGCTTATTGGCTAAGATCTTATCTTAAGCTCTTTACAAAAGAATTTATGTCTCTGTTTAATATTCTCAAGAGAGATGCAAATCCTAATTTTCCTCAACAATTAATTTACAGAAGAGGAGTAATTTTACAAAAAGTAGAAGAAGCTCTCGTTAATTGACATATTATATAGATTGATTAACTGTTGGCTATTTTATAATAGTCCTTTGATAAAAGAGATTATTAATGAAGAATTATATTTCTTTATATAGTGTCTTCATGACTCCCTGAGGGTGGAAGGAGAATGTCTTGTTTACTCTTAACATTCTAAAACTGAAAGCTCAAGGCAAATCTGCCACTGATTGCCTCGGGCATCGCTGAGACCAATAAAAACTATGCCACCACTATGTGGAAGGACCCTCTTACCCTTAAATGGAATGGCCAGGACCCAGTTCCTATATGGGGCCAAGAATTGATATGCCTGTTTGAAACCACAGAAGGCATAGCTAAATGGCCACCAAAAAGATTAATGAATTAAATAGATACCCTCACAAAACCAGGCCCAATTATAAATAAATTAACTTTTACCAGGGAAGAGAAATTTCCCTGAGAATTCCCTTCTTTTTTCCTAGCCAGGTAAAAATTAATCACCTGTGATGTCTGCTGTTAGGAGTTCTAATCCTGATGCTGGCCTCTGGACTTATACTACTCAGACCTCCGATGGGCCTTTGACAAGGACATCAAACAGCTATAGATTGACATCACTAATCTGAAAAAATCCCTCGTTTCGCTGTCTGATGCGATCTCCAAAAATTACAAAGGACTTTATTGGACTTGATTTTCTCTTTTACAATAGAAAAGAATGTGTATATCTCTAGACTGTGTACAGCCCTTAAAGAAGAATGCTGCTTTTACATAGACAAAACAGGGATGATTAAAGAGAGCATGAAAAAGTACAGAGAAGGTCTTGAGAAAAGACAGAGAGAGAAAGAGAAAGATGAGAGCTTGTACAAGAATTGGTCTTCAACCTCTCCATGATTGTTAACCCTACTTCCTTCCATCTTGAGACCATTAATTGGGTTATTTTTGCTTATTTACTTTGGTCCCTGGGTCTTAAATAGGCTAACTTTGTGAAACAACAGATTGATAATCTGATACAAAATCTATTTAGATACATTATCATAAGTTAGCTATGGAGGACCAAGAGACTCTAGATGAGGTTGTTACTCTATCCAGGGTGTTCCCAAGTCCTATCTCCACCCAACCTAAAAGAGGGAACTTCTGCCCCTAGACCAAGCAGAGAGGGGCCACCCAGACCCCCCTCTGTCTGGCGGTCTGAATTCTTGCTTATGTTGCAAGACTAAGCACTGCAAGAGAATATAAATAAAAGTTAAAAATATGTTTCTGGGTTCCCTGAGGGACAAGCCTGACTGCATAGGGGTTGATATCAAAAGTATCTCCTCTCCAGGAAAAAGACATGGGGATGGTTATGGCCCTCATGCCTCACTGGACAATGACAGGAGGACCGGAGCCATTACAAGGTTCCCTTTAATTACTGGAGGTCAGGCCTCTATCCCTGCCTCTGCAAGATTAGAATCACCACAGCCCTTCTATACTTGGAAAAGGGAGGAGATGTCAGGGGCAGGCCTGCTTATACACTGAAGGTCTAAAATCAGCCATAAGCCTAAAATCAGCAATAGGCCTGACATACATACCTGCTAACACAAAGTCTTGTGTCGCTATGGAAAAACACTGAAATAAATGGCTATAAACTATTGTAAACAGGCAGCATTTGTGGAAATCTACCAGCCTGAGTAGTCATAGAGCTTGTAAATAGGCAGCCTTGGCTGATAGTACCAAATTAGATAAGGACAAGTGAATCATAGGCAGAGTCATAGTGACCTGACCCCTGAATCTTCACTCAGCTGATACCCTGTTCTGAAAGATATCTGTACTCCCCCTGAACATCTATGCTCCTGTGTCATCCCCCTCCCCACATCCTGCATTTTTGTGTTTATAACCTGTGTGTTAAAAAGTAAAGATTATAATTTGATAAAAAGAAAAAAGAAAAAAAAATACTGAAGGAATTTGGTCCAATACCTTCATCCTATCATTTTTTTCTAACTGATGTAAACTAGAATTAGGAAGGGCTTATATACACAGAATAGTAATATCTTTACTATCTTTTAACAATTTTCTAGTGACAAACAACACTAGATAATTTTGAAACATAATAGCTTTCATTAGATATTTGGAAGAGGTGTTGGAATTAATACTATAAAGTGCAATATCCTAAAGTTGTATATTTTCAATATACCTGTTTTTACATTTGTCTCTAAAGACTAGTTATATCAAGAACTCTGCAGTACATTGTGCATATTCAAATAATCTAAGCAATAACTAGCAATAATTAGAGTTAACACATTTTTTTTTTTGAGCTTGAGGACCATGTTTCTCAGCTGTCCTGTGTGGTGCTGGTGATGGAAGCCATTGCTACTTACATGTTTGGAAATGTTTTCCTAACTGAGCAATGGTAATATTTTGAAATATGTATGTAAAAGAAAATACCATGCAAGTAAAATGTGAACACTCCTTGTATATACATACAGAGAACATGTAAGAAACAGGATGGTGTAGCAAACACCCAGAGTCCTGATTAGGCAGGACAATCATAAATTGCAGATGGGAACGTACAATTTACCAAAATTCTCTCTTATGAAAATAAAATTTTTGCAAAGAGTAAGTACTGTACTTCAGGGGTTGAAGTTTCCTAAAGTATGTATGAAGCCTGTGTTCAACCTCTAATACACGGTCTCCACTCAGTACAAAGCCAGAAAACTGGATGAAAGATTCCCAGTGCTTAACCAGCCTTTAAGATGCAAAACCAACATTCACTATGATTGTCTACATTCATAACACACTATCTGAAATACACAGTTACAAAATATAGCTATAATTTATAAAAATAATTAATAATTTCTGATAGACTGAAAACAGAAAAAACAATTAGCATCTAAGTAAAACAAAAATCATTTTTTTCTGGTATGCATTTCCAAACAGTTTTAAGATCTGTGTGATGAAATCTCACTGCATGGAATTGTTTGTCCTTACTCGAATTCAATTTCAGTTATGACCCTGAGAGATGATTAGTAAATTTGACTTTTTAATTAGCATTTTGCATAATTCATTGGAATTATAATGCACTCATACATTTGATTGTCAAGGTACAGATGTGCTAATATGAAGCTGTAATTTTCTCATCTAAATAAAGCTTCTAGTAAACCCTCTAATTTCTTACAATTCTATTGTTTATGACCTGCTATTGTGCATTTTTCAAAAAAGGAGTCCAGAAGTGGATTCTAACTTCAACTTATATTGTTAGAGTGAATTGTTTAGAATACAAAGTATCAACAGAAAGCAACAATTTTAAATGTTGTTTATTGTGTTTTATTTAATCCAGTTGGCTACAATTAAAATAATTTTTAAATACACAGTTTAGAGTCCTTTTTCAAGTCACCACTAAAGTACAGTTTGTTGGGAGCCGACTTTTAACAGAAAGTGTCTAGAAAGCAGCTATCCACATGCTAGTCATGCCTCCAAGGCTTAAGTCATATCCACATGCCTACAAGGGGTGTGGCAAAAGTGTATAAATACCCCAGATTTCCCTTCAATAAAAGACTTGAAGCTGGATCAGAACCTCTGTTTTGTTTCCATTCCTAGCGTCTCTTCCCCTTATCCCCATTTCTCTCTCCCTCTAGACCCTGACCTGAAGACTGGAGCAAGCCGCAACATTTTTTGTTAAGTCTTTTGTCTCAAGCCAGGTAGAGCAGAGCCTATTGCAACATTTTTGGTGGCTCCCAAATGCTCCACGTCCTTCAGAATCCAAAGTTAAAAATTTTTAAATTTCTGGGGGACCCATTGGTAGGGTACACAGTTAAATATAGCAAAAAAATAAATTGCAGACTAAAAAGTTTCTTTTTGTCTTTTGGCACAAAGGTAGTTGGGCAGAATCATCAGACGGTGTTCAGGTAAAATTTATACTAAACCAAACCATTTGATATTTGTTTTCAGAAGCTCATCTATGGGTGCATAAAATAATAACAATGTAGTTTTGTTATAATTTATTAATATTTTAATAATAACAAATAATGGCAGTTCTGTTAGATATCTTTATTCCTTGGGGACACCAGATTCCAATCAAGATTCCAAGTTGTATACAACTCTGAAGAAAGTGGAGAAAGAAATTAAAATATGTAGAAAAAGATATAGAATATTGAGGAATCAGTTCAAGTTATAATAAGAAAAAAATGATCTGCTGTTAATATTATATAATACTTCCCCTGATAATTATAACAATGGATATACTATAAATTCCTAAAACCTAGAAGGAAAGATTCTTATTATTTTCACTGGACAGAAATGATTCATAGATATATGCTGCCATATACATACATATTAATATTACACACATTGTAAGTAAATGTTACATGGAATATAACATGGCATACAATTTTTTTATGAATAGGCTACATAAGTGATAGAGAAAATAGAATATGGCTGTGTTAAAAAATGGAAAGATGAACACTGCTTTGACTTTAAATGTCATTATTATTTGTCTTCCTGCACCAAATGAACTGTTACAATGATATATATATATATATTTCCAAATGAGGTGAGAGTACTTGCAAACCAGGATTCTTGGCCTCTACTATTTACAAATGAGCTAAGCTGCCAGGAAGCATGTACCCACCCACCTGGATGTCTGCTACTTATGGTGCCAGCAAAGACTGCTGCATTACTGAAATTTAGAACTTTGTCCAGCCAAACTGCTGTTATTACAAACATGTGTGGCAAAGCTAAATGAGATTTATATGGAATGCTCTGGTACAATGAATATTGCCACTAAAAATACATGTTTCCTTAGGATATATTAAAAGACACACACACACACACACACACACACACACACACACACACTCCTCAGAGTTCCAACTTACAAAATTCTTATTAATTACACAGAAGGTTATATAAGCAGTCCTCTGTTTGGCTCCTGGCATGGCCTCCTTATGTCCCAAGTACGTAATCCCTCACAACAGTTTTATAGCTTCTGGCTCTGGGTAACTCATAAAGTGAAGTATTCTCTTCATTGAGGTGTTGATGACTTGAGGCTGGCATGCACTGAGTTCCACCACTACACTTCCAGGAATTGTTTAGTTTTCATCATTCTTTCAGGCTAACACTTGACTTTCTAACCTTTACTTACAAATGGTTGCATAGAAAAGTGAATGGACTTTCAGCTGGATTTGATAACCTCCAAGTAGAAAAAAAAAAAAAAAAAAAAAAAGCTAAAGCCTCTAAAGTTCCCAGAAATTGTCAAACATTTGGCAATCATTACGTTAGAAATGGGAGTAAAATATTTTATTTGCAGAAGCAAGAGCAGTGTTTTCCGAGCAAAGAAGCAGTGGATGAGAGTCAGTTGCGCTAAAGTGTGAACTTATACCATAAACTTTATGATACGTTCAAGTACATTATCTACAGCATGCTTATTCACATTTTTGGGGCTTCATTCAGTAAGTAACAAAAATTAATAACAGGACAGTTGCTGTAATAGTTAAGCCTACGTATCAACTCAGTTAACGGTGATCTGTACAGCTGGTAAACTTTCTTTCTTGAGGTTTGAGGGGATGTCAAGACTCCAGATTTGTCTGTGACTTGGAATGTTATGTAGCAGAAAACCTCCAAAACTGTGGTTGAGATTTTAATCTTGCATAGGCCTACAGGGAACAAATGGTAATGTATGCCAATGTATATTCTCTCTAGAAAATACTATTCAATATAGTTATTGATACATTTAAAAATTATTATTTTCTGAAGATGAATGCTTCTCCTCTATGTCTGTATATACATCACATTTGTGCCTTGTCTTCAGTCAGTCATGGATTCGGAAAGGCCCCAAGGGCTCTATCCCACCCTCTTGAAGTATTGGCTACTTAGGGTTTCTGGAGAACAAGTGCCCAACTCAATTTGTGTACCTTTGTGAGCTCAGCAACTTCCACTCGTTGCTCCATATGTATGATCACAGAGAAAGACAATTTCAACCTGAGAAACCAGTGATACAAGAAAAAAAATTGCCAGTGGCTAAGGTATTGCTGTATTGTTTTCCAAGATCCCATTTCCTTCCAGTATCTGCCTTGATCTTTCCTGTCATGGTTTAGAATCCACTGCAAAAACAGAGGAATACTAAGACATGGACGTGTAGATGAAGAAATATGGTAGAAAATTTATCTATCTACATTCTGCTCTTAAATCATCTTATTCCCTATTGCAAACAATATACAATCAAGCAGTCAAAAAAAAAATCTCTATCTTGGCTAGTCACATAGCATTTATTATATTAAAACAAGAAGGCCAAGTGTTAATGCTTTTATTAAATAATTACTCTCTGTGAACTGTCCCTGAAAAGAGACACCTGGGGGAAATACTATCTTCTTTTTAAAGGCAATTGCTCCATAGGGACTCCACTGAGCTTATCCACCTGTCAGCTATAACTGCAATGAAGAAAATGAATACTCCATCCTAAGGGAGGTTGGGCAGACTCTTGAAAGCATACTAGATTGCTTCCATGACTTCATTGTTTGGTGAGTGTGTATGTTTGTATGCTTTGCTGTGTGTGAGTGTATCAGTGTATGTGTCAGTGTATTTGGATGAATGAAACTGTGTATAGAGTCCCAAACCTAACACTAGAGCTAGATCTAGCCCTTATTATTCAGTCACCAATCATTTTTTCTTTGTTTTGTTTTGTTTGTTTGTTTGTTTGTTTGTTTTCTGGAGACTTGGTCTCTGACTAGCCTGTAGCCTGTAGCTGTAACCTTAAGGTCCTCTCATCCAGTGTGTAACACTAATCTGTTGTCTTAACTGGCAACAGTGTGTGACACATAGAGTAACTCTCTGATCAGTTGTATTGTATACTATTTCATACATGAAACTATACTAGTAAGATACTAATAACAAGATGCAGCTAAGCTGTACTGAGTTTTTTCAGGAGACATTTATTTTCAAGAGTTAAATTTTGTCCCTGAAAATGTAACACTGACTCTCAGATAAATTTTATCTAATGTCTGCAAACAGATGTATGGCAGCAGGGATGACTTAGGTTTAGTATTACTTTTAATTATCCATTTTCAAAACTCATTTACACAGTAAAAATTTCTACTTAGGCATATGGAAAGTATCTGTGGAAAAAATAAAAATGAGGTATAAAGAAAAAGTTTAATACATTATAAAGAGTGTTGATGTTTTCAAATATGAATCTAAATACCTTAGTTCCTAGCAATGTTTTACTGAATAATTTAACAAGTTAAATAATATATTTCCAAAATTCAAGTTTTATTGAGATTTTGGAATATTACACAAATTAAATTGATCTCTGTCATATAGACTTGATTAAAATATTCAGTATCCATTACACATTAGTACTATCCTCCTCAATAGACTAATCAGTGAATTAAAAGAATTTTATATAGTGTAACTTTAATGAGATGTTCGTTTTTCAATCCAGTTTGAATAGGACTTCAAAGTATTTAGTTTTCCGTCTCCTGTATATTTAAATAAAACAACAATATGTAGTTAACCCAGGATATTCTTTACAATAAGGTCTTTGGTTTCAGACATTTAATAAATTACGTGTTACAATGCAACTTCTTTTTATTCTTTAAGAGAATTGTAAAATTTAAATCTATTTTATCATAGTCTTCACCTGTCAAAAGTCTTTCTACATACTCTCCCCTTTATAACCATTAACTTGATATCTTCACCGGTCTTCTCTCCACACGACTATATTTCAAAATTGAAATATTTAAAAGTCAGTGGCACCTGTTGGGGTATATTTACTGTGAATTGTATCTTTGTAACCTGAGATATATTGATAACATCCAAAATATGTACTCCAATTTCATAGTAGACCATTCTCCTAAAGATAAATATGTTACAGTATAAAAAGTTAATAAAATACATCAGAATAACAAAAACTAAATTAGCTTTCAAGGCACATGACTGTTTAGAGACTGCTATACAAGTGAAAGTGTAAGTGCCTGTGAGTAAATGAGATTTTTTTATGTGGACAGAAACTATTTTAGATGATTTGATTCTCTTAAAATAAAGCGCAGATTCACATCGGCCTCTTGACCAATATGGAGGAGAGTAGACAAACTGATTTCCACAATTTCAACAGACTGTAATTGCTGATAGAAGCCATATAATAAAGCAGAGGTTAACATATCACAGGGAAAGCAGGACTGGCACACATTTCAAGATTGATACAAATGTGTTTAGCTGTGTGAGCCGTGTGTATTTCCTTGTAGGTGCCAGGTGACATCATACAAGGAGCAACGTTTTACCTTGTATATAATTATTAATAATATTATGTAGACAAGAAATCATTATGACGATTATCAAGAATAGTAGTTACTCAAATTACAGATTAATTTGCATATTTTCTGGGGTCCTAAAAGAAATAAGAATGAATTCAAACAAAAATCAGAAGCTGAAAGTTGACTGCAAAAGTCTGTGTAATTTTGTCTTGAAGAGAAATTCCAGTAAGCAGTTTTAATGAAACTGACAGAATACCGCTGAGAAAACATAAAGATTTTCTAGAGTCATCATCAGAAATTAAGACAGGTATGTCAGCTGTATGGTTCCAATGGTAAATTGCTGACTCGTTTGTGGTAACTGAAAATTTTGCTTCATGTGCAAATACAGATGTACAAACAAATCATACAATTCAATTTTTATTCTGATAAGCAAAATTATGGGCATTGAGGTGGAATTAGAAATATTTTTATGGTTTGGGTTAAATGCTTATAAATATTAAGAATGGATGTAAGTCTTAGAAGCTGAATGAGTAAGTTGACTACAATTCCTAAGTATTTTGTGAGAGTCCTGACAAGCTCATAATATTTTCATCTTAAATTCAAAATAGATTCCTTTAATACAATGCATTCTGAATATCATTTCCCCTCTCCAAGTCCTCCCAGATTCCCCCACCTCTCCACAGATATACACATCATTTCTTGAGCTTTCTCAGAAAATAAACAGATAGACTCTGCCTAATCTTCCACAGGGTTTCCTGAGCTCTGGGGTAAGGGATTTGATGAAGACAACTCATTTGGAAATGCATGTTCCATAGTCTGTTTGTCTCTCTATCTGGGTCTCTGTCTTTCTCTCTCTGCCTTTCTCTGCCTCTCTGTCTATCTCTTTCTGTCTCTCTCTCTCTCTTTCTCTGTGTGTGTGTGTGTGTGTGTGTGTGTGTGTGTGTGTGTGTTTGATTGTGTGTGTGTGTAATGTATAGCTCTGGACAGTTTTTCTTTTCAAATCTAATACAGGAGAGTTTCTTTAATTGTGGCTGAATAAAACATTGATTTCATTTTACTAGTAGTAAATCGTTCTGTTATCATTTTTGACTAGTAATATTTGGGCAACATAGTCTGGTTTTTACTCACCCAAGTAGTATTGGTTATGGGTTCCATCTCATGGAATTGGACTTAAGTCAAATCAGATGTTGGTTGGTTACTCACATAAGCTTTGCATCACCATTGTCCTAGGATATTTTTCAGGAAAAATAGATTGAAGATCCAAGATTTTGTGTCTAGTTTGGTGTTTATACTTCTCTTTTGGTAGCCTACAGAGTATCTTCTCATACAAAATACACTAGAACACAGGGGTGAACGTTCTAGGAGGAGAAATTATGATGAAGAATGCCAGGAGAACAAGCCCTACAAATCAACTGAAGAATGTTCATATGTACTCAAAGAGACTGAAGTAACAAGCATAGACCAATATGGGTCTGTTTCAGATGTTTATAACATCTTTGGTTTTGTGTTTTTCTGAAAACCCTCAGTGTATGAAATGGGCCTCTCATTCTTGTGCCTCTTCTTGGGGCTCTTTTTCTTCTGTTGTTTTGTGTGTGTGTGTGTGTGTGTGTGTGTGTGTGTGTGTGTGTGTGTGTGTGTGTGTGTGTCAGTGTCAAGCTTTGACATGGTGGATTTTGTTTTATTTTTTATAGTTTGTTGATATGTCTAGGAATCCTGCTCTTTTCTTTTTAAAAAAATTGTATTATCTTTAATTTTTTTTATAGTCCAGTCATTATCCCCATTCTGTTCTGCTGTCAGTTCGTCATCCCATTTTCCTCTCCCATTTCCAAGAGAATATCCCACCCCCATGCCCAAGAAAAGGAGTGAATTTGAAAGATAAGAGTTGTGGGGAGGAACTGGAAGAAGTAGAAGTAGGAGAAATTGAATTAGGGATATGTTATATGAGAAAATAATCAGTTTTTTATAAAAAGAGAAAAGAAAAAATATACAGCCTTGTCATTAAAGCAGATAAAAACAACTATGACAAAATAAACAAACAGAAAAAGGCCAATTAGAAACATAAGAAACATACATATAGACATAGATGCACACACACACACATTGTCACATGTAGAAATCCCATAAAAACAGAAACTCAGAAACTATATTATACAAAAAAAGAACTGTATGATAAGAAAAATATTCAGACAAATCATAAGAGTTTCTTCCTCCAAAAATATCAATCAGTTTATTTTGTGGATTTATCTACTGCTAGTCTTGGCGTCTGACCTTAAGTGTGGCTTGTATATCTAGTGAAATTCCATTTGAGAAATCTAAGTTTTCATTTGCTAGTGGGCATAATGTAGAGATATCTTAGGAGCTAGGGATGGTTCTTTATATTCATTTCCACTCTCAACACAGGAAACTCATCTGGCTCAAACCTCTTCAGGTTCTGAGCATGCTGTTACAGTTTGTGAATTCATGTGTCCATCAATCTTGCTCTGTTTCTAAGAATTTTTTTCTTTAAAATTCTTCAGCCCCTTTGGCTCTTATACTATTTGCATCTCCTTTTCACAGGATCCCTAAGGTATAGGACTTGACACAACATCCCTTTTAGGACTGAGTTTTCCATTAACTCTCACTATTTGCACATAGTCCAGCTCTGGCTCTCTGATGTTGGTTGAACAGAGATTGATCCATGAGAATAGAACAATCTTTTTAGGAGTCATTTTTGATATGATCTATAGCAGACCAGTATTATTTATTTTTTTAGCATGTCCCTAGCTCACCTCGTCTCAAGTACTTGGTCACTCAAGCAGTGTCAGAAACTAGTTACATTCTAGGAAGTGGCTTTAATTCAGTCAGGTGTTGGTAGGTTGCTCCCACAATATTTGTGTTACTATTGCACTAGTACATCTTACAAGGCAGACAACCATTGTAGATCAAGGGTTTGTTGCTGGGTTGTTGTTTACATTTCTCCTTTGTTAGTGTGCACGGTACTACTAACACTATTCAATTGTGGTGAAGGCTCTAAAAAAGCAACATGCTCCAATTCTCCAAGTTCAATGTTAAGTAGATATATATATAATCTTCAGCAAGAGGGCCTTACCACAGGCATGAGGAGACTAAACAGTAGCTTTGGCAATAACATGGGTTGTTTATGGGTTCCCATGGGAACCCCTTGTCCAACAGCATCAATAGATATAATACAATTCTCAAAGTGGGGTCCTTATTTGATGTAATACCCAGGTTGGGCTTCATATTCTTTCTCATTTGGTAATTCCATTTAGATGACCTTCATATATAAATATATTTCATGATGCTTCTACTGCATTATGTTTCCATAATTCCCCTCAAATGGCCTAATCTTAGCTTTTCCAGTCCATATTCCCTCCCTCCCACATCCAATCTTCTTCCTCCTTCCAATTTCAATCTTCTGCTTCAGCACCCAACCAATCCATAACTATTTATTCTATTTCCCCTTTGTAAAGCAATCAAATTTCCCCATCCATTCTATACCTAATCTCTGTGATTATATTGATTGTACCCTTTTTGAATATTTAACATTTAACACCTACATACTATATTTGTCTTTGTGGGTTACCACACTCAATAATTTTTTTCTAGCTTCATCCTGAAAACTTTAATTTATTCAAAGCTGGCTAATATTCCCCCATCCAATCACTCATTCATCTATTCATCCGCCGATAGACATCTAGTATGCTTCCAATTCTTGGTATAGAGCAACTGTACAATAGAACTTTTAAAACCTATTTTACTTAGGATTCTTATACACTTCATCCACCCTACTATCCCACTGACCATAGGTAGAAGAGAAAGAAGGTTAATAGCTTAAAGATTTTGTTCAGAAGTAGGTTTTTTTTGGGGGGGGGGTGCCATTCTTGATTGTCAGGTTATTCACAGTCCAGTCCAATAGCAAACATCAAACAAGATCAATAATGAAGACTCAATCCATCAGAAACAGCAAAGCTCCGCCGAATGAGCAAGAATCAGTCCAAGCGGCCAGAATCAACTGTAATACCACAAAAAGTTATTTGGCACATTTCTTTCTACTAAGTGATGACCAGTGAAGACCTGCAAAGAAGTAAAACATTGCCTGGCAAAACAATGCAAGAACATTGTCCACAGTTTGTAGGGTTCTATTTATATTTTTTCTAAATATCATATGCCCTCTCAAGTGTCTGTTGACAGCCAAACATCACCTGCCCTCTCACAAGACAGCTTCCAAAAAAAAAAAAAAATCGCGTGACAGAGCTGAGTTTTTGAAGAAACTAGAAACTTCCACTTCAAGCAACAATGAATGTGCTTGAACAACTGTCCTTATAAGAGAATGAGGCATCATTTGTCTATATGCCCAAAATTGATTTACTTGTATCTCAAAGTAGACATACTGCAAGTTTCCTCTTCTCCCTTTCCCTAGTAATTTTTTTTGGATCAATTAAAATTACCCATCTATTTTCAAATGGATTAAATCAGTTTCTACAATTAAATGTAAAATATATATTAACAATTGCCCTGAAAATACCAAATAGTACTAATTTTTATTTTTAGAAATTTTCTTGTTGATAAATGGAAGATGAATACTCTTGGTTGGGGGTAGAAAGAAAGAACTGTAAAACTCAGAGATCAAAAGGCAAATTCGCTGAGCTTTTTTTTTCTGCATTCTCTCTTTCTTAATAAGTGGTGATTCATGAGTAATGAAATAGTTTTTATTTGTTTTACCAAAAATTTATAGATAATTATTTAAAATAATATTTATTTTGGTCATGAATCTTAAAATTAACTGCGTTTCTAATGCGAAATATTTGAATTGTGACAAGTTCATAAATTCCTCAGGTAAAATGTTTCTATGTTTTCTATAGTTTCCTGCTTCAATATATGTTCTTTGCAAGTTGGAAGAAGTACAATTACAGTCTTTTGGCAAGAAGCCAAGTGTAAGATAGCAGGCATTCAGAAGTTGCTTTGCTTTCTTATTTTACCTAAGGTGCTTGGAGACTTCCTTCAATAATCTCTCTGTCAGTCTCTTTACCTTGGACAACAATGAATTTTGCTCAACCTGTGATCTCTGGAGAAAAGAAGTAAGAATAATCTATGTGGTATGTCTATACTGAACATTTAGAGAGAAGTGAACAGAATAGATGTTGAATGTCTCTTTAAAAGATGAGTTTATAAACAGACAGACAGGAAGCAATTCATGATAAGGACTAACGTAAAGAGAAAATACAGAGGGTAAATGGGAATACAAAGCAATTTATCTCCACTAAAAATGGAAAACAAGATCAATTTCAAAAGAAATAATATATGAATGTGTGCATTTTCAATTTTGAATTTTACATAGAGAATGTGAAGTCACAGACATTTAGATACCATTTTCTTTTCATTTTCCTTGTTCAACTATTAGCCACAAATAATGATTATCATCATGCATCTCATAAACAAACTGCAGGTAAAGTACATTAAAGAGAGAATGTTTATACATTCATATGTGTATATAATCATTGTGTAAATATATTTGTACATAATAATATAAAGTTATACATATTAGCCATTCAGTTTGTATATTATAAATTTATTCATTCGTTTTGTTCTTACTTATACTAACAAACATTGTTTAGCTCAAAACATACTAAAGGAATATTATTGAAAATTATTTTAACATTGAAAATAATTCTTACCCCTGCATTTATAATACATTGATTATAAAGGTATATTACATGTAGGTAAGTTATATCTTATATAAACATAGGAGAACTAAAATATATTTGAAGTAATTTGCACAGTGTTAATTTGGAAATGCTAAATCATAGGTGGGCAAAAAATAGGATCATATAATAATTATTTCAATAAACCATTGTTACTTTCCTATTTTTGTTTTCTGCTACCCCCTCTTTAGTATTGAAAACATTGTATGATACACTAAAGTTTATGTCTTTCAAAGGACAGGAAGAGCAAGTCAGAATGGAAATTATACATCATCCTCAAAAGGAAAGCATATAGTTTTTTTTTCTTTCTTTCTTTCTTTCTTTCTTTCTTTCTTTCTCTCTCTCTCTCTCTCTCTCTCTTTCTTTCTTTCTTTCTTTCTTTCTTTCTTTCTTTCTTTCTTCCTTTCTTTCCTAAAGGAATGACATAGTTTTATTGTGAAAACAGGAGAGAAATGGTTATAGTGTTTTTATATTTATTTATTAATCATTTATTTCTCATATTGGAATAAATGTCTTCTTTTATAATTTTTTTAATTATTTTATTTACATTCTACTTAATGCCTGATCTGAGCCCCTCCCACAGTTTCTCATCCAATTTCCCCTTCCCCTTGCCTCTAAGAAGGTGCCCCCATCCCACCTCTCAGGTCTCAAGTCTCAACAGGATTAGGTACATCTTCTCCCACTGAGGCCAGAAAAGGCATTCTTGTGCTATATATGTGTTAGGGGCCTGGGACCAGCCCTTGCATGCTCTCTGGTTGGCAGCTCAATCTCTAGCAGCCACTAGGGGTCCAGGTTAGTTGAGATTCTTGGTCTTCCTATGTGGTTACCATCCCCTTTAGCTCCTTCAATCTTTCCCTTAATTTTTCAGCTCCTTCAATCCTTCCCTTAGTTCTTCCACAGGGGTCCCTGACTTAAGTCCAATGATTGGGTGTAAGTATTTGCATTTGTCTCAGTCAGATGCTGGTAGGGCCTCTCAGAGGACAACAGTGCTAGACTCCTGCCATGCATGTCCTTTTAGGTCTAGGTTACCTAGGTCAGGATGATGTTTTCTAGTTCCATCTATTTGCCTATAAAATTCATGATGTCCTCGTTTTTAATAGCTGAATAGTATTCCATTTTGAAAATGAACCACATTTTCTGAATCCATTCTTTGGTAGAGGGACATCTGGATTATTTCTAGCTACTGGCAATTACAAATAAGTTTAAGACACTGCATGAAATTTAATAAAATCTCATTATTTAGAGTTAGAGATTTCAGTTCTTCCAGAAAAAGCAACTTTCTATTTTCTCTAAATTCAATTGTGTTCCAGAAAATTACAAGGTTCTTTGTTAGTTTTTTTTTTTTATTGAAAATTCAGCTAATAGTTTCTGTGTCTAGTTGTGGCATACATGATTTGAGAGAAGCGAAGCAGACTCAAAAGTATACACAGTGATCATTTCCTTGGATTTAACATATTCATAAAGATCCCCAAAGAAGGATTGCATTAACCTTTAATTAAGTCACATGACCAGGTAGAATTCTGCCTTATAAGTTTACTTTAATATCTGTCACAATGACTTTCCTATTTTACCAAGTGTTCCAGCGGGTAACATGTCTATACAATTACAAGTCTTGTTTGTATAATATAAATATTATTATACAATTTAGGATAGATTCACATTGCTTCCTTTAAACTATATTAAACATAAACCATTGAAATATACTGCTTCTTAAAATGTGTAAACTTACAAAAACAATCTACTTATAAAATTGTTTAGAAATGAAGTTTTTATAGTTTGTCAATAAGAACAGAGTAGAGCATAAGAAAATAGATTTTATTTGACTAATGAAAGGAATGCAAAGGTATTTTGAGCAAATTAGTTGGTTAGATTAGTTGTTGGAGATTGCAGATTCAAAATTTAATTGAATTTAAGTGGTGCGTTCAGTATGTAAGACACCATCATTTGAACAATCTTAAAAGTGATTCTTCTGTTTTTTAAAGAAAGTCTCTCTGTTCAGAAAATAGCACATTTAACTCTGGATAGCCTAGTTCTGTCAGTATGCCTGCTTTAGCAGAGCAACAGAGTCGATGAGTTGTATTCTAATCAGGATGTTTATCATGCATAATTACCATAGAGGAGTTGTAGTATATGCCACTGACAAGCATGGATCTTTTCTTTCAGATTTATGTTCTTTTAGGATCCTAAGCAGAACTCATAATGTAATAAACCAGCAGAAGCAGATGGACTACCCTCCAGAGTGTAATAGAACAAAGCAAGATTGTAGAGAAGAGAGAGTCTCCTCAGCAGACTCACAGAAATGCAAGCAGCTTGAGAGACTATTTACAATTAAGCAAACAAGAGCTACTGGACACCTTAAACATCTGTTTTAATATTTATCAAACCTTAGAAGTGTGTGTGTGTGTGCGTGTGTGTGTCACTGCAGAGAGAAAGGGTTCAGGAAAGTACAAAAAGAGCAAGACAGACAAAGAGAGAATGGGAATTATGTTTTCACCTAGAGACTAATACAAACTGGACTGTATCAAGTGATAATTAAAAACATAAACAATAAAGCCTCTTCTCAGCAGACATGACTTATAATAGATGTATATTACAGATAGATAATCTATCTTCAGATAGGTCTATATATAATATTGATCAATAGATTAGATAGATAGATAGATAGATAGATAGATGATATTTGTGTGTTTAAATTTCCTCCTTTTCTTTTCCTAATAACAATAACAAAATTATCTATAGAATCACAATGAGTGAAACACGTGGAGAGGTGACTCAGAGGTTAAGAGCACTGAATGCTCTTCCAAAGGTCCTGCGCTCAATTCCCAGCAACTCATGGTGTCTCCCAACCATCTGTAGTGGGATCTGATGCCCTCTTCTGGTGTGTCTGAGGACAATGAAAATGTACTCACACACTTAAAATAAATAAATCTTGAAAAATAAATAAGGCAAAAATGAAATACCATTACATAATTGTTGACTTGAATTTTCCATTATTTATTAATGAATAAATTACTCAGTGTTGAGTGTTACTAAATACAACCAAGTTGTTAACTGACAGAGAAAAATGCACAAAAGAACTGATGTTATGATGTGAGAAACAATATAATAAGAGTAATTTGGTCTTTTCATGATATAGTTGGTTGACCAAATGGGTATTCAGAACTTAATTGAAATCATTCTCACATTATAATTATTTTTTTAAGCTACATGTAACTCAGTAATAATAGTGTTGTCTATAACTATTTTCATTGTTTTGTCCATGGCTGACTCCAAAAGTATTTTACTGACATAAGCAACCCATGCACAAAGCCTAATATTTAGGGTGACATATTAAATAAATCAAGTCATAAAGTTTTGTCCATCAAAGAGATATCACTAATCAAGATATTAGATACTGGAAGGCAGAAGGATTATCATCTAAATCTATGTATGTGAAAACTCTTTGATGTTTAAATGTGCTAATTTATCATTTGTCTTAAAACAGTTGCACACTATATAATAATGCATGTATTATTAGAATAAAGATTGATGTTGAATAAAATATGAATATTTATTTATATGTTAATGACAGAAATAATAGTAGGAGGAGTAAAATTGTGACGTTAGAATTTATTCACAAAATTGAGTCAAATAAATGGAAACATTCTCACTGCTCCCGGTCTGCTTATTAATTATTTACTGGTGCATATTTGGTACCCACCGCCAACCTAACAACTTGTTACTTACTGGTTTTTATTTGATGTTAAGGAAATGGGTACTAGCTATGAAACTGAATGTCTCACCAATGAAGTGACAAATATTTTAGAACATTGTTTGAAATTGCCCATGTTCTTATATCTTCAGCTGGCTTACAATACTGGAGCATGTCCTCATTTCTGTCTCATGATTTTATTTGCTTTGCTTTTGTTTGCTTGTTTTGTTTTAGTGCAAGTTTCCTTCCCCTGATACAGATAATAACACCCTAACTGCTAAATTTTTCCTATGTTCACAACTGAAAGGAATATTAAACACTCTTTCAAAATAATTGGCACTTACTAGGCACACATTAAGTTTCAGCTGTATTGATTTGTATATCATTAAGACAAACCCCAGCAAAACCTGACTCTGTAACATTTCTTCTATTTTGTTTTTCCTGTCTATTCAGCCTATACTCTTCTACCACAAATTTCCTTCTCATTCATTTTCTATTTAATATTTTACTCTCACTACTCTTCTTTCAAAATTTGTAGTGTCCAAAATTGTTCAGGCACGGTAGTCATTTAATAAATACATGTCCATTGAGTGAATAAAGTATATTTTGTTACCTTAATTGAAGACAATATCAAACAACACAAAAAATTATCCAAGAAGGAGAAAAATAGACATTCCATGTTAAGACTTGAATGTTTTTGGAAGAAGGAGATTTTATGATATTTCTGTATTTTTCTACATTAAAGCCAAAGAGAAAAATACATCTTATATGAGGTCTTTATGTTTTATAACAAACAATATCTCAAAATGCATTTATATACACTATATGACTAACATACATTAATGCTTCAATGATTGTTTTCATTATTATTTCAATAATGTAACATTCATATTTCAGACTTTATAAAATTCCAAAACACAGAATATCAGGCAAATGAATCATTTTTGTGTGTAAATATTCCTGTGCTAAGTTACATTTCACAAGTAACTTTCAAATTTCCTTGAAACTGAAAGTATTCTCTTTTATATTGTTATTTAAGAAAGTCCTGAATTTCCCCATAACACTAGGAAAGCAAGATTCAGATTTAAAATCACTTCTAAAATGATGATAGAGGACTTTAAGAAGGACATAAATAACACTTTCAAAGAATTTGAGGAGAACAAAGGTAAACAGGTAGAAGCCTTTAAAGAGAAAACACAAAAATCCCTTAAAGAATTACAAGAAAACACAATCAAACAGGTGAAGGAAATGAACAAAACCATCCAGGACATAAAAATGGAAGTAAAAACAGTCAAGAAATCAAAAAGGGAGACTACCCTGAGATAGAAAACCTAGGAAAGAAATCAGGAGTCATAGATGCAAGCATCACCAACAGAATACAAGAGACAGAAGAGAGAATCTCAGGTGCAGAAGATACCATAGAAAATATTGACACAACTGTCAAAAAAAAAAGCAAAATGCAAAAAGTTGTTAACACAAAATATCCAGGAAATCCAGGACACAATGTGATGACCAAACCTAAAATAATAGGTATAGATGAGAGTGAAGATGCCCAACTTAAAGGGCCAATAAATATCTTCAACAAACACTTCTAATAACAAAAATAACAGGAAGCAACAATCACTGTTCCTTAATATCTCTTAACATCAATGGACTCAATTCCCCAATTAAAAGACATAGGCTAATGGACTGGATACATAAACAGGACCCAGCATTTTGCTTTGTACAGAAAATCAACCTCTGTGACAAAGGCAGACTCTACCTATAAAAAGTAAAAGGCTGGAAAACAATTTTTCAAGTAAATGGTCCTAAGAAACAAGTTGGAGTAGCCATTCTAAAATCTCCAGCCCGAGAACACAAAGGGAGGGAATCATGGCTCCACATGTATAGGTAGTAGAAAGTGGGCTTGCCAGGCATCAGTGGAAGTACATAGCCTTGGTGCCTAAAAGTTTGAATTCCCTAGTGTTGAAGAATTTCAAAATCAGGGAGACAGGAATGGGAGGATGGTGGGAGCACACCCTCATAGTAATTGGAGGAGGAGGGATGAGGTAAGGGGTTTTAGGCATCAGTGGAAGTGGAGGGCCTTTGTGCCTGAAAGTTTTGATTCCCTAGTGTTGGGGAATTTGAAAGCAAAGAGGCAAAATGTGAGGATGATGGGAGCACACCTTCATAGAAACTCTCAGAATTATTAGACATGACAGAGGCAGGCCACCAGATGACTAGATTCCAAAATTTAAACAAAAAATTATCTTGATACCAAAATTTGTTTTGAGAATTGTATATGGCAGAATACACAGTCTCAGTATATCTACTCATCAAGCAAGCTGAGCAGAACTGGAATGTCCTGGAATTCCAGCTGGATGCAATGAAGACACAGTATCAGAGGCTTACCAATGTACCCTTCCCACTGCCTCTCTTCTAATATCTCAATGTCCATAATCAGCTTGAAGAAGTTAATGAAGATTCAGCTCCCTTATTCCCTGGGCTTGGGGACTAAGGTGGTTAATATTGGGCTGTCTTTCTAGGGAAAAGTAGTGGATTTGTTGGAACAGGGAGGATTAGCTAGGATTTATTGCATAGCAACAAACTACTTGTAGAAATATGTATAATTGTTAAGATGAAGTTATAATTTCTTAAATGGTAAAAAAAAATTACTTTGATTTCAAACTTAAGGTTTTCATTGGTACGAGCTTCTTATTGATATAAAAGTGAGATGAATATTGTTACTCTCATAGGCATTGTGCCCGTATAACACATTTAGGAATACAAGGCTTAGAACCAGTCCTTCTTTAACTTTTTTAACTGATTAGAGATGGTTAGCCTGTGAGTTAAGGGCCTATAGCAAATTCATGGCTTTGAACTTATTGTTAGGGTGTTTTCTATATTTTATTTAGAAATAGCTGATTGGAGTTAACAGACAACAGTTCAGATTACCTCACATGGATAGTTGGTTTTCAATACATCAGAAATCCATAGAATTGACGCAACAAATATTTCTATATTTATGTTCATTTTGATTAGAGACTTGTCTGCTCCTGACAGCTTCCTGTCTTGTATTCTAAGAAGAAATTGAGCATCTTTGGAGTCATTCCAGTTGTGTTGAGAAAGCCACTAGGCAAGAATTGCCTCTTTTCATCTACAGACAAATTACTGTCCAGAAAAGAACACATTTGCGGAATAGTCGATTGATAATATCTGCCAAGACAGTGTAATCATCCCTTAATAATTCTGCATCACTAGGTCTGTCAGATGATCCTGGGCCAGATGGCTGAAGATCAGATTCTCCAATATTTTGTAGTATAGGGATTGTCCAGATGTTCACCTGTCTCTATAAATTGGCATGAAATAGGGGTTTTCTAGAGAGAGGAAATGGGGAAAGGGGATGGAATCTGAAATGTAAATAAAATATACAATAATAAATAAATAAATAAATAAACAACAAAAAAACCAAACTAATAAAGAAAGAAAAAAGAAAGGAATTATTTTTAATTATGTAAATTTATTTTGTGGTTATAATTATGAAATTTTCCATCCCTTTTCTCAGTCCAAACTATTATACTTTCCTCTTTCCCCTTTTTTGAATATACATCCTCTTATTTTTCTTGCTCTTTAAGTGTGTGTGTGTGTCTGTGTGTGTGTGTGTGTGTGTGTGTGTGTGTGTATGTATGTGCTTGCATGTGTATTTCTAAATATATAAGAATATATAAGAACAACCTTATTCTATATAATGTTACTGTACCTTTCAGGGATGACCATGTGATACTGAATAATCAATTGGTAATTTCTTTCCTTTCAGCATTCTTTAGTTGTTTGGTTGTTTGTTTGTGTGTGTGTGTGTGTGTGTCTGTGTGTGTGTGTATGACTGAGGTTCATCAGATTTGCCCTCTCTATTGGCTTGTCTGTTGGTGTTTTCCTTTTTAAAACAATTGTTTGGGCAGTAATGTTAGTGAGACTGTATTGTGTAGCTTCTGAAATTCATAGAAGACATAATCTCAAAGTAAACTCTTTTCCTCAGCCTCATACAATCATTCTGTTCTTTATTTTTCAATGATATCTTAACCTCAGGTGCTGGAGTTAGTGTTGTAAATGGATGAGCAGTGACCTGGCAGTACAATACTGCAATTGTTTGGGTGTGATTTCATGTAACAATATATTTCTGTTGTAAAGAGAAGTTGCCTTGGTGAAGGGTGAGGAATACACATATCTGAAGTATTCTAATATATTAGTTTTCAAAAAACACTTATTTATACTTTCAGTGCAATATATATATATATATATATATATATATATATATATATATTCTTTGAATGAATTTTTTCCTTTAAACCTCATATACTGTTATGTGAGAGACTTAAGTATCACATATTTTTAACAATTCTCTATGTTGGCCCAGGTTATCTGATAAGTCTTATGTGTCAACATTACATTTAATTTTTTATATTTAAAATAAATGACTTTAATACTAGATATAAATTTGTAATACAAATAATACAAAAAAGTATACATGATAAAATTTTTCTACAGAAAAGGATATATTCACAAAGGTATCTTTTTGTTGAAATTGATTTACATTACATCTTTGTTGCAGCTTTCCCTCTGTATCTCCTTCCAGTCCTTTCTTCTTATCTCCATTCTCTCCACATTCTCCTCTCCTCCCCTTCTCCACAGAAAAGGGGAAGGCTCCCATAGAAATGAACCAGCCTTGGAATATCTTGGTATAAGTTCTTCTTCTTCTTCCTCTTCTTCTTCTTCTTCCTCTTCTTCTTCTTCTTCTTCTTCTTCTTCTTCTTCTTCTTCTTCTTCTTCTTCTTCTTCTTCATTTTCTTCTTCTTCTTCTTAGGTTAGACAAGGCAGCCTAGTTAGAGGCAACAGATCCAAAGGCAGGCAATGTAGTCAGACAAAGCCCCTGTTCCTGCTTTAGAAGTCCCACATGAAGACCCAGCTGAACAACTGTTAAATATGTGCAGATGGTCTAGATCTGTCCCAGTCATGCTGTTTGGCTATTCAGTCTCTTTGGGGCCCTGTGGACCGAGGTTAGTTAATTCTATAGGTTTTCTTGTGGAGTCCTGAACCCTCTGTCTCCTTTAATCTTTATCTTCCACTTCCAAAGGATTCTCCAAGCTCCACTTAATGTTTGACTATGAGTTTCTGCCTGTTTCTACCAGTTGCTGCATGAAGCATCTCTGATGACAGTTACACGAGTCTCTTGTCTGCAAGTATAGAAGAATATTATTAATAGTGACAGGGGCTCCCTCTCAATGCCTGGGTCTCAAGCTGGGATGGTTATTGGTTGACAGATTCCTCATTCTGCTCAATATTTTACCCTGCACCTCTTATAGGCAGGACAAATTGTGGGTCTAGTTTTTGGTTGTTGAGTTGATTTTTCCACCCAACCCCCAATTTGAAGTATTTTCTAGTTACAGAAGATGGCTGTTTCAGCCTCCATTATTGGGAGGAGGAGTGAATCTGAAGGACAATTCTTGATGAAGGACTACAAGAAAGGAGGAGAAACTGATTGGTATGTAACATATGAGAGAACAAATTTTTTTAAAAAAGGAAAAAATATGAAAAAAGGTGAGAGTCCACTACTATATGTATATTCAGCTTCTACAGGAGTTATTTAATGAAAGATTTAACTCAAAACACTAGAAACTAATAAAAACATGCAAAGAACCAATCTGAAGCAACTCGAGACCAAAGAGCAGTAAATGATCGTTGCAACTGCCTTATGTACTTGTAACCGCAATAGACTTTTCTGTGTTTGATTTCAGTGTCTGGATTTAGTCTCCTAATCTCAAAAAAGGAATTGGCTTGAATTACTCCTAAAAGAGTAGCTCTGCTTTGTATCTTGAAATAATTGTGGTTTGCATCTGTCTGTTTTTTACACATTATATATTTATGTTAGTGGTCTTAAATACAGAAATGTAACACATGAGAGAAGAACAAATGAAAAAGAAAAAAAACAGAAGAAAAATAGCTGGGAGTTCACTAGTATATGTATATTCAGGTTCTCAGAGTCATTCAATGACAAATTTAGCTCAAAACACTGAAAACTAAAACAGACGTGGGGAGAACCAATAGAAAGCCACCCAAGAGCAAACAGCAGTAAGTGATCATTGTGTACTTGTAGCCAATATAGATTTTCCTGTGCTTGATTTCTGTGTCTGGATTTATATTCCTTCTACAGAAATGGTTTTACATGTAGACTTGCAGTGGTTTATCTCCCATTGCTACAATTTCCCTACCATTCAAGAATGATTTACTACCACTTTCTAGAAATGGAAAAGAGAAATATACTGTCTCAAGTTGAAGAGATCATATGACTAAACTCAAGGTTAGAATATGGAAAGTACATTTCTGACTATCAAGATTACAGACTATTTGATGTCAACTGATATGTGATAATGAGTCTAATATGGATTAAATAATTTTGAGTACACTGAACCTAATAACTAATAACAAATTCTGATCATATTTACTGAGGCATCAAGGAATGACACATCAGTGGATGTTTGGAATTCTTATTATAAGCAAGAGTTCTGAAGTATACCAGTGCTTAGAGATGATTCCATGGAAAATATTTTACCACTTTTTATATTAATTGCTTATTCCTACCTAATTAGGTTTTTTTTTTCCATCAGACTCCGCAACAGAGCCCGACGAGATTCGAACCTGCATGGGAAGGACCGCGCCCTACCTCTAGAGGTGGACACCCAAGCCACTGGGCCACAGCGCACTCACTGGTTTTAAGTTCCTATATTCAATGTTTAAAAAGTTCTTTCAGTGCAGCTTTTGATCTGAATGTGAGCTATATGACATTTGAAAAAAATACATTTGAAAAGTCATTCCATGTGAGGAGAAAAATAATGGCAAATATTGTATTTATTGACATGTAAATCCATCAGTTGGTTAATCCTATCCAGGAACAGCCCTAGTGACTGAATTATCTCAGAAAATATAAAGAGGTATGCTTTACTCTTTTCTTATATAGACTTCTATCTGGCCAATCAACTTGACATTTGCAATCACAAGTACATCAATGTTATAAAAATATGATAATAATTACACAGGCAGTTTAAGATAAAGAATTTCACATGAGTCTTTAAATTTAATTCACAAATTCTAGATATTTGGTTAATATACACAAGTAGCACACTTATATAAAACAAAAAAGAATAAAATGACTATAAGATGTAGCAAAATTAAATTTAGTTAAAATAATATGACTGAAATGGAAAAGATATTTCATTTCAGTATTTTTAATAATTTATGCATATTAATTAATGCTGCAATATTCCCTCTGGAATATTCAGGGAGGTTATATGTTAACACAGAAATGTTTTCAATACCATAATTTATAATATATGAAACATATTATTTACTACCTATGTTGTATAGGACATATATATGTATATATATGCATAACTATATTTCTATATTTATACACATGTTAAAATACAGTATTTGAATTATATTTTTATTACTTTTATAGTGACATACTATTTACTTTAGCTAATATGAATATAAATCTTTCAAATTCAGAGAAAATTGGATTTCTCAAATACAGTTTGTAACACTAACAACTGAGGTTTCTGAAGTGTGTGTGTGTGTGTGTGTGTGTGTGTGTGTGTGTGTGTGTGTATTTTGATGATGTGAATTACAGAGAAACAGTTATTAAAAGTTTACTTACATCAGTGTGGTGTGACATAAGAGGGACAGTTTTTGTGTCAATAGAAATCTATACCAAAAGATAGTGATTTTGCTTTATTAAAAATGTTTGAGTTGTAGTTTACTAATACACAGCAGAATCATCAGGTTTTATATCTTTTATCGGCTTTGTTTAGCCCATAAACTACACTGAAATGTATAATGAGCCCTTACAATAGTATTTTTCATACAAGTCATCCATTGAGCTGTACACAATGCACATTGTACTGGTAGCAAATATCCTTCTTTGTTTTAGTTTCCCTATTTACATATCAATGGAGAAATTAGTAATTAGCAATGGGTCTCAGTTCATTAACATGAATGAAGAGAATCTCCACTCTCCTACTTTCTATTTTCAGTAATAGTTCTACCGACTTCCAACCAGCAAGGAGGAATTCATTCACACATGGGAATATGCAAATGGCACTCTCATCCTTTCTCTTCATAGACCTAAAAGTATTGTTAATGTCATTGTGCATATTTTAATGAGCAAAGAATATGTGTGGGTTTTTATGCATCGGATGCCTGCTGTAGTAAACCAGTGCGTGAATGCGCACTGTTGTGGTTTGAGCCACAAATGGAAGTCAGCAAGAATATTTCTACCTTTTCTTTATGAATAGAAACTTCAAACATAAAATAAACATTTAAAATTGCTTTTTCTCTCAACATGCAGGAACAGAAACAATTTTCTGAAGTTAATAACATTTCAGCTAGGGCTGTGGGGAAATCATGCAAAGTTAACTGCACAGCACAGAAGCCTGCTCAACAAAAAACTTTCTAGAACTTCTGTTACTTCTAAAAAAAAAAAAAAAAGAAGAAGAAAAGAAAAGAAAAAAGAAAAAAAGGAAAAAATAACCCTTTATTGTTCTGTCAGATTTAAGGAACCTTTAAAAACTAGCCATTTGCTGCGACTTCGCTATCACATACATCTCAGAAAAGTGGACATTTAAGCTGTCTTCCATCCTTACATCAAGTACATTTGTAAAAGGAAAAAGACTCTCAATTTCTGCTCTCTGACTTTGGTAAATTATGAATTCTCTTGTATATTTTAATTTTTCTGCTTTAAAAATGAAGGAAATATTATTTCAATAGGTTATACTTTGAAAGTCAAGATATTACTCTTCCTATTTAGGATTTGATGTTCCTTGCTTTATGTAATGCTGTGAAAACTTTTTTTCCATATTGCACTATTTAAAAAAGAAACCATTCATTTTCAATAAATATTGTTCAGAATCTCAGCATCTGATGAATAATAGAATTTATGTTTCTGAAACTGCCTTGTTCTCTTTGCTCTCCTGTTAGCCAGAAAGCATCTTGTATGACAGCCATATTTGGCAACCTAGAATTTTGATTGGTAGAACTAAGTACAAAGACCATCCAGAACCAGGGACATTATACTGATGGAAATACTCATTTTAAAGGTCCAAATGGTGGATCCCTATATCAACGCTATTGTTGATGCCAAGTACCATTTGCTGACAGGAGCCTGGTATGGCTGTCCCCTGTGAGGCTCTCCTAGAGCCTGACCAATACAGATGCAGATGCTCTGGGGATGCCAATGGAGGAGTAGGGGAAGGACTGAAGGAGCTGAAGGGGTTTGCAACCCCATAGGGAGAACAACAATATCAACCAAGTAGACACCCCCCACCCCCCAGCTCACAGGGACTAAAACACCAAATTAAAAAAAAAAAAAAAAACATGGAGGGACCCATGGCTCCAGCTACATATGTAACAGAGGATGACTTTATCTGGCATCAGTGAGAGGGGAGGCCTTTGGTCCTGTGAAAGCTTGATGCACCAGCATAAAGGAACTCTAGGGCAGTGAGGTGGGAGTGGGTGGATAGGTGGGTGGGAGAGCTCTCTCATAGAAGCAGTGGGGATGGGGGATGGGATAGGGGGGTTGCAGAGGGGTAACCAGGAAGGAAGATAACATTTAAAATGTAAATAAATAGAATAACCAATAAAAAAGAAGAAAAATAATAAAGGTTCCAATGATCGATGTCTAAATCTAGCAGCATTCACCTACTGTTGTGATTGATATATAAACTAGAGAAGATTTCCCCACAAGAGAGCCACACTTATGAAACAGTGGAATTTAAATTTTAAAATAAGCTGCGTGTTATATATAGTAATTCCTTCCTTTATTTCAAGCACATGGAATATACACTCAGTTTCAACTTACAAGACCTACAAAGATAAACAGACGCTGCTTTCGACTCAGTAGTCATTGTGTGCTGATCTCCACATTAAAATTAAGTCTTTGATATTACCTTGGCTAAGGCACATGCTTGTGTTTCTGCATTCAGGTTATTCAACAGTTTTTGGTGTGTGTGTGTGTGTGTGTGTGTGTGTGTGTGTGTGTGTGTGTGTATTCATGCACATTCATGCATGCAATAACAATTCATGAATAAGGAGGTCACGAACTTGAATAAGATTGGTGAGAAAATTATGAGAGATTTTGGAGGAAGGAAAGGAAATTTAGACAATTTGTAGTTAAATTATAATCTCAAAGAATTTTAAAAGTACTTAATGTTCTTTTAGTGTTATAATTTTGAATGTTAAGTTTAAAACAAATTCAGTATTGATAATAAAAAACTAATATGGAAAGAGTAATACCCTGATAAAGTAAGTTTTACATATAATGTTATTGTAGACTTTATAAAGGTTTCCCTTTCACTAGTCAAATACTGACATCTGTGCCCCTATATGTGGCTGCAATCCTTATTCTCAGTATCTACTTCCTTAATATTATGTAAAAATTGCTCCTTATTTATTCCTTGATTTGTCAATAAAAGCTGACCAGCCAGTGACTCAGCAGGGGTGAGAATAGGGCCAGATTTCAAGTCAGGGGAAGGGGGGGGTAAGGAAATAGGAAGTGGGGATTTGCTATGGGGAGAGAGTTCAAGATACACCAGAGAAAACATCTGGATCCCAGAGACCCAAACCTGTACTAAAATGCGTGCATCACTGGGATTTTGGCTGGTAACTAGACATGT
The DNA here is from genome assembly GCA_030674055.1 of Rhabdomys pumilio. Taxonomy (NCBI): domain Eukaryota; kingdom Metazoa; phylum Chordata; class Mammalia; order Rodentia; family Muridae; genus Rhabdomys; species Rhabdomys pumilio. The sequence continues at coordinate 22,666,073 of JANHMN010000007.1, forward strand.
GAGCTTAGAGGTTTAAAATAGAGTAATACTACTTAGTTATTGTGCCCTTAAAGTCTGGTAAATAAATACAGTAGTCCAGTCTCAATTATTGGAAGCTAGCTGGGTAAAAAAAAAAATAAAATCAGCAACATGTATAAAATGGATATTAACAATAAGGTGTTTAAAGAAACTTTATTGAATACATATAGTGTACTTGTCATTATTATAGTCAGAGAAATACAGATTTGTTAAAAAAAATACAACCTCGTTTTCAAAAGTTTAATGCTATGAGCAAAGAAAGACATTAAAATAGCCACCATTAACCAGACACTTCTTGAACAAAGCTAAAATTATTTAATAAACACATAGACAGGAAAATATAACCTGATATTATGGGTATTATTGTTTTTATCTTATCATGTATAACACCTATAAAGTGATTTTACAGGGATTGAATCATTTCCTTAGCCTAACAACAATAAAAATGGATATTTTATTGTGTTAACCTTATAGTCCTAGGAGTTCTAGATGAGTCAGTATTTTAGCAGTTATGGTAAAACTTCTTCATATTAACTAAACAGTAAAAAATATCCTTCAGATTGATACTAATCTGTAAAGCAAAATTCTCTGAGTAGAATAATTTACGTAGCTACAAATTAATTAACTGTGCAAAGACATAGCATGTTTATGTTTTCCTGTTCATAAGATTTTGATTAAAAATGATATAAAACATTCATGCTGAACCCTGCTCAGTGATTGTATAAATGGCATATAAAATAATGCAAATTGATCCATTCTTATCTTTTTTTACAAAGCTCAAGTTCAAGTGGATGAAAGATTCCCACATAAAACCAGATACACTGAATCTATTAAAAGAGAAAGTGTGAGAGAGCTGCAAAAACATGTGCATAGTAGAAAATTTTCTGAACATAACACCAATGGCTCATGGTCTAAGATCAACAATTGAGAAACAGTACCTCATAAAATTGAGAAGCTTCTATAAGGCAAAGGTCATTGTCAGTAGGACAAAAAGGCAACCAACAAAAGATCTTTACCAACTCTACATCTGAAATAGGGCTAATATCCAATATATACAAAGAACTCAAGAAGTTAGGCTCCAGAGGACCAAATAACCCTATTAAAAATGGGATACAGAGATAAAGAAAGAATTCTCAACTGAGGAATCTCAATGGCTGAGAAGCACTTAAAGAAATGTTCAATAACCTTAGTCACTAGGCAAATGCAAATCAAAACAACCCTGAGATTCTACCTCACACCAGTCAAAATAGCCAAGAACAAAAACTCAGGTGACAGCACATACTGGTGAGGATGTGGAAAAAGAGGAACTATCTTCCATTTTTGGTGGGATTGCAAGCTGGTAGAAACACTTTGGAAATCAATCTGCTGGTTCCTCAGAAATTGAAATATTTCAACCTGAAGATCCAGCTATACCACTATAGGGCATATACCCAAAAGATGCTTCAACATACAACAAGGACACATACTCCACTATGTTTATAGCAGCCTTATTTATAAGTCACACACTTATAGGGTTCTTATAACAAGTCACGTGGTTTATGCAGTTAAGAAATGCCTCTGCTACAGTGTAGTTAATGATTCACTAGAAAACTATAAAAACTGGATAAAATTAAACTAAGAATCAAACTTTGATGACACATTTTAAAAACATACACAAAATTTCTTTGCATAACTTCAGCTATCTCTATTTTGTTATCCATTTTGTTTGATTCTCGCTGTAAGTGAATTATCAGGAACCAAACCTAAAAAAGAGACTGAAGTTCTGAAATATTAAGACATAGCATTTTCTGGCCTTCAGGGCTACTGTGATATGTTTGACTCCAGGGTCTATGTTTACCTTGTTTGCCAGACTATCCTAAAATCTGCTTTCCTTTCCTGTTTCAGGAAATATTATGCTCTTTAGAAACTATTTTCTATTTGGAAAAAAATGAGTTGAGAGTAAGTAATGCAGCATGATTAGATGTGTAGTCTTGTGCTAAGGACTTCCTGGCAGTACTGTGTATTTTATTAAATACAGGCCATTACCATAAACCATGTCAGAGTTTTCTGAAAAAGCTAATACATTTTCAACTTTTTCTACATTATTTCTTTTGAACCTTTCATTTATTATACAACTATATTTACTTGCAAATGTGTTTGTTGGGACTACCAGTAACTTTCATGTTTTATCTTTCCAATAACTGAAAGTTACTAATTATATTATTTATTTGGGTCAGTGGCTCAGTTCTGTGTAACAAATAGAAAACCTGAAACAATTGACTATTGATTATTTGGCTCAAGCATGCAAATATAGTTACCTCTGTGAATATTTAATACTGGCCATCTGTTAAAGTTTTAACTTCATTGAATAAAACTTGTATTCTCAAAGAGTAATTCACTAAATCATAATTTTACATGTTCCTTTAAGCCAGCTTTCCTCTAATTTAGTAAGAAATTTGGTTAAGTTGATAAATTCTTTTGTTTTCTGTAGTTAGTTTCCTAAATGTTTTCATTTACAGCCAAGATTGCTAAATAGCTGTTCCATAGATTTCTACATTTTTACTAATATTTATTTATATTAAACTGTAAGTTTTTTTAATTAAAATTTTTAATAGATTTTTTTACATTTTTAGTACAATATGTTTTGCTTATATTCCTTTCCTTTCCTCAAGTCCTCCCAGATCCCCCCCAACATCTTTATAAAGCAAATTTTTCTTTCTTTTTCTCAAAAATAAATAAATGATTAAAACCAAACAAACAGAAACAGAATGTCACAATGAAACCAATAAGACAAAACAAAACAAATGAACACAAAACAAAGCAAAACAAAATGCACATTCACACACACATACACACAACAGTAGTTTTTGTAGGCCAACTCCTGTTTTTCAGGCCTTGCTTGGAATGGCACAGATACACCCAGTGACATATCTTTGACAAAAAATGTTTTCTTCCTTTCACAGAGATATCAGTCACAAATAGCTTCTTGGTTAGGTTTGGCCACTGTGCCCAGTTCCACTTTTCATTGCTGGGATTGTTTGCTTTGAAGTTTTTAAACCTTAAGAGCATGCTATCACATTGTGAATTCATATGTGTGTCAGTCTTGTTATATCTGGTATACACTGCTTCCTGAGAGACATCCACTACCTACAGATCTTACAAACTTTTATTTTTTTATTTATTTGCATTCCAGACATTGTCCTCCTCCCGGTCTCCCCTCTCACAGTTCCTCAGACCATCCCCTTTCCCCTTTCCTCTGAGTGGGTGCTTCCCACCACACTCCCATTCCCAAGCATCCCTCTTCCCTGGTAGGGCCTTTAAGAGGACAGCTATGTGCTCCTGTCTGTTAGCACAATATAGCATCAGTAATAGTGTTAGGACTTGATGCCTTCCCATGAGATGGATCCCAAGTTGGGCATGTCACTGGGAAGGCTTTCCTTCAGTCTCTTCACCATTTTTGTCAAGAATTTCTTTTAGACAGGAACAATACTGAGTCAGAAATTTTGACTGTGGGTTACTATCTTTGTCCTTCTATTTGGGACATTGTCTATCAACTGGAGGTGGACTCTTTGAGTTCCCTCTCCCCACTGTTGAATAATTTGGCTAAGATTACCCCATTGAGTCGTGAGAGTCTCTCACATCCCAGGTCTCTGAGACTTTCTCCAGGGTACTCACACCCCCACCCCCAGAAGCTACATATTTCCATTCACAGTCCTGTCCCTCTAGGATTCTCAAGTGTTTCCTCTTCCATACCTGATCTTAGCCCCGCTTCTTTGCCCTCCCCCTTCATCTTCCTACCCAGGTTTGTCTTTTCCTCTGCCTTCCATAATTATTCTGTTACCCATTCTAAGAGGTACTGAAGCATGCTTACTTGTACCTACCTTTGGTTAAACATTTTATGGACCATGTGTTGTACCCTGGATATTCTGTACTTTTTGGCTAATATCAGCTTATCAGTGAGTACATACCATCATGTCTTTTCAGGGTCTGGGTTACCTTACTCAGGATGATATTTTCTCGTTCCATCCATTTCCCTGCAAAATTCGTATTGTACTCATTTTTAATAGCTGAATAGTATATCATTATGTAAATAAACCATATCTTCTGTATCCATTCTTCCATAGAGGGACATCTAAGTTGTTTCCAAATTCCAGCTAATACAAATAAGGCTGGTATGAACATAGTGCAGCACCTGTCCTTGTTGCATGGTTGAACATCTTTGGGATATATTCCCACGAGTGGTATAGCTGGATCTTTAGGTAGAACTATTTCCAATTATCTGATAAATGGCCAAACTGAATCCCTGAGTGGTTGTACCAGTTTTTAATCCCATCAACAATGAAAGAGTGTTCCACTTTCTCCACATCCTAGTCAGCGTGTGCTGTCATGTAAGTTTTTTTCTTAGCAATTCTGTTTGGTATAATGTGCCCTCCTAGTCTGTACCTCCATCTGCAACTGGGGCAGATCCTATCCTTAGAACCCAAAGTCTATCTGACTCCCAGGAAGTTCACCCAACCAGGAGCACAGGAGGTTTTTCCTAACCAAGTACATATGATGATTGCTCTAACCATGTACACAGGAGGCCCCCTCCTAACCAGAAACAGCACTGCCTGCCTCCCCAGAGCCCTGCTCTAACCCAAGTAACAGAGTTCTACCTGCCTCCAAAGAGACCTGCTCCAATCTGAAACACCCAGGCCAGCTAACACCAGAGCTAATCTGATAGCAAGAAAAAAAGCACAAGAACTTAAGTGGTAGAAGCCAATGCATTTCGGCACCATCAGAAACCAGTTCACCACAGCAAGTCCTGGACAGGCAAACACACCTGAAAAGCAAGATTGCAACCTAAAATCCCAACTCATGAAGATGATAGAGGCATTTAGGGAGGATATGAATAACTCTTTCAAAGAAATACAGGAAAACACAGGCAAACAGATAGTTCCTTAAAAGAGGAAACAAATAAATACCTTAAAGAAATAAAGAGAAAATAACTAAACAGGTGAAGGAATCTAAAACCTTAAAAATGGAAATAGAAACAATAACAAAAACACACATGGAGGCGACGTTATAGATAGAGAACCTAGGAATGACATCAGGATCTACAGATGCAAGCATGACCAACACAACACAACACAAGAGATAAAAGTGAGAATGCCAGGAGTAGAAGATTCTACTGATACATTGGTCAAAGAAAACATAAAATGTAAAAAGCTCCTAACCCAATAGATCCAGGAAATTCAGGACACAATGAAAAAAAAAATCAAAACCTAAGAATAATAACAAGAGGGTGAAGATTTCCAGCTCAAAGTGTCAGAAAAAAAGTCATCAACAAAATCCTAGAAGTAGATTTCCCTAAATAAATGTGGGTCCGTGGGCTGTGAGAGGCAGCTGGGTAGCTAGTTGAGCCTGCATTGAACCCTGGAGACCCGAAAGGGACAGTAAGAATTTGGCAGTTCTTCTAGGTCCCCTAGTTTGTCTCAGCTTCAGCCCTCCACAACCTCTCCCACAGAGAGGTCTATGGCCGTCAGTCACATAGGAACAGTTCCTCAGACTCTCCCACATGTACATGAGGCATCTACAAGCTCTCAGACCAAGCCAATAGGAGTTACCTGCTGCCAGACCCTAACCCACCCCAAAACTGTATATAAGAATCCCATTCTGGAGAAGTAAAGGTATGTGAGAATCATCTTATACTCTGAAAGTTTCTGTCACAAGAGCTGTAAAACTACCACTTGGGAAGAGATCTGCTCTCCCGAGGCACCTTCAGGATCCTTCTCGTGCTCCTTGCTAGCTCGCTGGCTTCTCACTGGCTCAGCCTAGACTGACCAGCCAGAGTGACAGGTGCAATACTTGGAAGCAATTGGGTGACAACTGCAGAGACACGAGGTAGAGGCAGCTGTGGAGACAGTGGAGATGATTCCCCCTTCCTGCTAGTAGTCTATTCCCTTGGCCTGAACCCTTGTACCTAATTGGGCCAGAGATCTTTGTGGCAACCCTTCCAGCATTGGCACCCACAACTGAAAGTAAGAGATGGCCATCAATGTACAAGAAGTCTACAGAACACCAAATAGATTGAACCAGAAAAAAATTTCCTCCTGTCACGTGATAATCAAAACACTAAGTAAACAGAGCAAACAAATGATATTAAAAGCTGTAAGGGAAAAAGACCAAGCAACATTTAAAGGCAGACCTACTAGAATTACACCAGAATTCCCAATAGAGACTCTAAATGCCAGAAGATTCTAGACAGTTATAATGCAGATCCTAAGAGAACACAAATGCCAGCCCAGACTACTATACCCAGCAAAATTCTCAATTGCCATAGATGGAGAAAACAAGAAATTCTATAATAAAACCAACTTTTTTTTCAAAATCTTTCTACTAATCCAATCCTATATAGAATACTGGAAGGAAGACTCCAACACGAGGAGGGTAACTAAACCCAAGAGAACACAAGAAATTCAAAATCTTACAGCAAACACAAAAAGAAGAGAATCACACACACACACACACACACACACACACACACACACACACAGAGACACACACACACACTATCATCTCCAACAACAAAAATAACAGAAACTATAAAATTTATTGGTCTATAGTATCACTCAACATCAATGTACTCATTTTTTTTAATAAAAAGACACAGGCTAACTAACACACTAGATAAGTAAACAGAATCCAGCATTTTGCTGCATTCAAGAAACACAACTTAGTGGCAAAGATACTACCTCAGAGTACAGGGCTGGAAAAAAATTTTTCCAAGCAAATGGTCCCAAGAAACAAGCTGGAGTAGTCTCCCTTCTACATATATTATTTGAAGGGATGGGGTTGATAAAGACATACCATTGATGGTTTCATAATGTACATAATACATTCTGATTATTCTCAACCTTTCATTCTCCTCAAACCACATTGAGCTCCCTACTCCCGAGACATGCTTCCCTATAAATCTGTTTCCTATATTCTTTTCCATTTGTTTTGTTTTGCAGCCTGTTGATTTTGTCAGATACAGCTGGTAAGCATGTTTCAAACTATCCATTGGAGCCCGTTGGATTCACCAGTGGGCACACAACTGAAGATTATGACTCTCCCACTACCAGAATCTGTCGAGACCATCAGTAAAGTCCCATGTAAGGTCCCATGTGTTTCCTTCTTGTCCCTTACTATAGACAGCACTTGTCTTGTGTTAGGCTCAGTGCAAGTAACCACAGCTGCTGTGAGCACATGATTGCAATGGCTGTGTGGTATCTAGAGGATGAAATTTTGTTACACTTCCTCTGTCTCACAGATGTTATACTCTTTCTGCTATCTGTTCTATGTTCCCTGACCCTTACAGGATGTGAACATTGTGTCTTGTTTATGGCTGAGTCCTCAACTGTAAATTCATTATGGTAGCATAATTGTATTTGTTTTTAATATGATTTTTGAATTTTCAGTGGGACCTCAACATCTGGATTAAGTTGTTGGTTATGCCTTTTAAAATAAACATTGCATTCATTTATTTATAGGAGGAGCATATGCCATGGTACATAGTTGTAAGTCAGAAACCAAACTTCAAAATTTGATTCTCCCTACTGATCTCAGGTCATCATATTTGGCAACAAGAGTCTTTATAAGCTTGACCATCTCATCAGTCTATATTTATATATTTTGATGTATGATTTTAACCCACCACATAAGAGGCCTAGTGTAGTAATTTTCCAGGAGAAAGTTCAGAGTTGGAAATTATGAAAGTAAAGTTTTTCACCACTCTTTTGGGGAGTGTGTTAAATCTCTTATCACTTTGAACACAGCTGATAGAAGGAGACAGATTTCTTTCAGTTTGAAATTTGATGGAATGACCAATAATTTAATTTTTATGACATTGTTTGTAACCTTTGTTTATGTTTCTTTTAATATATGAAAAATGAAATTAAATTTTTATTTTAGAAATACCAAATATAATACAAAAGAAAATTTTATTTAGTTCAAATACCTTCTTACTTTTACTATAATCAAACATTTTGCTGAAAATATTATAAAAATTAAAATGATTTTTGAATTCTCACATAGATTTTATTTTAATAAAAAAGAATGCAAAATCAAGGATAATTCATTTTTATAAGTATTTGGAAATTAAGCAGCTCTTCTAGGTTTAGTTTCCACAATAATTTACATAAAACAATTTTTTTCTTTTGAAACCAAAAACCATGTGTTCCTCTTACATGGAAATTATATCTAAAGTTTTTTTTAATCTATAGAACAAAGATATGTGTTATTGTTACTTCCCTGCATATTCATACTACAAATATTATTTCATCAGATAAACAAAAAGAAAAATAGTTTCTGCATTAGTATTGCTCATTTTTAAATGGCATTCCATAGTTTGAATAAATTTAACATGATAACTCAGAACATTAAATGCTTCATTCAAGCTTGGATTTGTGTGATAGATTCTTGTCATTCAGTCACTGAAGCTCTTCCAATTTCATTCTTTATGTATCTATGAGATTCAAAACATCACTGTGGCTTAAAACATGTACCAACGGAAGCTTCAACAGACAGATATTTACTATGGCTGCTAATCATGGTTTTATAATGTTCAAATATTCTTTGTCTTTTTGCTTTCTGGAGCAACTCAGTTTCTGTCACTTTCTTCTAACTTATCTAAATTGCTAACAGCCATCAGTAGGTTTTAGCACTTAATCTATCCTTCCACAACTGTATGAATTGTTTGGATCTAGAATTCTGGAAATTAAATTTCCTACACATTCTGTTAGGTAGTTCATTCTTAGTTTATTCTATGAATTGATGAAGAGATCAGAAGTCATAAACAGTATCAAAAGCCACCTCTCCATATTTGTCAATGTCCAGATTTCCATTGAGTCACCTTTGAATGATGTCACTACTGTAGCTAGTTCCTTCTCATGGCCATAGAGTTTATGTCAGGTTGGAAAAGCACTGGTACTTTGGACAGATGTTCAAGGCTTTGGATACTGAGAATCACAGTTTTACTCTGGTCTTCTCATTCCACATGGGAATAGCCTCTATCTGCTATTAATGTCTTGGTAACTTCATTATTTTATTTGACTCTTTAAGCTTTCTACTTGTGTTTTTATATAAAATTTTTCTTTATAATAACACTTAATCTGAATATTATTGTTATCTTAAATTAAGTTTAATTTAACTTTTTAATTAAGCGTGATATGGGCTCAGAAGGAAGACAGACATATCTGAACTGATACATTTCAATTAGATACTTTATAGGATTGTTATGTTCATTTTAGAATCAAGATAATTCTATCTTTGAGTATCAGAAAGAACCCCATTTTATCTAGCACCATCAGAATTTAATATGAAACAAGATGATAAGAGCGTAAAAATACAGCAAGAGCATTAGCTGGTAAACATTCTTGAGCCCTCCAGAATATCAAACAAATTCTTTCTGAACATACCAGGAAGGAGTTTAGTCTACTGACAGCTAAAGAGACTCACTGGAATAACCAAAACAGATATAAACAAACTATAAAGATATTATCAATGCTAAAAATCATCAAATTCCAAGATTTAGCAATAGAGAGATTATTTTGTAATTGTTTATATTACTTCAATTTCTAGTGAGTGCTATATCAGTTTCGTGTCCCTAAAATGAAATACCTATGGTTATTTATTCATACAGAAAAGTTCTTTAGGTAGTTAATAGATCTGTATAGTACACAGTCTAGAACCTGGTTGGTTGTCTCAATATTCTATCCATCTAGTTGCGAACTGAATTGTGATTATGAGCTATGCTAGTTGAAGCAAAAATCATCAATCATAAGTTATTGTAGTCTTAATTTCTTCTGTGGAACTGTGAAACAAATCTATTCATTCATTATGGACAAATTGTAATAGTCAAAAATAAGAAGTCCACTATTGTTCAACTGCACAAACCCTTAATTTTGTTGGTCTTCTTAATAGAGTATGAGTGATGCTAAAGTTATTGCCATACTACAAGCCTCAGTTCAAAATGGATTACACTTACATTTTAGCTGCTTCATGCAGTCTCACTTTCAGTCTATATTCCTCTTTCTTTGTTAGCATCTCATAAGATTCTACAGTGAGGCAAAACTTGACGTTTTTATACCAGCTTTCTCTCTTGCAAAAATTATCAATGTACCAGCACCTCTTAAATTTTTTATTACCTTAATACCACCATTCTTGAAGCCAAGACCTCAACTCATGAAACTTTTGCAGTCACGTGTAAACTGTACAAGCTTAAAAAATATTTCTAAGAAAAAAAGTCTAGCATTTTTTTTCACGGATGTTAGCTTTCAAAATAAAACACCCTACTTTTGGGAAGAAGACAACCTAAATGTAATAAAATTGTTCAATATGTTTTTCAAATGAAGATGGGAGACATTTCCAAACTTTCAAAAACTCAGACCATATGCCACCCATATATCTTTTCTAAAAAGAGAAAGCTTGATGAAGTATTACAGACTAAGTGAGACATATCCTCCTCCAATTTGCATTTACCACTCATTGGAGGAAATTAACAACCAATACAGAAGCAGAAAATTAAACCTAACTTGTATGCATTTAGTAACCCAGATTTTAAGCAGAGACAACTATTGTAGCACTGAGGTGACTGCTCATCCTTACGACAGGCATGTCATCTAGGGATAGTTTTCAAATTGGGAGCCTGAACATATTGGTATACAGGCATTGTTTACTATATACATATGCAGAATAAAATATTTACCTTCTGTCTTCCTAGGACTTATAGATCAACTTATATTTCTGGGCATTCAGTTCATTACACAAAAAATATTCAGTGACCAATACTGTCTTCAAACTTTGTATTATGTAACAGTGTGGCATATTATAACAAGACTGGTAATGAGATAAAAGATACAGAAGTATTTCATCCATCTAATTTGAAAGTATATTCTACACTGTCTGAATTACTGAGCATAAAAGTATCTTTAACTTTTATTCACCTGATGTAACTGTCATCTCAGAGGCTTACTGCTGAATAAACTCATCCTTTCTAGCTCTCTCTGAACTCTTGCTGATAGGATTAGCTCAGCTGTTCTTGTCCAAACTCCTCTCCAAGCCAACTGACCCAAACTGTCTTCTCCTGACTGAACTGCTCTGATTGAATAATACTGGCAACCTGTCCTAATCATTTAGTTCCCTTTCATTTCTGACTTTTTCTGTCTTTAACTACAACCCATCACTGCAAAACTGTCCTGCTCTTTCTCTCTCTGTACTGCTGACCTAAGTTGCCTCTCCTTCCTGTGTTGTTCCCTTAAGTTGCTTCTCTTTACTCTCTGTTCTAGTGTGAATTGGGCATATACTATCTTTGATTTATTCTGCCAAATCCTTCACTATTAATGAAAACCTGATCCTCTGGAAATGAAGATATTTTTCTTTTTAACTGACCCTTCTCTTTAACCTTTAATCTTAATTCTTTAGCCACAGAGGAAATTAGTAATATAGAATTTCAAATATACATGCTTAAATGATGAAGTGAATATTTGTCTCAATCATGCACAGAATATCATAAAAATATTATGTAATGCCCATATACTCATAAATCTATCTCTTGTATAATATTTATATGCTAACATATTCAGATCTTTAGTCTTGAAACATCCCTGTTGTAAGGATGTGCAGTAACCTCAGTGCTATGATAGTCGTCTGTGGTTAAATCTGAGTTATTAAATGCATGCAAGTTGGGTTTAATTTTTGGCTTCTATATTGGTTGTTAATTTTCTCCCATGTGTGACAAAGGCAATATATGCATACATACACATATATGTGTGTATGTATATATTATCATTTACATTATATTCATATAGCATTCAATTACATTATATATAATTGATATGTAATATAACATGTAACATAACATATATTAATATTATATACTAATTATTTATGTATATTTATAAATTACAAATATTAATAACTATTACTTATATTATACCAAAAATATAATGTAATTGAATTCATCTAACATGAATGTGATAAAAATCTATCTGAACAAAAATAATATTAAAAATATACCTATGGCAAATAGTAAAATTTTAATAAAAGAAAGAAAGAAAAATATTGAAGTAGGACATTGTGGAACTCATAAATAATCAACCCATTATTATTTAAGCTGAAGGATAAAGTTTTAGGAGCTAGTAGTCAGACTTGGATAGATGCACTGTAAAACACTGTCTCAAAAACAATAAAACAAACAAACAGCCAAAAAAAAAAAAGAACAGATGGGAGAATAAAGTAATGATTATTTAGATACATTTCTACATAAATGACAATATTCTAAATTATTCAGGTAAGGCATTATTCAGAAAGTTTTACATAATCACATAGTCTGTAATTACAGGGAGTACAAATAAAGCTTCACCTCATAAAACTAAAGACAGAAACACGGGATTGATGGATGCTGGAACGCTTCTTGTGTACACAGCCAACTTGACCTTTGATTTAGTTTGGAAACTTTCAAAAATAAGTCAGTAATCATTTCTGCATATTGCTAGAGTAATACTTAAAGGTCTTACACTCTTTCTAAATCCCGATTTTGAACAATGTTTTGATGTATACCTGGAAAGTTTCATGAACGTATACAATGCATTTTGATTACATTCAATACCCACTGTCTACTTCCCAACTCCACATTGAATCACCTATCTAATCTCTATCCTAACTCAAGTTATATTATTATTATTATTATTATTATTATTATTATTATTATTATTATATTTATACTTTATATTTACAATGAACCTTAAACAGCACAAGAGCTGTGCAGATAGTGCCCTCTATGCTATTAGGATCTACTTTCCTGTCAATTACCCCAAATTATTACTTACTAGTTACTATGTTTCATCAGCACTGCTCTTAACACCAGTTGGTCAGCCATCAGGACCAAGTTTTAATGGTTTACCTAACCCATAGTGGCTTTTTCTTCTTCCTTTTGCACCGTCTCCTCTTGTTTCTCCTCTGACTTGGTGACAGGCAACCTAACAGCATCTTAATCTAAATGAAAGGGACTTTCCATTTTCCGGAGTCATCAATTGTCAGCATCTACTCTACTAGTAGAGTCTCTGAAGCTCCTATTTCATTACAGCTAGAATTTTGTTGAGTTTGTCATGTGTATGCTTTTTGTAGGCAATCGTAGCTGCTATGAGTTGATGGATCAACTATGGCGTATCTAGAAAACAGAATTTCACAACTCTTTCCCCCATACTTTGCTATTAGATAGATGAGGTTTGATATAGATGCCCCATCTATATGTCAGTCAGTGGTTGTCAGCACTTTCATATAAGTCTACATTAACCACTACCCACTAAAACATAGGCTTCTCTGAAACAAAAACAATGACCGTATGTATCTACATGTTTAACACAATTGTTTAAAAGACATTTTGACAAATTTTTCATTTAGTGAAACAAATGTAGGTTTCCCTTCTAGGGTCCAAGATTTCCCCAGGTACATAATTTTTACCATAATTATGATATATGAAGTTTATGTAATGGAACTGGAATAAATCTAACTTAAAAATAGTTGGTTAGTTCCTATAACATTCTTGCCAAGTATTAGAAGTAACAACTGATCTAGGAGGTCATGTAGGTTGCATGCAGGGTCTAATATTGGATGAGACCATTGATGCATTTTCTCCCATCCATATCCTGACTGGATCCTTCGAACAGTATGCAAACAATCCACCATCGAGATAGTTATATGGCCAGTTTGAAATTAAAATCTCTATGTATTGAAAACAAAATTAGAGGTGTCTTCAGCAATAAGGTCTTATGAATTAATAAAGTAAAACAATGAAGAGCAATGATAATATATCTTGTGTTTTTTTTTCTGGGATGTCTCTGATGAACAGCTGATAAAGAAGGGCATGAAAACCCTATAGGAAGAACAACAATATCAACCAACTAGACTGCCCAAAGCTCCCAGGGACAAAACCACCAACCAAAGAGTACATGGAGGAACTCATGGCTCCAGCTGCACATATAGCAGAGAATCATTGCCTTATGTGGCATCAATGGGAGGGGAAGCCTTTGGTTCTGTGGAGGCTCAATGACCCAGGGTATGGGAATGCTAGGGCCATGAAGTGGGAGTAGTGAGTAAGTAGGTGGGGGAGCACGCTCATAGAAGCAGGAGGAAGGGGTGATAGGGGGCTTGTGGAGGGGAACCTGGGAAAAGGGATAGCACTTGAAATGTAAATAAATACAATAACCAATAAAAAATGAACCATGTCTTCTGTGAACAGTCATAAGTTCAATATCTTTGTTTTATTTTGTACATTTTTTTTTCACTTAGCTAGGTTAAGTTTCATTAGAAAAATCCAGGCTAGTGGATTTTCCTAATGAAACTTACTAATTCTTAGTTTTGACCTGTTCATCCCCTACCTGTCCCTGGTATCATACTGAAGATTAATTTCATTGCTTTCTCCAAGAAGAAAATAAAATATATAGGAATTGCTTCCTACTAATTTGTTTCCACAAAATTTACTTTTACTAATGATCAGTGTTTCTACCATTTTTTGTCATTGTAGAAGAGATGTTATTTTACACTTAAATTATGTTTCTGGGATGAAACTTGAGATAGTTGTTTTTAAAAAAAGGTGAATATATTTATGTATTAATCATGGAGTCCATGGTTGATTAATAGTGTATGATGGATGGAGAGAGCAAGCTGGAAAAGACTGAATAAATTTAAGAGACAATTCTCAGGTGGTTCAGTAGGGTTAATACTTCTAAGCCAGCCCTCTTGGATGAGACAAGACTATTAATATGAGTGTGCACCCAGCCCAGGCTATAAGAGTGATAGGGGGCCGGGCGTATGGTGGACGGGGCATGAGAACAAATCTAATCAGAATTTTCTGCCATCTACCAAAGAAGAGTAGAAATGTTAGTGCTTTTCTTCAATAGCACAATGTGCTAATATTTGTCTTAGTTTTATTTGATATTATAATGGTGCTTAATATATATCTTCCAATATGTATCAACTTGTCGAACAAGGTCATTTTTATATTGGAGTCATTTGTTATTTTGCAAAGATAAAGTCATATATTTATTGAGTCTTTACCAGGTACCAGATAGATTCCTAAAATGTGAAGATTTGACAGAAACAAAATAAATAAACTTGTTTTAATAAGAGAAAATTGGAGACAAGTTGCTCATGAGAATTAATGCATATTTCCATAGTATAGACTTTATGAATGTGAAAACAGTTAAATATTTTTGAACATCTGTGTACCTGAAAATTCTAGACATAGAGATTGATAATGTGTGCTGTTCTGTGAAGTTGGTATGTTCTTAGGGAAATATTTGGATTATAAATTTTATGTCTCTGAAAATGACAAGAATACTTTTACAAAAGAGTTACCAGTGAGCTGCCATGTCTCGTTTCACTATGTCAGGACACAAGCAAAAGGTAGGAATTTACAAACCATGAAATGGACCTCCAGTAGTCAGTTTCTTGGAGTTGGCTGTCAGAAATGTCAGTATTAAATTGCTCTTCTTTTACAATATACTCAGCCTAAAGTATTTTTTTAATTAAGATTTATTTATTTATTTTATGTATGTGAGTACACTGCTGCTGTCTTCAAACACACCAGAAGAGGGTATCAGATTCCATTACAGGTGGTTGTGAGCCACCATGTGGTTGCTGGGGATTGAACTCAGGACCTCTGGAAGAGCATCCAGTGCTCTTAACCATTGAGCCATCTCTTCAGTCCATCTACAGTATTTTGTAACACTAATTTTTACTATGAGAAAATAAAATAACATACAATATGTTAATGTAATATTAATGTAATGAAAATACTAATGGAAAAATGAGGTTCCATCCTAGAAGTTGAAACAGTGATATCTTAACTGACAGTTTTAAAATGTATAGTATATATTTGATTATATGTAATAAGTATTCATAAGAGGTAGAAGAGCTAATTTAGTATTTGTTACATTTTCCATTGCAAAAAGAAAAATCACAGCAAAGCATCTATATTTGTTCTGAGTTTCAATATGAAAAATAGTACATTATTAAGTATTATAAAATAATTATTAATCACTTGATTATCAATAAGTGTTCTAAGCAAATTAATGACTACTAACTTTTCCCTTGTTCATAGTATTAATTTTATGCAAGTAGTTACCACAAGAATCACAATATTGGCAAAAAGCCATTGACTTAAGATAAGTTATGAGTTATGAAAAATATAGTGTTAAAGCAAAGAAATGACCATGCTTCTATATGAACCTAAGGTTCTAAAGAGTCTCATGGTTCTGGTGTTTCCTTGATTACTCCTTTTTCATCTCCAGGCTACAGGCAGGCACAGAGACACCAGCTTTCATGTTGATAATCAAGCCAGTTTCTCCTTTTACACTTAACACCTTGGTTGTCACATCCCTTACAGTGGAAACACTGTGTCTTTAGGGTAAAAATGGACATATTAAAGAAGTAACTAGAGTAAGAATAACATTGAGTCTCAATAATAACAAGAGCACAAAATAGTACTTAAGCAAACACCTACACACACACATACACACACAATATCAGCAAAATATTAAAAACTTGCAATCTGCCATATGCAAACAGCAAAGGAGAGAGAGTTTAATGCTAATGAAACTGTGTCAACTTTAGGGTTAGCTCAGTGTAAGCTGTGGGGCAGTGTTTACTAGAGTTTTATAGTAGAAGTGATGGAGACAAATCAAAACTCTGAATAAACCATTCAACTCTGACAACCAAACCTGCTTCGCAACCATCATCCAATTATTCAAGTAAGTTCTTACACCATGGATACCACAAAGGGAAGATGCTGTCCACATTGTGCCATTGCAGAGGCTTTCAAAGCCAGTGGATAATGTATTTAGTGATTTGTACTTACAGTGGTAGATGGAAGCAGGAGCATAGCCAATGAAGATGTGCCATATTTACTGAAAATTCATAGTTTGTCAGTCAAAATCCATATCTAATTCTCTGCCTGGATCACTGCTTTCTTGAGTAGTGGTATCATTTACAATCCTGACAGCAAGATAACGGGGTGCTAGGAACAGCGAATGGTTGTCATCTAACTTTATCCATGGGTGCAGAATTCATAGAACTGTGCAATATATTCTCCAAAATAAAGTAATGAAGTGTCTTTGATGTGTGTGTGTGTGTGTGTGTGTGTTATATTTAAACTTTTTATATATTTAAATTAAAATAGAATTGCATAATTTTTATCTTCCCTATTCTCCTTTCAACCTTTTCAATGTATTACCCATGTGCTCTTTCTCAAATTTGGTGCCTCTATTACTTTAAGAGAAGATTTAAGAGTACACATGGAGGGAGCCATGACCCCAGCTGCATATGTAGCAAAGGATGGATTTTTTGGCATCAATGGGAGGGTCCTGTGAAGGCTCGATGCTCCAATGTAGGGGAATGCTAGGGCAGTGAAAGGGGAGCGAGTGGATGGGTGGGAGAGCACCCTCATAGAAGCAAGTAGAAGGGGGGATGAGATAGAGGATTTGTGGAGGGGAAATCAGGAAGGGAGATAACATTTGCAATGTAAATAAATAAAGTAACCAATAAAAATATTAAAGACAAAAGAGAGAAGATTTATGAGGAGAAAGTCATTGTGTTTAGATATACAAAGTATAAAACCTCTGTTGAATCACATCCTCCTAATCCTGAGTCACCCTTAATATGGACTTCTAACAATTGCTAAAAATTTACCTAAGGAAACAGGTAAACAGTTGAGCATGTGTTTGTGAAAATTTGCCATGTCTATTTGTGTACTGAATATATACTTCTTTCATTGTTATTGAAGAGATATACAAGACTTTGGTCTAGTGAAGATGTTGACCCAATAAATCTCAGGAATTCTGTGTCCCTGATATATATTTTTATTACTTGAATTACAAAGTAAATTATGAGCTATTTAGCAATGGCATAGATATTCATAAATTTTGTTTATATATTTTTCTCTGTCTAACCCAATAAGAAATAATTAGATTTAGTTAACTTTTTAACTAGGCTGACTTTAGAAGATACTGCATGCATTTTGGCAGTTCTTTCTTATTCAAGTATAGCATGAGCTTTCTTGTGATGTAAGTCATGGGGCTGTCTATATATAATGTACCATAAGAGATACAAAACAGGAATGTTCCAGTAAATATGAAGCTAACTATTCTGTCAATGACTTCATTTCCCAGTAGCTTTCTCTGATGATGAAATTTGGTGGCCTAATGCTGATTACTTGATGGTTTATCATACCCTTTCTCTCATTGAACTTTTCATGGAAATAATCCAATTACATCAACTTGCAAACACAAATTTTACTGTGAAATATACAGGAGCAAAGAACCTTAATGTTGGTGAATTCAAATAACAAAATATGTAGTATTTATGTAGTAGTATTCTATACCCTGTAGTTGTTTTTTTTTTTTTTTTGCAAGATCCTTTAATTAACTAAGGAGTGAGGCCTGCTCTGCAGTTGCTTTCTAGAAATAAATTGTGGCATCCATGTAAACTCCAATTGTTGAATACAGTGCAGAGTACAGCAGGAAACATGAATACACAGATATATCTTAAGATGTTGATTTTATTTCATTTGGAAGTATCTCAACAAGAAGCATGTTGCATTCACATTATATAGTAGTTCTAGTGTTATGGTTTTATTATCTTCAATAATATATTGTATGACCATAAGAATATGCATGCATACCATGCATACCAGCAATGCACAAAGATTCCCTCTTTCAATACTAAATGACTACTTGTTACTGATTTATACTTTAATTAGTATATAATTAAATATAACTTGATACCTATAAAACTAAAAATGACTACCAAAAGTAATATAGGGTCTTTATTGTTAATCCAACTTTAATAATGTACACATATTCCATGAAATACAGAAAAAATAAAGTAATGCCTATTTATTGTTGTGCATCAGAAAATGAGTTCATTGGCTTACTTAGACAAACACTTACTTCAGCTGGAAGGACAAAGTATCTGAAGGCACAGAGGACAAATCATACCTTGCCACCATAGCACACCGAGAATTAGGAGCAAGAAACTTTAAAAAATATGCTTTGTTCTGTTTTTGTTGCCAATGACAGTGAAAGTATTTTACTAAATTCTCCAATAACTCAAGAGCCTGTATCTAAAACTATACTTAGATATGCTAGGTATATTAAATTAATAAGAATACTTTTTAATGAAATCAGCCAAATCCCAAATGAATTTTTAAACAAATATGTAACAGAAGGTAATGTGCATATTATCTTATTTATATAGTTTTTATTTTTGGTGTAGAATGATACAATTAGAAATAACTAGTTATTTTAATTCAAATACTAGATAATGTTAAGAACTAATTTCACACTTATTCAATAGAAAATTTGAGATAAAATACTGTTAATATTTGTGAAAGAATAAGCTGCTTTTTCATTTTCCTATTGATGCAAGCATGGGTGTTAAATTTCAGTTAATATTATATAAATTTTAACCATCATAATGGTACTTTTATAGAAAAACTTATGAAGAATTAGCCAGGATCTTTCTTGAATTACTAAGGATCAAACACAACTACAAAAATACCAAGATTGTTATGAGTAGAACAGGCAGTATTTGCTGTTAACATGTTCTTTATTTTGTGACTTCCTCTCTACATGGATTGAAAGCAAATGTACATTTACTGACAAACAGCAAACTTGTTTCAAAAATATACCTTACAATATTTGTTGTTGACATATTTGTTAGCATAATTGTGCCTAAGATTTAAAGTAAATAGTATAAAATATTATGTAAAACACATGTGAACAATGTATGTGAATAATACATGAAATTTGGTAAGTACAGATGTAAGACAACTCAATGGTAGAGTGTATATGAGACAGACTACTGAAACTAATATTATTTTTGACACCATTTCCTTTTCTTGACCCAAACCTAATTGTTGGAAATGTCAATACTAAATAGCAAAGAATCAAGTGAGGACAAGTAGTTCATCCTGTCCAAAGCTTTCATTTCTTACCAACCACCAGTTCACATTAAGTCATACCTTGTAACTTTCTTTGTGAGAATCCCTGAGATAAGTAACTTGTCTTATACTTTTTTACCGATTCTGTGAATAGTCACAATGAATTTCTTCATCCTTTTATAATTTTCCAAAACGTGGAGTTCTGCCTATAAATTAACAGTGTCACTATTTTGAGTCAACATTCTGCCTGTAATCTTCAAACTTATCTCCCAGCCAATTAGTTTAAATGAACTAATTTTCAGATGTTTGTTCCCTTCTGACATATAAGATAGTTTTGTGAACACTGGTAAAATACAAATTTTATTAACTTTCATTCAAAAGACATGATCAGTTTTCTTTCTTTTTTTGTTTTTGTTTATCTTTGTATTTTTTATTGGATATTTTATTTACATTTCAGTTATTCCCTTACCTCATACCCCACCCCACTCAGGAATCCTCTATCCTATCCCTCCTCCTGCTTCTATGAGGATATGTCAACACCTATACCCCCACTCTCGCCACTCCCACCTTCAAATTTCTCCACACTCAGCATCTAGCCTTCATGGGAACAAGGATCTCCTCTCTCAATATGCCTGACAAGGCCATACTCCCCTAAATATACAGCTGGAGACATGGGTCCATCCCTATGTGATTCCTGGCTGGTGGTTTATACCCTGGGGAGTTCTGGTTAGTTGGCATTGTTGCTCTCCTCATGGGGCCAAAAACCCTTTCAGAATCTCTTTGAACAGTTCAATGATTAGCTGTGAGCATTCACCTTTAAATATGTCAGACTCTTGCAGACCTCTAAGGAGACATCTATATCAGGCAACTGTCAGCATGCACTTCCTGACATCTACATCAGCATATACCTTTGATGAATTCATATGGGATGGATACCCAGGTGGAACGGTCTCCAGATGGCCCCTCCTTCAGTTTCTTCCCCAGACTTTGTCTCCATATTTATTCTCTTGAGTATTTTGTTACTCCTTCTAAGAAGGACCAAAGGACCCACACTTGGTCTTCCTTCTTCATGAGTTTCATGTCATCTGTGTGTTGAATCTTGGGTATTTCAAGCTTTTGGGCTAATATCTGCATATCAGTGAGTAAATACCATGTGTGTTCCTTTTTGACTGGGTTACCTCACTCAGGATGATGATATTTTCTAGTTCCATCCATTTACCTAAAATCTGTTATTTTTAATAGCTAAGTAATACTCCATTGTGTAAATGTACCACATTTATTGTATCCATTTCTCTGTTGAAGGACATCTTGGTTCTTTCCAGCTTCTGGCTATTGTAAATAAGGCTGCTATGAACATAATGGAGCATATGTCCTTGTTATATGTTGAAGAATCATTTGGGTATGTGCCCAGGAATGGTATAGCTAGGTCCTCAGGTAATGCTATGTCCAATGTTCTGAGGAATTGCCAGACTGATTTTCAAAGTGGTTGTACCAGCTTGCAATCACACCAACAATGGAGCAGTGTTTGTCTTTCTCCACATCTTCACCAACATCTACTATCACCTGAGTTTTTGACCTTAGCCATTCTGACTGGTGTGAGGTGGTATCTCAGGGTTGTTTTGATTTGCATTTTCCTGATGACTAAGGCTGTTGAACATTTCTTTAGGTGCTTCTCATACATTCGAGTTTCCTCAGTTGAAAATTCTTTGTTTAGCTCTGTTCCCCATTTTGTAATAGGGTCAATTGGCTGTCTGGAGTATAATTTCTTGACTTCTTTGTATATATTCGATATTAACCCTCTATTGGATCTAGGATAGGTAATGATCTTTTCCCAATCTGTTGGTTGCTGTTTTGTCTTATTGACAGTGTCTTTTGCCTTACAGAAGCTTTGCAATTTTATGAGGTCCCATTTGTAAATTCTTGATCTCAGAGTATAAGCCATTGGTGTTCTTTTCTGGAACTTTCCCCCTGTGCCTAGATATTCTAGTGTCTTCTCCACCTTCTCTTCTATTAGTTTCAGTGTATCTGGTTTTATGTGAAGGTCCTTTATCCACTTGGACTTGAGCTTTGTACAAGGGGATAAGAATGGATCAATCTGCATTCTTTTACATGTTGACCTCCAGTTGAACCAGCACCATTTGCTGAAAATGCTGTCCTTCTTCCACTGGATGGTTTTAGCTCCTTTGTCAAAGATCAAGTGACCATAGGTGTGTGGGCTCATTTCTGGGTCTTCAATTCTATTTCATTGCTCTTCCTGCCTGTATCTGTACCAATACCATACAGTTTTTATCACTATAGCTCTGTAGTACAGTTTGGGGTCAGGGATGGTGATTTCCCCCAGAAGTTCTTTTATTGTTGAGAATAGTTCTCTCTATCCTGGGTTTTTTGTTGTTCCAAATGAATTTGAAAATTGCTCTTTCTGTCTCTATGAAGAATTGATTTGAAATTTTGATGGGGATTGCATTGAATCTGTATTTTGCTTTTAGCAAGATGGTCATTTTTACTATATTAATCCTGCCAATCCACGTGCATGGGAGATCTTTCGAACTTCTGAGATCTTCAAGTTCTTTCTTTAGAGACTCGATGTTCTTGTCATACAGATCTTTCACTTGCTTTGTTAGATTCACACCAAGGTATTTTTTGTTATTTGTGACTATTTTGAAGGGTATCATTTTCCTAATTTCTTTCTCATCCTGTTTATCCTTCAAGTAGAGTAATGCTATTGATTTGTTTCAGTTGATTTAATATCCAGCCACTTTGCTGAAGTTGTTTATCAAGTTTAAGAGTTCTCTGGTGGAAGTTTTAGGAAGTTTCAGTTAATTATACTATCATATCCTCTGTAAATAATAAAATTTTGACTTCTTTTCCTATTTATATTCCTTTGGCTTACTTTTGTTTTTTAATTGCTCTGACTAGAACATCTAGTACTATATTGAATAGGTAGGGTGAAAGTGGGCAGCCTTGTCTAGTCTCTGATCTTAGTGGGACTGCTTCAAGTTTCTCTCCATTTAGTTTGATGTTAACTAAATTGTTTGCTGTATATTGCATTTACTATGTTTAGCTATGGGCATTGAATTCCTGATCTTTCCAATACTTTTACCATGAAGGAATGTTGAATTTTGTCAAATGATTTTTCAGCATCTAGTGAAATGCTCATGTGGTGTTTTTCTTTGAGTTTGTTTGTGTAGTGGATTACATTGATAGATTTCCAAATATTGAACCATCCCTACATTCCTGGGTTAAAGCCTACTTGATCACAATGTATGATTGTTTTGATGTGTTCTTGGATTCGGTTTGCAAGAATTTTATTAAGTATTTTTGCATTGATTTTCATAAGGGAGATTGGTGTGAAGTTTTCTTTCTTTGTTCTGTCTTTGTGTGATTTAGGTATGAGTATAATTATAGCTTCATAGAACAAATTGGGTAGTGTTTCTTCTGTTTCTATTTTGTGGAAGAGTTTGAAGAGAATTGCTATTAGGTCTTCCTTGAAGGTCTGATAAAATTCTAAAAAAAACCACTAAAACCATTTGGTCCTCTTTTGTTTTTTGTTGTTGTTGTTGTTTGTTTTTGTTTTGTTTTGTTTTGTTTTGTTTGTGGGGAGACTCTTAATGACTGCTGCTATTTCTTTAGGGATTATGGGACTGTTTAGATGGTTTATTTGCTCCTGGTTTAACTTTGGTACCTGGTATCTGTCTAGAAAATTATGCGTTTAATCCAGATTTTCCAGTTTTGTTGAGTATAGGCTTTTGTAGCAGGGGTCTGATAATTTTTTGAATTTCCTCAGTTTCTGTTGTTATGTCTCCCTTTTCAGTTCTGATTTTATTAATTTGGATATTGTCTCTGTGTCCTCTGGTTAGTCTGGCTAATGGTTTATCTATCTTTTTGATTTTCTCAAAGAACAAGCTCCTGATTTTGTTGATATTTTATATAGTTCTTTCTGTTTCAACTTGGTTGATTTCAGCCCTGAGTTTGATTACTCGTCTTGGGTGTATTTTCTTCTTTTTGTTCTAGAGCTTTCATGTGTGCTGTCAAGTTACCAGTGTATGCTTTCTCCAGTTTCTTGTTTTAGCCACTTAGAGCTATGAGTTTCCTCTTAGCACTGCTTTTATGGAGTCTCACAAGTTTTGGTATGATGTGTTCTCATTTTCATTAAATTCTAAAATGTCTTTAATTTCTTTCTTTATTTTTTCCTTGAGCAAGTCATTATTGAGTAGAGCTTTATTCAGTTTCCACAAATATGTGGGCTTTCCATTGTTTTTGTCATTATTAATGACCAGCCTTAGTCTGTGGTGATCTGCTAAGAAGGAAGGAATTATATCAGTCTTTTTGTATCTGTTGAGGCCTGTTTTGTGACCAATTATATGATCTATTTTGGAGAAGGTACCATGAGGTGCTGAGAAAAAGGTATATTCTTTTCTTTTAGGATGAAATGTTCTATAGTTATCTGTTAAATCCATTTGTTCATAACTTCTGTTAGTTTCATTATGTCTTTGTTTAGTTTCTGTTTTCATGATCTGTCCATTGCTGAGAGTGGGGTTCTGAAATCCACCACTATTATTATTCAAGGTGCAATGTGTGCTTTGAGCTTTAGGAAAGTTTCCTTTATGTATGTGAGTGCCCTTGCACTTGGAGCATAGATGTTCAGAATTGAGACTACATCTTGGTAAATTTTTCCTTTGATGAATATGAAGTGTCCTTCCTTTCATTTTTGATTACTTTGGTTGAAAATCAATTTTATTTGATATTAGAATGGCTGCTCCAGCTTGTTTCTTGAGACCATTTGCTTGGAAAATTGTTTTCCATCCTTTTACTATGAGGTAGTGTCTGTCTTTGTCACTGACGTGGGTTTCCTGTATGCAGCAGAAGACTGGCTCCTGTTTATGTATCTCGTCTGATAGTCTATGTCTTCTTATTGGAGAATTGAGTCCATTGATATTAAGAGATATTAAGAAAAAATGATTGTTGCTTCCTGTTATTTTAGTTATTAGAGGTAGAATTATGTTTGTGTAACTATCTTCTTTTGGGGTTGTTGGAAGATTACTTCCTTGCATTTTCTAGGTTGTAGTTTCTCTCCTTGTGTTGGAGTTTTCCATCAATTATCCTTTGAAGTGCTGGATTTATGGGAAGATACTGTGTAAATTTGGTTTTGTCATAAAATATCTTGGTTTCTCTATCTATGGTGATTGAGAGTTTCGCTGGGTATAGTTCTGGGCTGGCATTTGTGTTCTCTTAGGGACTGTATGATATCAGTTCAGGATCTTCTGGCTTTTATAGTCTCTGATGAGAAGTCTGGTGTAATTCTTATAGATCTGCCTTTATATGTTACTTTAACTTTTACCCTTACTGCTTTTAGTATTTTTTCTTTGTTTTGTACATTTGATGATTTGATTATTATATGATGGAAGGTATTTCTTTTCTGTTCTAGTCTATTTGGAGTTCTGTAGGATTCTTGTACATTCGTGGACATCTCTTCCTATAGGTTATGGAAGTTTCCCTCTATTATTTTGTTGAAGATATTTACTGGCCCTTTAAGTTGGTCATCTTCACTCTCACCTATACCCATTATCCTTAGGTTTGGTATTCTCATTGTGTCCTAGATTTCCTGGATGGTTTGGGTTAGGAGCTTTTTGCATTTTGTATTTTCTTTGTCAAGTGTGTCAATATTTTCCATGGTATCTCCTGCACATGAGATTCTCTTTTCTATCTCTTGTATTTCTGTTGGTGATGTTTTCATCAATAACTACTGATTTCTTTTCTACATATTTTTTATCTCCAGGTAGTCTCCCTTTGAGATTTCTTTATTGTTTCTACTTCCAGTTTTAGATCCTGGATGGTTTTGTTTAATTCCTTCATCTGTTTTGTTGTGCTTTCTTGCAATTCTTTAAGGGATTTTTGTGTTTCCTCTTTAAGCACTTCTACCTGTTTATCTGTGTTCTCCTGTACTTCTTTGAGGGACTTATTTGTTTCCTTCTTAGTCCTCTATCATCATCATGAGAAGTGATTTTAATTTTGAATCCTACTTTTCCAGTGTGATGGGGTTGTCAGGGCTTTCTATAGTGGGAGAATTGGGTTCTGATGATGCCAAGTAACTTTGGTTTCTGTTGCTTATGTTCTTGTGCTTTCTTTTTGCCATCTGGTTAACTCTAGTGCTACCTCCACTCACTCTCTCTCACTGGATCCTGTCTTTCCAGATATCTTGCTTGTGTCAGAGCTCCTTAGGGTCCAGATGTCTCTGTGATCTTGTGATTCTGAGCTCCTGGGTGGAAGAACTCCTGGAACTCAGGCCACCTCTGGGGTCCTGAAATCCTGCTGCTCTGAGTGCAGTGGTTCCTCTAGGATGTCTCAGGATATGGTGGTCTTCACAGGATCAGACCAGCTAGGTGTCTGCTGCTCTGAGTGCAGTGACTCCTCTAGGATGTTTCAGGATATGGTGTGTCCACAGGAGCAGACCAGCTAGGTGTCTGCCCCAGCCAAAAGGACCAAGCGAGTGCATCATCAATTTTCTAACATACCATATTTAAGTTAATTCATGTTAGGTATGTAAGGCTTTCAGAGATTATGTTAATATAGTCTTTAGAATATATTTGAATATTTAAAAATGTAAAAATGTTTTTAAAAGCAAATTTGTTCAAATTATCTGATTATAATACAATATGTTTTTAAATACGATTATACCAAAAATTTAGCAGCATTAGGGAATTCAGTGTGAAGCTCTCAGTATGTCACTAATTGTTTGGTCCACTGCTAAGATTAAAAAGTCTTTCACTATATATTAGATTAAATACAAAATGTATTTTTTGACCTTAAAAATAATTACTTCTAATAAATTTATTTCTAAATTATAAATTTCACAAAAAGACATTCTCAGTTTTTTATTTCTATTTTGTTAGATATTTTATTTATTTACATTTCAGATGTCACCTTCTTTCCTCATTCCCCATCCCAGTAACCCCCTTATCCCATCCATCCTCCTCCCTTTTGCTTTTATACCACTTTAATTACATGCAAGTATTATGTTCATTTCTAGATTGAGGAACTAGCAATACAATAGATGCAAATAGTTAAGAAACAAGCAAGGCAATAAACACAATTAGTCAAAGAACAAGCAAAGCAATAAACAGAGTTCTATGGTCAGTATTCCTAAGGGCTTATCAGGAAGACCAAAATATGTGAGCCTTTTTCCCTGTCCTAGCCCAAAGTCATTTTCATGCCTGAAGCCTACTCCTTTGTTCTAGCCTAAGATTTAGATTCCTGACAGAAATTACTTCGTTGTTCTAACCTAATGTCAGATTCCTGTCTGAAGCCCATTTCCTTGTCCTTGTCCAATGTCAGATCCCTTCCAGCCCCCAAAGCTCCTCATATCTCTCCCTTTTTTTAATTTCATAAAGAAGACTGAGCCTGTTTAGACTGTTCTGACAAGAATGTCTTCCTTACCCATCATGGAATATGCATTATCTAAAGCAATGCACTTATGTCTAAGGTTGTTAAGGCTTGTGCAGAATATTACCTGTCCTTGGCTTGCCAGACTGTTAATTTAGTCACTCTGTCTAGGGTCCATTTTTAGTTTCAAGGCATATACTTTGGCTGCCTACAGTTTTTTATTTATATTTTTCCTTCAAAAATCTGCAAGGAAAGAAACCCTTCTTAAATTATTTTATATTTTAATCTCATAACTTATATTAAGAAACTTTCCTTTGCTATGAGAATTCATTTTTCAGGAATTATGAATGTTTCTTTACTTTTCTTTCTATTTTTCTCTGTTCTGTTATAAAATCTGTGGGAATTCATTAACATTTCATGGCTATTATAGCAGAAAACTTTAGGCTCACTATTATTTTTAAGGGAAAGTTGGTACCGATTAATGCCCAAAATATAGCTTTTTTTTATTTAGTTTATGAAAGATTTTTTCATTATAAGAAAATTTAACTACTTGAAAACTTATAGCTGAAATTTGTTTTATAATTTAGCTCCTATAAATACTAAATGCCTATATATATAATATATGCATGCATATATATTTAATTATATATGTATATATAAAACAAAGTTATGCTTAATACTATAAATTATTGAAATTACCTTTTATTGCTGGGCAGTGGTGGTGCACACCTTTAATCCCAGCACTTGGGAGGCAGAGGCAGGTAGATTTCTAAGTTCGAGGCCAGCATGGTCCACAGAGTGAGTTAAGGACAGCCAGAGCTACACAGAGAAACCCTGTCTCGAAAAACAAAAACAAAAACAAAAAGACAACAAAAAAAGAAATTACCTTTTATCTTTAGTTCGATGCTTAGCATTAATGCCTATATTTAGTTTGGTTGCTTCTTCTCCTCTTATTGAATCTTGAGAACTGAATTTCATCAAATAATTTTATGTTGCTATCTTTTATGTTTAATATATATGAGGGTTGTAGTGCAAGAGGATGGGTTTGTATGTGCATACGTAGATATGTATCATGTGTAGCCTCTGTGTCTTACCTGTTCTCTTCATTGTACTTTATTGAGACAGAGTAACATATTCAAACAAACCTTGGAATTTAGGTTGACTGGTTGACAAACAAGCCCATGGGGTCTACCTTCTACTGCCAACCTCCAGGGCTCAGGATACAGTCAAAGGCAGGACACAGGTGCCAAGGATCCAACAACAGGTCCCCATGTTAAAGAAGCACTTTAACAGCCAGGCCACCTAAACAGTCCTATATAAACCCATTTAATGAAAAACACATTTTCAATGAAAGCTGTTGCCTGTACAGATGATCTGTTAATCCATGTTTTTCTTGTACCTAAAAAACAAACAAACCAAATATCAAATAGTGAGGAGAAACTGAAAGATTTAGAGAAAGATGAGGTAAGGGAGAAGTGATGTAAATTCAGAATTTATATATGGAATTCCTCCAAATTAAAAAACTAATTAATAAACCATTAAAACATTGAACACTAAAATGAAAGTGCTGCAAGCAATATTATGAAATTAATTAGAAAAGTAATATAAATGACTAATGAATACATCAAAAAAATAATAGCAACAACAAAGAGAAACCTAGAATAGATGAATGATAGTTTAAAATTATGAAGTATTTTGGGGCTCATCATTTTGGGGACAATATTGTAGATTCATTACAGAAATGTTTCTCCTTTACATTTCCCAATTAGATTTAAGGCGTGTTGTTTTTAGTTATGTATGTACATATCTGTGTGAGTGTATGCCCCATGTGTATGGTTGTCCACAGTTTGGAAAAAGTTGTTGGATCCCTGGAACTATATTTATAGTTGTGAAGTACCTGATATGAAGCCTGTGAAAAGAATTTTAGTCTAGTGGAAGTGCAGCAAATGCTCACATCTCCAGCACCTTCCTCTTCAGTCTAATCCTGTCCTAAATAGAAGTAAACCACCATGAAGCAAGATGTACACTCAGTAAAACTGCTGGCAGGATTTCAGAAGCCTGAGACCACAAAGTGCAAGTGATTTATGATCTGGAGTAGAAAACACAGAACAAACATGTTCAATGAAAAATTTAATAAAATTTCAAACTTTTTACCAGATGGGGAACTCTACAGGAATTAAAAACTCAATACTAATCTACACAAAGCAAGAAGAATTGTAGAGAATAGTAGAGGCTTTAAATTTACTAATAGAAAATACCATAAAAGTTTAACAATGTCAGTAAGACATGTAATGCTCACCACATGATATTTTTACTATTATGTGTGAAGTTAGTGTACCCAGTGAATATAGAAATAACACCTATAGCCTGCCTTTGAATTTCTAAAATCTGAGTGTAGTTGTTGATAAATCACATTACTGCCTTCTGTTTTCTGTCATTTATGATCAATAGCTGAGTTTGCATGGCAAAAAATTGACCATTATTCTGATGAAACATGCCAATAGATGTTGGGAGCCAACTTTTAACAGAAAGTGGCTAGAAAGCAACTATCCATGCCTGTAAGGCACACATGATATCCACACCTACAAGGCTTATGTCATATCCACGCCCCTACAAGGGGCGTAGCAAAAGTGAATAAATACCCCAGATTTCCCTTCAATAAAAGAGATTGGATCAGAACCTCTGTCTTGTCTCTATTCCTAGCGTCTCTTCCCCTTATCCCTACTCTCTCTCTCTCTCTAGACCCTGACCCGAAGACTAGAGCGGCAGCTTAGGCCTGGCAGTGGTGGCGTATGCCTTTAATCCCAGCCCTTGAGAGGCCAAGCCAGGCAGAGAGAAGCACGCCACAACATTTTTTGTTATAGTAACTATTCAGGCATTGTTAAGTCTTTTTTCTCAAGCTAGGTAGAGTGGAGCCGGTTGCAACAAATAGATATTCCATAACCAATGCTCATGGTGAGTCCAAGACAATGATAATGTAATAGTCTCTTTACTTAAAATGATTAAACTGGTCTTTTTAAAAAAATATACACATAAACATTAGAAATCACAAATATAAATAATAATAGAAAAACTGCAACATTTAAATTATATGATGACAAGAGATAAAATTAGAAAGACAGTGACATTTAAAACATGAATTGGCAATTTATGAAACTATTTTCCTGATTTTTGTAATTGAAACATGGGAAATCAAAATTAAGTTTATATATCCAACAAAATCCTGTCATAATTTTTGAAGGAGACAAAATAAATGTCAAATAATGAACAATAAAAGGTAAACATTAAGAACATTTATAAAACACTGAGCATTAAGTTAAAAAATAAAAGATGGAATCCCTCACACCCTTCCTTTCCAAGGTGGGCCCAACAGAATGGCTCCTGCAAAGAAAGGTGGTGAGAAGAAGGGCCATTCTATCATCAAGGAGGTGGTGACCTGAAAATACACCATCAACATCCACAAGTGCATCCATGGGGTGGGCTTCAAGAAGCGTGCTCCTCAGGCACTCAAAGAAATTAGAAAATTTGTCATGAAGGAAATGGGAACTCCAGATGTATGCATTGACACCAGGCTCAATAAAGCCGTCTGAGCCAAGGAAATAAGGAATGTTTCATATCACATCCGAAGACATTTGTCCAGAAAACATAATACATATCAGGATTCACCAAACAAGCTCTACACATTGAAAATTTATATGCCTGATACCACATTCAAAAATCTACAGATGGTCAATGTGGATGAGAACTAACCTGCTGAATGTCAAATAAAGTTGTAGAACTGCCAAAAAATAAAAAAAATAAAAGATGAAAAATTTAAGACATATTAGACTTCCATGTTACTTTCCCATGCACCTTTAGTTTTCATTCACTCTATTTCTGTCCCTTTTCTCATCTCCCATTTTCTCTATCCCCACTATTCCCACTGCTATAATTCCCTCTCAACTTTCAAATCATTCAGCCAAACATATTGTGTTTTGTTGACATATTTGTTGTGGCTGTTGCTTTCTCTTCACTGAACACAATACATTCTTATTCTCTGGCTGCCAATGACACTCATACCAAATTAAACACAGAAAACTAAATATCTGAATATCAAATCTGCATATGAGAAAACAATACAAGGCTATGGTTTCTATTCATTTTTACTAAATATAATACTTAATCACAAGTAGAAATGTAATGTAAATATCTGTTTTCCAATAGTCTTGTGCAAATTCGGTGGAAGGCTCATTTGAACTCTTTTGGTGTTTGCAACTCACAGGTTGAAAACCACTGCAGAAAAGTTTCAGAAGTCGTGGATAAAGTGAATCTTCCTTTTTTTAAAATTGTTTCCTTCAGCTATTTTTCATAAAAGTGAGAAACTAAAACAATATGATATCCACTCAGGTAAATTTCCTTTTGAATTAAAAAACTACTCAGTAAACACATAATTAAATTTTTACAAAAAAATTTACAATTTAGTTTTGTATTTTGTATTGTTAATAAATTACTTTTAAATAGTAAACTGAAAAAGGTGCTTTTCTCGTGCCACTTGGCAATCCTGTATCAGTACTGACTTGTGTGTTTTACGTTTAACGACTCAAACACAGAGACATAAAAGGCATACTAATCTTTTACTTCTCATTTAATGTGGCAGGCTAATTATATTTCAACATGTATCAATACCTTTATACCTTAGTCCATTTATTTACCTAGAACATATTTTGTCAGGAACTGTATTGCTTTCTGTCTTCATTTATTGTCATGGACAGTGATTAAACACAAACAAATCCATTTATTATAGCAAATCCATTTCACACATAACATATAGGCTGTGAAATGTATCTACATCTTAAAAATATATAAAATTAAAAGAAAAAGACTAGATGTGAATATCTCATGTCATACATTCCTATAGCCTTTAAAAGTCTGTCCATTGTGTAACTGAGAATAAAATTATACATTAATGAATTTATGTAAATGTTTAACATTAGAACATATGTAGAAAATAGCTCATTGGTTTTATACATTATGAAAAGAAAATTATAGAGGTAAGCACTCATTTGTTCATCTTACAAGTATTACAGAATCTATGTTTCATGCAAAGCAGTACTATGTAGGGGAAATTAACCTTCTGATCTAGAAACCATTCTCTTTCCTCTTTTTTTAATCACCTTTTTAACATAAATGTTGTCCTCATCCTAAGCAGTGATTCTCCTTCTTAATGTTGAAGGCCTTTAATATAGCTCCTTATGTTATGGTGACCTCAACCACAAAATTATTTTTGTTCGTATTTTATAAATGTATTTTACTAATGATATGAGTCATAATGTAAACATTTTTGAAGATAGAGGTTTGCTAAAAGCATCATGACCCACACATCGAAAGGGATGTTCTTGGAGGATCCTACGCATCCTACAACTCATTAGACGCTAGTGAGTCCTTGAAAATGGTAAGAGATTTGTAAGGAGAATGCAACACTGAAGTTGAGAACTGATTGAAATATACTTTTAAAACTCTATAAAACGCATAGTCTCCAGCACTCCCCAATTCTAACACATTCATTCAGAATATTTCCATAAAAGGCCACTTTGTAGTATTCTTTTCAGATTTATGTTTTTATCTGTTCTTTGCTAAAATTCTACATTATTGGTGATTCCCTCATATAAGAGTAAATTCATCATTCTTACCTGTTGCAGCGTCTTCAAACATTTTCTTCTTTATATGTCTTCTATTTGTTATATGATAAGCTTCAGCATTTTGTTGATAGCCATGCTTCAATAATTCTAGAAAATCATCTGGATAACAAATTTTGTGGCTTTCTATACCTTTATCAAAAATGTAGCAGTATTGGTTTGTAGCTGATGTCCTTATGCCTTAACACTTTAAAATATCTCTACATAACTAAGAGTATTTAAAGTCTATGGAAATATACATGCAATTATGTTAAGTCTGCCTTTATATGTTACTTGGCTATTTTTCCTTACAGCTTTTAATATTCTTTCTTTGGATGGTGCATTTACTGTTTTGATTATTATGGTATGATGTATTTACCTGCAAGAGGCTAACAGGGCTGCCCTCCAAGAAGCCAAATAAGCAGCTGAAGAAGATACAAGCAGATACTTATATCAAATCAGTGATCTGAAGTTGGGGACCCTGTGGTTGAGTTAAGAAATGGCTGGGAGAAATTGAGGAGGAGGGCACTCATAGGAAGATCAGCAGTTTGAACAAATCTGGACCACCAAGATCTCTCACTAGCTGTTCCTACGCACCCAACACATACACAGCAGAGGACTGCTTGGTTCGGCCTAAATGAGAGAAGAGGCACCTAACTCTTCTCTGACTCGAGGTCCCAGGGAATGGGGCGGCCTGTCAGAATATGAGAAGGTATAGACGTATGTGCACATCCTCTTGGAGATGGTGGAGGAGGAATGGATATGGAATGTCAGAGAGCAGAATGGGAAAAGGATAATTAGATAGTAAAAAAAAAAAGATTAAAAATAATAAAAATAAAATAAAAAGAATGTATCTACTTGATTCAGTAGCTCTCCTTTGGTACTAATTCTCAATTAATCAATCAAGTAAATCATTGTTAATTTAAATACACTAGGTCAATTCTCTTCAATTAGCAAAAATTTAAAACTAAACCAGAACGAAATGTTTGTAAAACTTATGCCCCCTAAACAAAAACAATGATAAGATCTATGTCTTTGTTTTTTCCTTTATACAGTATGTTTGACATGTTCGAAACAGTTTTGTCACAGTCTAATAGTATATTGTAACATGCTGATATGATAAGATGCATAACAAAACATTTTCGGCAGGAACAATGGAAATTACAAGGTTTCACAGATAGTTGAGGTTGCTACAATCTGGCCTTGATGCTGAGTTTATGTGCAGGTAACTTATGATAGAGTGAGATGAAATTGGTGCCCAATCATTGGAGAAAGTTGTAATGATGTATGAAATGAAAAAATCCCTGCTCACCTAGTGTAATAACATGCAAGCCTTCCTTTGCAATCATTGCTCTGCTGTTTTCTCTACAATATCATACAACAGCAGAGAACATAGCATCAACCCCAAATTTCAGTCTGTCAGATAAGAAATATAGTTCTTTGAGAGTCTTTATAAAATACATAAGACAAGTAGCCTATTTTAATCAAAATTAATTTTGGTCATGACTATGCCCCAATATGCAACAACAACAACAACAACAACAACAACACACACACATACACACACACACACACACACACACACACACACACACACACACACATGCACCCCACCACTAGTACCACCACCTAAGAAAATAGAATATGCAAAAATTTTTGAGAACATATTAAAACCTCAATCCATCAGATGGCTTTAAGGAACTTATTTTTCTAATGTTTCATAAAAGCATCTATATGTTGATTTTAAGCTATTATGTTTTTGAAAATGAAAGTACAGTTGAATAAAAAACACCCCTGAAACTGACATTCTAGTATAGATAATACAGATGTTAGATAAAGTAAAAAGAAAAATATTTCTCAGGAAGTGATGTTAGGGATGAAGTGAGAAATGGTTATAGCTGAAAGACTGTAGAAAGAAATCTGAAACAATAATTATTGAAACACAAATTATAACTGAGAATGTAGCACCAATCAATATCAGCAAAGCAATGACCACAGTTAACACACACATTTCAATAATAAATTAAATATCTATACCTTAAATTGGCCAATCAAAGACATAGGGAGACTGAATGGATCAAGAATCACAATCTATCTACCTATTTTCTACAAGAAACACGCCACCATTTTGAAGATAGGCACTGCCTTATAGTAAAAGGATAGATGAAAGGATTCCAATAGATTGGACCAGGAAGCAAGCAGCTGTACCTATCCTAATATGGGTAAAATAAATTTCAAACTAAAATTAATCAAAAGAGATAAGGAAGAAAGAAGGACACCTTATACCCTCATACGATACTAATCAAGAGAAGAGTTAACCAAGAAGACATTGCTATGCTAAACATATATGCGCCAAACTCTGGGGAACCCAGTTTAATAAAATGTGTACTACTTCGAATAAAGACATAGGATTAACCTTAATCCATTAATATTAGTTAATTTCAAACTACACATACTAACCAAAAGGAAGAGAAAGAAAATCCAAGTTAACACAACCTAAAATGAGCGAGAAGACATAGCAAACACCAAAGAAATACAGAATATTGTAAGAAACACTATAAAAAAAACCACTATTACCCTGGAAAACTTAAAAGAAATGAACAAATTTATAGATTCAACAAAACCACTAATATTAAACCAAGGAAAAGTCAACAGCCTAAGACAGTCCCATAAGACAAAAGAAAAATGGTATAGTATAAAAAGATTTCTACCTAACAATCTGAAGCTAGATGAGTTTACAGCAGAATTCTCCCACTTTCAAAGAACAGATAAACTTTCTTAAACTATTCAAAAACTTAAAACAAAAGATGTGCAATCTAACTCCTGCTATGAACTTAGTATCATTTTAATACTAAGGTAAAGGCACATACACACATAAATAAAACTAGCAAGCCCCGATAATTAGAGAAGGGACTGTCTCTGACTTAAACTCTTTGCCTGTGTTTGGATCATTTTTCTCAATCTGAGCCACCTTGTGTGGTCTGTTCATTCTTCTGGACCTCTGGACCTCTCTCCTTTCTCTTCCCATACCTGATCTTGTCCCCATTCTCTTCCCCTTCTCTTTCTCTTCCTTTTCTTCCCCCTCTCTTCCCCTCCCACTTCCCTTCCTCACTCTGTCTAATTTGTTCCCCCTTCTAAGTGTGATTTAGGCATCTTAGCTTGGTCCATTCTTCATGTTTATCTTCTTTAAGTCTGTGGGGTTTTCCAGGGTAGTTTATACTTTATGTCTTAATATACACTTATTAATGAGAACACACAATGCATACCATTTGAGTCTGGGTTACTCCATTCAGAATATTTTCTAGTTCCATCCAGTTACCTGTAATAATCATGATGTTTTTATTTTAAATAGCTGAATTCCAATGTATAAATGAACCACATTTTCTGTATCCATTCTTCTGCTAAGGGACATCTAGGCCATTTCCAATATCTGTCTATTATGAATAAAGCTGCTATGAATATAGTGGATCCCATGTTATTGGAGTATGGCCGGAACATCTTTCAAATGAGAAAAGCACAATAGGTCATCCAATATAAAATTGCCAACCTTGAAAACATACCTAGAAATGACATTATATAGGCTTTGCAGGTTATATTTAGGAATATATATATATATATATATATATATATATATATATATATATATATACCATACAGATATCTGTATTTAAAAACAATTAATAATAAAAGAGGCCTTTGATTTGAACAAGAAGAGTCATATGGAAGTATCTGAAGGAAATAGGAACAGAAAATGTTTTAATTATATTTTAATCTCAAAAAATTATGGCTGAGGCTACTTAGGTCAAATCTCAAAGCTGCCATGGGCAATATTGGATCCTAACAATCCAATGTACAACAGATTCTAACCTCTTGAGATTCTAATTTCTCTGTTTGTAGAATGGGGGCATTGACTACATTAATGACTTGGACAAAATAACACTCAGAAAATTCTTAGATCTGCACTTGGCATAGGACAGTGCTATTGAGGTGTTTTTATGTGTGAAAGTCATTTTGTTTGCTTGCTTTTTTTTTCATTAGGAACCGAACTTAGTGCCTTGAGCATGCAAAATGAAAACTCTTATCACTAGTTTATAATCATTGTCTATCTTTACTCTATTATTAATAATATTTAATTATAAAACAGGGTACCATTAGAGTTTCTTAGTTGGCTGGGAACTATCTGTAGCTCTGGTAGATCTTTAACTCATGATCCTCACGCCTTAGGCTACTGAGTACCTGAAATTATAGGCCTGACCATGTGCAATTATTTGAGTGCTAGGAGAGTAAACTGATAAGCAATCTATCACTGTTAGATTATTCTTTTGTTCCTGAAAGCATGTATAATAGACCTCTCACTTCCTTCTAGGTAACAAGAAGTACATTGAAGAAGGATCAAACTTTCCATGAAAATGCATGTACAGGTGGTTTAATTGTAGGAATCCTCAAACTATTACCTTTTAAAAAAGACCTTTACTAACAATCTAATGTCAGTGCACACCACCTGTCCAGTGTCTGAATGTGAAATGTCTCCTAAAGTATCTCACAATTGAACATTTGGTACCAGTTTGTGATATTGTTTGGTCAGGTTGTGGAAAGGTAGGAGACAGAGCCTTGCTGGAGGGATTGAATCACTACAGGTGGGTCTTGAGGCTTTATAGCCATCAACCCTTCTTTTTAACTCCCTGCTTCCTGAATGCAGATTCAGTGTTACCATCCAACTTACTCTGCCTTCATCTGTGGTTTACCTCTCATCATATAACTGTAAAGGGAAATCAACATTTCTCTCTTTGTAAACAAATAAAAATAGAAGTGTAGTTTAAGCTCTGGTGACAAATCACACACACAAAACATGAAAACTCATTTTTTTCCATTTTTTAAGATTTCGTTTTACCTACTAAATGGAAACTAAAATAGTAAGTAGAAGTTTCAAGAAAATAATTGTACTGACACAGTCACCATGTACATAACTACCTTGTACATTCATTCATTCAAAACAGAAAATGGAGCTTTATAGTTGATAAACCTCATAGATTTCATATGAAACTCTTGCTCAAAATAGTCATCATAAATGGTTGGATAGATTAAAGAATATAGTATATCTTTATAGCAATGAATCTTCTTAATTTAAATGAGTTATTGTGAGAAAAGCCCATAGAAAACGATTATGTTTGAGTCTTGGAGTTCAAAAATTAGATAGTATAAGAATGTGGTACAGTTTATTGAAAACAAAGTAACCTGACCATGTGAAATCATAGTTCCTGGTTTTAAAAATTATACTGTAAGCACATAAAAAAATGCCATAAGAAATACACAGAGAAGTATTTAGGACATAATCATCATGACTTCACCAACTCTAAAAATGTATATGGTCAATAAATACTTACCAAAAGAGTAAACACTGGGTGAAAAAATGAGATAAGAAAGTTAACAAAGCAAATTTAAGCAAACATTTGATTCTTTAAAAATGTGTTTTTAAATATTCTGATGGATAAATAACTAGAGCTCAGTCAGGCAACTGCCTTTCTCCTTCTAGTTCTTTATTCTGTCTGTCCATACTTACTGCCATAAGACCGCTGTAGCCCTCCTCTCAAACAAATTCTAAGCCTTGAGACTTGGCCTGTGGCTGTGATCCCTAATTCTTCCTACCTCTTCTTTTCCTACCTTATCATCCATTTCTTTTAGCCCATTTTACCATTCTTGTGTGATCTCCTGCTGACATGAAGAATGAATCTCTACAAAGAGTCCATAGCTTAACTGGGACTCAAGTATCTAACAACCATCATACTAGCCTATGAAGAATGAACAATAGTAGCCAAAGATCAGAATACCCACTCAACAAAGGCAAGATAAAATACCTATACCAAAATTCATTCAAAACACCATAAATCCAGGTGCCTAGATTCCAGTGCAAAAACGTAAACATGAATAACCACAAAAAAATATGTCACTTTCAGAAGCCAATAACCCCATTGTAATAAACATTGTGAGAGCAATTTGGGTGAGGCCCCATATAAGGTACCAACATAACAATAATGAATATAATCAAGGAAATATAAAAGACACAAATACATGCCTTAATAAAATACAAATAGTTGACAGAAAAACAAAAATAATTCAAGACATGAAAGTAGAATTTATGAAGGAAGTAGAATCAGCTTTGTTCCTCAGGTGCCATCCTTCATATTCTTTTATTTGAAACATTAGCCCTGAGCACATAGAATAAACTAAGTTGGCTCATTAGTAAGCCCAAGGATCCCACTATCTTAGTGATTCTAATTTGAGTGATACCAGTGTATATCACGATTCTTGCCTTCATACATGGATTCTGGGGATCAAGCTACGGTTTTCACATTTACACATAAATAAATTTACTGACCAAGATATCCCATAGCCTCATAGACCATTGAAATACTGATAATAGCACAAAGATGGGAAGAGAATTAAATAATGTAGATTTTAGTGACTTCTTTAATGTCTTAAATATAAAAGTGCTGGAATTTGTTCCAGAAGCCTGTATTCAACAGCACCAATGTCTACACTTTCAACTGTTGTATTATGAACATCTGAAAATTATCGTTGGAATGCATCTATATAAATTATTACTACTTTTTGCAGAAGTGAAGGATGTTTTCTTTAATAGTGTCTTTGAGCTACGTTATTATATAAACCTGTTAATTCCAATTTTGACTTAGCACCTGTGATTCCATAGTAAAATCAGTTTACTATGGCTAGAATTGATTGCTACCCTGTTAGAAGTCTCAGACAGATGACACATATAGTGCTAAATGATTTTTGTCTTGGGGCCTAAAATAAATATGTGCATATGTAGAGAATGAAGTAAGCCATCTTCAGAGGAAAATGAACATCTCAAAGAATCTGACAGGTGATTTTCAGAAAATGAAGAAAAAACAATATGGTAATAAAGGATGCTGTGTATAATGAGTTACTGATGTAATTGCATGATAAAAAAAATGGACATC
Organism: Rhabdomys pumilio; assembly: GCA_030674055.1. NCBI lineage: Eukaryota > Metazoa > Chordata > Mammalia > Rodentia > Muridae > Rhabdomys > Rhabdomys pumilio. The sequence continues at coordinate 22,706,047 of JANHMN010000007.1, forward strand.
TAATATTTTAGGGCTAATGTGTGTTCACTACATTTTCTGCTGCTATTCTGCTAGACTAGGAAAATGTTAACATGCGTAACCATTTGAAAATCAATATAGTTATGTGTGGAGTCCAGAGGAGAGCTTGCATGAGTTGGTTATCTCTACCTTCATTCACATAGGTCCTAGGTGGGAGACACAGGTAGTTAGGCTAGGCAAAAAGCACACTTACATACTAAGATATCTCATTGGCCGTGTTTCATGACTTTCAAACATTCTGTAAAAGTCATGATATGGATTTAACATGTAAATAATACAAAGGTTTTATTTTTAAAATTTAATTTTTAAATATTTTTAAAATAATAAATTATTAAACATCACCAACATTATGAATCTCCTTTTTTTCTACCAATGGATCGTTGGTAGAAAAATATCATTTCTACCCTCCTGATTCTCAGAATACTCAGTCGGACATTTACATTCCCTGTTATGATAGAAAATTTTGGTGTCAGCTTTACATGGTTAAAATATACCTAAAGAATTAGCAATATATTATTTCAATTAAATTTGTTTTTAAAATTTTCTATTTCTTTACTGTGCATGTGTGTTGTATTCATTGTCCTTTCCTCTCTTCATCTTTACCATATTTTCACATTCCCTCTAAAATCCATGACTTCTTCTTCGATTATTTTTATTGTACATATGTACACACAATAATATACATGTGCACAGAATAGGCACATACACACATACAAACAGGCACACACACATACATACATGCATGCACATATAAACACACATATGTGCATTATATATGAATATATATAAAGTTTACAAAATATAGAGACTATTTCATGTTCTCATATGTATGTATATGTTTTTAATACTGACCACATAGTATTGAAAATGTAATTATGGACCTCATACATTGTTAAAACTATTTCTACTTCAATGGTCCTTAATTGTCTATACATTTTCATCTAGGGATGAAATCATGTGGGATTTCTCCCCATTACCATTGGTGTATCAACTTTTATTGGCATCATTCATGTCTAGTTTGCTTTCCATAGTTTTTAATTTCCACTACTTGAGGCTAGAAGTCTGAAGTCATTTGTTTTCTGCATTTTGGACAGTTGTAGTTTTTTTGAATTGTCACAGTCTGCTGAAACAGTACATTCTTTAATAAAGCACAAAAGCTACACTTCTCTGTCGTTACAATGCAAAAATTGTACTGGTTTGGAATGTGTCAGTATTATATAATATTCTGAAACACATGAGCGCACTAGCAAGGGATAATTCACTACAACAGTAGAATCAAACATGATTTCTCTCATATTCAGTGAGCCTTCAGCTAAATTAGATAGGTATTGATCACCACAAAGATATAAGTGAAACTATTGGACCTTTAGAGCAATCATGTTGTACTGATCATCACATTGCTCTTCTCTCCTTTTCATACTACCATTAAGTACTAGAGAACCTTTTCCTCTAGGTGAAGGCTTTTCTGTCAGCCCCAGCTAGATTCCTCTTAGTGCTGTGTCCAAAGGTACTGATGTCTTCAGCAATAAAGAATTAACTCCATGTGTTTCCAGAGAATACTGTCACATAGATTTGAGTGGATATAATAGCAAAGCAGAATAGGTAAGTGTTGGGACATGGAAGGGTGGAAGGATGTCCTGGTTCTTGGGTTGTGGGTTTGGCCATGCCCCCAGAACCCAGGCTCTTGTCACGAGGTCTAATCTCCATTCCACCTTCATCCTTCAATCACATACACAGGTGGAGGGTGTGATGGACAGCCCCCAGGCCCTAGAGAGATTTACATACTAATGAGGTACCTGAAGGCCAGAGAGTGGAGCCAATTAAATATTCCTCCCCAGACCCTCCCTCTTCTTCTTCTCCCTATTTAACTCAGGTCCTCCCTGGGTTTTGTGGGGAGCACATCCAGATCCATCCACCATCTACCATGCCAATAAACCGGTTTTGGAAACCCAAAGACTTCCTGGTGTGTTGGGGCCATGCCATGAGGAACTGTGGTGAATAGCCGGGCCTAACTTATAGCTGGAGGAACCCAGTGCTTTCTCAGCCAACTACACACAGTGTGTTGTGAGAGACCCTGCGGTTCCCCGGCCATGTTTTTTTACCTACAGGTAAGAGTAACAACAGCCAGTCAGTTGAGGACTCCAAAATGATGTAAGTATAAAAAGCTGTTTGATATCCCTTCTGCCAGAATATGGAGTCATAGCTTCCTAACTTTGACAATTGAACCAATAAAATCTCAGGAATATTGGGCTTTCATACCTAGTCCAGTGGATTCCAGGATTCCCAGACATTACAACTAATCTGAGGCCACATCTGGCCTTCTAGTCTTCAATGTATAACTATCCTTTTGTGCAAATTCTTAGCCTCCCAAGTTACATGAAGCAATTACTTTAATAAATAACTTTTAATGCTCTGTATATATATATATATATATATATATATATATATATATACATATATATTATATATATGTGTGTGTATATATATATATATAATATATATATAATATATATATATATATTATGTTGGCTCTGCCTCTCTCAGAAATCTTGAGAAGAGTCTCAGAGATGTAAGGGTCAGAGAAGCAACTATATGTTGTAAATGAATGTCAGGGGCTATATACTTTACTTCTTTAAAATGTTGTTCCAGACCATCAAATGATAACACAGTCAAGGTCCTTGTCATAAGTCTGTAGATCAGTACCTAGTCTTACAGCCCTCTTAGCTCTTTGTTTGTTTTCTGTAAACTTCAGCTGCTGGGGAAGGAGGGTGTTAGATTCAGTGGTGAAGGACACCATAGTTTCCTTCAAATTATTTCCCTCTCAGGAGTTGGATACTTAAAAAATAATAGGCCAGTAAATGTTGTGTTCCACCCTTATAGACTCCAGATCACTCTCTAGGGTTTCAGGTAATGTCTATCTTCTAATTAACCTCTTTCCTTCTTGATTAACAGATGCTTCCTGTAAACGCCAGCATTGTAGGTCAAAATAGCAGATTTATGTAGACAAATTCACTGGTTTAGCCAATTTGCATACTTTCCAAGGGCAAAATCATTGAGTTTGGGTCACTTGTGTGGCTGAGTACACAGAGAAATTTGCTCTCAGGCTTCACGACATGAGTGTAATTCCTGGATCCTGCAAAATGACCAAAAAGGATTGATGGTAGAGAGTTCTCTCTTGACCTCTACACTCTCACTGACGTATGTATACGACAGAAAATACACACACACACACACACACACACACACACACACACACACACACACAAATAAAAGAACAGTCATCAAATCACAGAAATATGTGTCAACATATACTAGGTGAATATATGTATATGTGTCTGAATAGATATCAGTTAAACTTTAGTAGATTTTAATGAGCTTTATAGATCTATTTGTCTTGAAGTGTCTGCATTAACGCTTTATTCTATCCATTTCCTTGACAATGATCAAGACTCTAAAAAATACATCCTTTGTCTCTTCCTGTTCCTCTGTTAAGAATATTTATTTTTAACCTTCTTGAGTTCTGTGGGCTGTATTCTAAATATTCTGTACTTTCTTTCGGCTAATATCCACTTATTAGTGAGTACATACCATGTGTGTCCTTTTGGGTCTGAGTTATCTCACTCAGGATGATATTTTCTAGTTCCATCCATTTTCCTGCAAAACTCATGTTGTCTTTGTTCTTAATAACTGAATAGTATTCCACTGTGTAAATGAACCACATTTTCTGTATCCATTCTTCTGTTGTGGGACATCTGGGTTGTTTCCAGCTTCTGGCTATTACAAATAAAACAATTAAGAACATAGTGGAGTATGTGTCCCTATGGCATGGTGGGGTATATTTTGGGTATATGCCCAAGAATGGAATAGCTTGGTCTTCAGGTATATCTATTTCCAATTTTCTCAGAAACCTCCAGATTGATTTCCAGAGTGGTTGTACCAATTTGCAATCCTACCAACAATGGAGGAGTGTTTCTCTTTCTCTACATCCTCGCCAACATGTAGTGTCAGCTGAGTTTTGGATCTTAGCCACTCTGATTGATGTAAGGTGGAATCTCCAAGTCATTTTGATTTGCATTTCCATGATCACTAAGGACTATGAACATTTCTTTAAAGTTGTTATTTCTTTCCCAAGATTTAAGTTATTTTATTATAAAAAATCAATATCTTGGAACTTCAGAGGTATCTCTGTAGAAAAGAACCCTGGCTACTTCTGAGGACAAGTGTTCAATTCGCAAGACTCACATGGCAGCTCACAACCATCTATAACTCCAGTCCACTGACCTCTGTGGGTACCATGCATGCATGTGGTACACAACCAAACGTACAGGCAAAATATTGACACATAATATAAAAGGAAAATTAATTTAAATATTTAAAAATAAGAAGCCTGCTTCTGATACAGCACTCTGGACTTGTTTTTAAGTGTTCACATTATGTTATTTTTACATACTTTTTCTTGAAAGCAATGGATCCTCTCCTCTTCATGTAGATTTTTCTGCTTGGGGATGACAGGGTACACTCATTTTGACTGCTTGAGCATTCTAAAGGCTTCTACCAAATATTTTATTATTTCTAGTTTACTTTACATTTATTTATTTATTTGTTTATTTAGAGTTTGAATGTGCATTCAGAGGTCAGAGGACAACTTAGTTAGTTAGTTAGTTAGTTAGTTAGTTAGTTAGTTAGATAGTTAGTTAGTTTTTTCTTTTCCAAATGTCATGATTGTTCCAGAGATTAAACTCAGGTCACCAGGCTTGACAGAAAGGACCTTCACCTAGGATGTCACCACACCACCTCTACTAGTGGTTTTATGTTAGATATTCTGTGCAAATTTTCCAACTGAGGAGTTGAGGATGTTTTATTTCATGTCAACGGAGAGAAGGCTGAGTCTAGGACATGGTAGCTCTCTTACTTCCTTTTGTGTATTTGGTATCTACCTTCATCTTTATCATGAACTCCCAGAAAATGGCAGGGAAGTGATTTTTTTTTTTTTTTTTGCTGGTTGAAACCTTTAGAGTACTAAGGGTATGGGGAATTCTGCCTGGATTCTTTAAATATAAATAGCTTCATAATAAAACCTTCATACTTGCCACAAGTCCCAAAGTGATTATTCTTTCCATATTGTTGCTTCTTCAGTGAATGATATATGATAGGTTTTGAATAGACATCCATAGACTAGGACTGGCTTTCTACAGAAAAACTCAGGACAAGCAATCAATAAAGACATTGTTATTTTGGTTTCAATATTCATTGATTGTTTAAAGTTTGGTTTGAATGGTACATATCTGTCTGCATTGTTTGATGTGTCAAGGTAATATCCTTCTTTCTCCGTTTTCTCTTTTAGACCTGCATGGTAATTAAATAAAAGAACATAAATAAAGGAATATGCCCTAGAACATTACATTATTAATGTTCTATGATTGAATTAGAAATATGCTATTGTAACCCAAGGGGATGATTAATTTAACAGACTAAGAGTTTGGAATAAAAAGGAATAAAATGTCTGACACAGAGTCTATTTGTCATTTACAATAATATTAAAACACTCTAATCATTGTGGTGTCTAAATTGAGACTTCACAGTCAAAACGTCACTTCATTTTGTTTCTTTGGAATTGGTGATGTTTTATGGGCTTAGTATCTATAAATGTGTATGCATGGGGCACATCTTCTTGCTGGACTCTGAAACAAATAATGCAGTATAAAAGCATCCTACATGAACTGTGTTAACTGTTTCTTCAGAAATGATGACTAAAATAGAATACAATCATTTCTAACTTTTCTAGTCATTCTGAAAATCCTCATGCTTTATTATGCATCTTATTTCTTTTAATACACAAAAATAATTATTTAGTATTCATAATCAAATTTTTGTTTCACTATAAGATTTACTGTGCTAAGCCCACATACCAGAAGTTGTATCATGTAATCAATTCCAATATTGTCTCCAAATTTAGAACTCAAAATCACAGAAAAAGAGAAAATAAGCAATATTGGTTCAACGATTTTCTTTTCCAATACCAATAAATCATCTGTACATCTCAAGCATGTGTGTGCTAAATATATTATGCTGTATTGAATAAGAAAAATAAATAGCATAACCAAATACTATTTACTTGAACAATATTTTTTTTCATATTGATCTGGTACAGATTAATTCAATACATATATACCGTGTAATGATCAATGAATGTAATTAGCAGTATTTGTTATTTTTGTATTGGGATTCTTTGAATTCTCCAACTTTAGCTGTTCTGAAAACAATGTAAGAAGTTATAGCACACAGTTAACTTCTGTAGAGGTGGTTCTTTCTATTGATTGTAGTTTTGTTTCTCTTCTCTAAGCTCTTCCTATTTACTTCACTCCATGCTTCCAGTTCTCTAGCCTCTACTATTCTACAGGCTCCATCTATGAAATTAACCCTTTCACTTTCTCCTCAAGGCTCAAGTCTCTTGATGTGGTGTTCTCCAATTTTAGTCAAGTTACTAATATTATAGATTCATTCCACTCTTATGTGAATAAATTATATGCCCAATAGCTCTATGTTTCTTGAGTATTTTACCCATAAAATGTTTCCTTCTAACAATATTTTAAAATATGTTATCTGTTTTCTTCTAGTAAATCCACAGATTTTTTTTTTTTACATTTCTTTCTTTAATCTATTTGAGCTTAATTTTCTCATGGTGAGAGTCAGTTTCAATCATTAAAATGTATCTTCTTACCAGAGCTTCAGTGGAATGATAGAGGCACCAATCCAACCACAAATTTTCAACCCAAAATTTATCCTGTCTACAAGAAATGCTGGGTCAGGTAATGGAGTAGAGACTGAGGGAATGACCAATTAATAACCAGCCCAACTTGAGAACCATCCCAAGCACCAGTCCCTAACACTATTAATGATACTCCATTTTGCTGGTAGAGAGGAGCATGTTGTCCTTTGAGAGGCTCCACATAGCAGCTAACTCAGACAGATACAGACAACCATAGGCAAACAGTGCACTAACCTTGAGGACACTTATGGAAGAATAGTAGGAAGGATTGTGGGCAGTGAAGAGGATAGGAACTCCACAGAAAGAACAACAGTCAATTAACCTTAACCCTTGGGGATATCAGAATCTAACCCACCAACAAAAAACACATACAGACTGGACCTAAAGCTCCCCATATATATGTAGCAGATGTGCAGCTTGATCTTCTTAAGAATGCTGAACAACTAGAATGGGGGCTATCCTAAAAGGTGTTGCCTGTTAGTAAGATATGTTCTATTAGCTGTTCTGCTCTGTCTGTCCTCAGTGGGAGAGGAAGAGCATAGCCTCGCATATACTTGAAGTACCAAGGTTAGAGAGATACCCAAGGGTATACCCTCTCAGAGGAAAAAAAGAAAGGGATGAAAGAAGAATTGTGTAGGGCAGGAAGGGACAGTGAGCCTGACTTAAAGTGAATAGGTAAAAAATAAAAATTAAAAAAATATGTTCATATCATTAGTGGGTCTTTCTTTCTTTCTTTCTTTCTTTCTTTCTTTTTCTTTTTCTTTTTCTTTTTCTTTTCCTGAAAAAGAAAAAAAAAAAAAAAAAAAACCAAAAACTTGTGGTCTTGTTTCACCCATGTACTTGTAGAGCATTATTGACTGCAAAAATCCCACAGTGAGTTTTCTGTTTCAATCCTACAATAAATATTTTCAATGAACTTGTAAAAATGCAGCCTGTTATCTTCTTACCTCAAGGGTCTCTTAAGTTTAATTCCATCATTAGCTGAAAACATAAAATTAAACCAATGATTCGTGTCTATTTCATGCTCTGAAGAACTCAGACAAAGGGTAGGTATCAGTCTTGTCCTTCTCTTTCACCTTTATTGGGGTCTGTCATCATTACCAATGGTCTGGTGGCATTTCTGTGTTTGCTAGATTAAAATCTGGAGTGGTGCCAAGGCTGACAATAACTCTACATTGAAACACAACAGAAATTTAAATTCTACAGAAATGTGCCATTTTTTAAAACTATTATGCACATAATCTATCACTCAAAGTGTAGGGGAAGAGAATGATATGGTTCCTGCTACTAAAACCATGTTCTTTTACATTATTAGATTTAAAAGAGACACAAAACATACAGTTAGCAATTTTGTACTGGGGTACTTGTTATGTCGTGCTTTTTTTTTTCTTCTTTATTGATAAACAGAGAAAACCCTTTACTAACCGTTCACAGTAATTTGAGGAGAGCATGGTTAGCCTCAAAACGTGTCAGTGAGTATTGGACTGGAGATGTATTTGGAATGCACAAAAGATATTCTATGTGATTGGAAGCAAATGAGTGAGTGCTCATGACAACACCAATGGAGAGGAGGAGAAAGGCTGGCATGCTGGTCAGAGAAAAAGCTGCTCCTGCCTGTAATTTAATTATTATTTGGGTATGCAAAAATCAATATGGTGTTGGCAGGGAGCACACTGATATTATATGTTCTGGTCTACATCTATGGAGAGATTATTACACTGACTCATAAGTGTCACTTCTGTTCCCCATGGACCAGATTTGGGAAGATGATAATGCTATAGTCTCAGTTTTCTTTTTACCACTATATTGTCTTTTGTGAATCATTGGTTTCACTATTCTGAACTACTCTGGCAGGAAGTAATGAGAGATTACAGGAAATTCTATTCACAGTCAGCTAGAGACACCTGTAACGACGACTCGTCATTCTCATATCGATTTAAATTCACAGTTACTCAAGGGAGACTCTGTGGAGCAACCATATATGCTGCTTTACATAAGGATCACTCAGTTCTTATCAATAACAAGGGTTAGATGAAGGCTTCATTCTACCCTCTCCCTCAAGGATTATACTATTTTTATCTTACTTAAGTGCAATGAACTTAATAAATACTCTGGCAGCTCTATATGGAAGATTGATTTTTATATTGAAAATTATATCATAGCAAGCAATAATGAGCTTTGTGTCTGGCATGAGAGTTAGAAACAGACTTGCAAAGCCCAGGGAGATGAGCTCTGTGGAAAGTTTTATGAGAGATGAATGTTTCCCTGTACCCTGATTGACAGCAATGCTACTAAGCAGAGGTATGCATTCAGTGTCAATACCAATATGGCTGTTACATGCTGCAGAATTCTGACTTCAGCTGAAGATGCAATAGATATAGAAGACAAAGTCTAAATAGATAACTATTTCTTAAATTTTATATTCCAGTTACTTCTGAAGTACTCTAGGAAGCCCCAAAAAATCTGTGGGAAGTATTATTTGGTTCGTGTACACAAGTAATTCTATTTAAATCAGGTTCTCAAATTTTGTATTAATTTTTGAGATTATAAATGCATTTTTCACTTTCATTTCATTCCTCCAAACTCTCTCATACATCTCTTAAGCTCTTCTTCAATTTGTGTCCTTTTTTCATTGATTGGTTATATATAAATATCCTAAACATAACCTGCTCAGTGTGTGTAGTGCTATTACATCAATGTTTCAGGCAACCAATTGGGCTTCTTATAAAGTCTCATCTTTCAGTTTTAAAACTGAGTTTTATGAATATTTAGAGCATAGATAAATACCTGTCATAGAGCCTAGAGGAGTATATATGATCTTACTTAACCTAAACTAGTATAATCTTAAACAATAATTTTAATTCTTGTTCTAATTCTTATTCCAAAAACACCATTATAACTCCAACACTCATCAAAGAATCTTCATTTTGCAGCATATAGAGGTAATTACAGAAAGCTTCAATTGGCCAAGATGCAGAGCAGAACCTGTGAGCATGGGTTGTTCTGCCCAGGGTTGATAGATGAAGAATAGCTGCACTACACTTAAGTTTCAGGAAACATTACAAAATGAAAGAGAGAAAAATTATAATATCTAGAGGACCAGAGTGTCTACTGCAAGAACATATCTTTATACGAAGTGGCAGATGTATACATGAAATCTCAACAATATGTTGTCTACATATGGACACCAATTACCCTGTCAACCTGGTGGGATAATTTTCTCAAGAGCCAAACTACATGAAGAGGTACAATCAATAAAATCTTCTTCCTAAAAGAGGAAGAACTTTTGCCTAGGTATGAGACTTCTAGTTGATTTTCCAATATCAAGCTGTCAGTTCTACATATATATACATTGAAACAACACTAAGTGGACTTAGTTGTATTTATATATTTATGCACCTGCAGTTTAGACTCCAATGACCAAACAAAACCAATTTCATATCAGTGAAACAGTGAGAGCTACTTACAAGACCATGATGGGAAGTTACAGAGAATCAGAGGGAATTCAAAGTAGTCATATCATTAAAAAAAGTTTCCATCTGAGCATCTTTTATGCTCCACTGGGTAAAACTATACCAATGTATGTATAGGGAGCAGTAATGGGACTTACTTGGTAATCAAACAGAATACAGAAATAATAATGAAGAATAAAATAAAATAATAACAGTAATAATAATAATAATAATAATGATAATGATAATAATAATAGAGATGAAATGGAGTTAGAAAGAGGAGATGTTGCCATGCAGAGGTGCCAGAGTCCAAGATGTCCATCAGCAGGACTGCTTGGAGATAAGAAGAGGTTCTATGATTCTTCTGCAGCAACTTAATAACAAACTATTTATAAAGTTTACTTGAAAATAATGTTCTTACTCTAAAATGATATCTGAAATGACAGAAATCACTAATGTATCAAGCTGCAACTTTACATCTCCTTATGTTACTGTGCTCCTTGTGGCCTTGTTGCCATCTCAAATTGGTGCCTAATGTGGCTGAGACTTTGAGTGGACGATTGCAACCTGCAAATTGTGTTTTCACTTGTGACAGTAAAAGTTAACGATAGAAATTTAGACCTGTGATATTAAGCCATACAAACTTAATATACCTGTTTGCATGTTTAAGACATGTTAAATAATTTATATAACAAGTAGCTAAAACGGCTATACTTTTTACAATAAAAGGGTGAAAGAAATTGAAAAAAAAAAAGAAAGAGATGTTGAAGAAATCCAGGATTTCTGGCAGCAAATGGGAGGATATACATCATATTACATTATATCCATGTGTGAAATTCCTAAAGAGAAATAAAAAGGAAAGCTCTAACACTGAAGTCCTACTACCCTCAGTCAAACTTCCATATCCTATATTTATACTATTGATGCCCAACATCACATCAGTTTGAAGCAGAGGAGAATAGTAGGTTGGGTTTAGGCAGCTTTTCTATAGCTCTATCTTCCTTGGGAGAAAGTAGTACCAGCTCCATTATAATTATTAAATGTATAGTTATTACTATGTTGATTTGCTTTCTACTTACTATGACTGCTTGGTAAAGATAGTTTATTGATTTTCACAGGGATCCCAGCTTCATGGGGTGATAGTAATGCCCTGTCATATAAACAAGAATTATATAACCCATTAATTCATATCTCAAAATTATATATATAAATATACTTCATTAAATCAATCTATCTATATACTATTTCAATATGTAAGAGAGAAAATTAATATGGATGTCTTTTACTTTATTCTATTTTAGTAAGTTTTATACTTAATAGACATCTCAATTTCTTCATCTTCTGTTGCTGCATGTGACATAAAACTATTTTTTTTAAGTTTTATATTTCTTTATATATAGATGGTAGATAGAAAGATAGATAGATAGAAAGATAGATAGATAGAAAGACAGATAGAAAGATAGATAGATAGATCTTAGAGCTTTCCCAAGCATAAAAGGGTTTACTCTTTTTAAAGAAAAGTGAACCATGAAATATTCTCAGAGTGAAAATGTCATAGAGCAGAAGTGAGTTGAGAGATTGAAACTAAAATGTCAGGTAGGTAATAAAACGTGCAGTTAAGGAAAATACAAAAGTGGTGGACCAATTGTTAGGTAATGACATTGTGCTTGGTTATATTGAGACAAATTTGACCAAAGTACACTGTGCTTTGTATCATATTTGAGAAAAAAATATTCTAACATTAGAAAAAAGCAAGTATAAATAATATAATGTTCTTTATTTTCTGAGGCTTTTATGTATCTATTTTCAAGACACAGCACAAATTGTGGAATGAATATATTTTATATATGCATATGCCAGAATTCAGATAACTAATTTGTACCAGATTACTCCATTTCACTAGGTCACTCAGATACATCCAATCATTCCACTACATTAAATCACTCACCTATACCAGATCACCCAGATAAACTCAGGAACATATGTGTTTTAATTTTGCTTCCTCTGCTAGAGAAAGCTACTTTCAGAGAGTCTGCTTGTGGATTGGTAAGAGTGGCATATCTGTCTGTCTGTCTGTCTGTCTGTCTGTCTGTCTGTCTGTCTGTATATGTATCTATCTATGTATCTATTATTCATTTACTATCGTTAATCGTTTTTACAGTCTAGTCATTATCCTCCAGCCATTCTGCCCACCAACAGGTCCTCATTCCATTCCTCTTTTTTCCATCTCCAAAAGGATGTCCCTACAGCCCCACACACCCCTACACCTAGCCAGGCCTCCCCAGTCTCTGGGGCCTCATGTTTCTAAAGATTTAGGCACATCTTCTCTCGCTAAGGACAGACCAGGCAATTCTCTACTGTATAAGTGTTGAGTCTCAGATCAGCTAGTGTGTGCTGCCTGGTTGGTGGCTCAGTGTCTGAGGGATCTTGGTGATTCAGGTCTTCCTAGGGCATTGCCCTCCTTCTCAACTTCTTCCAGCCTTTCCCTAATTTAATCATAGGTGTCCCCAACTTCAGTTTATTGATTGGTTATAAGTATTTTCTTCTGTCTCAGCTATTTGTTGGGCCTCTCAGAAGGCAGCCATGTTAAGCTTCTGTCTGTAAGCACACCAGTAAATACATCAGTAATATTGTCAGGCCTTGGTGCCTCCCCTTGAGCTGGATCCCAATTTGGCCTGTCACTTGGCCTCTTTTTCCTCAGTCTCTTTTCTATTTTTGTTCCTGCAGTTTTTGTAGACAGGAACAATTCTGAGTCAGAGTTTTTGACTGTGGGATTGCAAGCCCATCCTTCCCATGGATGTCCTATCTTTCTACTTAAGGTGGATTATACAAGTTCCCTTAATCTTATAGACACTTGTAAAAAAAATGAATAGATGATACATGTTGGTACTGATACAGTTGTTAGTGGTCTACTGTAGTTGTATTCTAAGTAGCATTCTTTATAGAGTTATAAAGGTAATATAATCTCAAACTTTGGATTGGATATAATTGTTCTCAATCACATTCTAAACTTTATAATTATATTTAGAAGCAAAATCATATTTGAACAGAGTTAGATTCTGATTGTATTAAAATAATAGAGGGATAAATATGGCATTGGTTTATAGGACCAGGTAGAAATTGAAAAACATTTGAAGATAGTATTATGTTGGCTGGAATGGAACTATAAATAGACAAAATAAAAATATTTAGTCCAATAATTTATAGCAATTAGTACATTTCATTTTGACCAAGTAGACAACAAAATATAAGGAAAGATGTTCCACAAGAGCAGTAGATTTTAAAGAGACTGGATTCTGAGTATGTGATCTGTGAGTGTACAACGCCTATAGCTTAATTTATATCACTATGTACCTTGTAAAACAGCAATAGTCAGAGTAGAATAAAGTGGACAAGCTAAAATATTTATAATTGATTTCAAACTCTTTAATAAGTTCTTAATCCAGAATAGCTACTCTTTCTTTTCTACTTCTCTGTGCAAGCTACTCGATTGGCTTATGAACAGGTTTTCCCTTCAAAAGAATCCTTCAATGTGCCAAGGGGACAGAACTCATGATTTCATAGCAAACCATTTACACAGGTCATCTCAGAAAGCTGAGACATATATTTGAAAGAACAATCATGTTTATTTTTTTAATCTTGCTTATTCAATATATATATATATATATATATATATATTTTTTTTTTTTTTAAAATGCAGTAATAATGGTTTATAAGAATTCAATTTTCCTATCTTCTTATACCTAGCTAAGTTTTTAAAATATAGTATTTTTAGGATTGGCACTAAGAATGATTAGAATATATATTATACATGTCTGAAGTTCAGAAAAATATAGTTATCACATTAAATAAGGATAGAAGGAAGTATTTTGATCAGTGCTTTGCTTACTTATCCCTAGAGAAGTGTCATCCTATAGCAGATGAAAATAAACTGATACCTAACCCTGATATCACATGAAAATTATAAAACCTTGGATCACTCAGCCAATAAATGGAATATATCCATCAAATCCCTTCCCTCAGTGCAAAAGTCACAGGAGATGGACACCAAAACAAACAAACAAACAAAAACAAAAAACATGGTCCCCTAAATCCACATGATTACCACTCATATAAACTGCCAGATATTGAGAAAGTATGCACTGGCCTGTTGAGATCTGGACCAGTCCTTTGTGTGTATATTAGGGATTCTAATTTAGTGTTTTGATGACATTCTCAAGTGTGAAAACTAGTGAGTTTCTGTTTCTTGTACCTTCTCTTGGGCTCCCTTCTGTCTGTTTTTGTTTAATTCTGATATATTAATTTTTGTTCTGTGTATTAGCATATTACTATATTTTTGTTATAAGATCTTAAAAGCCTGGTCTTTCTGTTGAGAGACATAGTGGGAATTGATTTAGAGGAAAGAGGGTCTGTGGTACAAATGGGGACAGGAGAGAAAGGGGAAACTTATCAGGATATATTATTGATGTCATTTAAAAAAATCTATTTCAGTAAATAAAAAATGATAATTGTAAAGTAAATGTGTCTTAGATTAGGTCAGTATAAGTGTATATTAATTAATGTCATGTTATTTTTGATGAGATAATTGGCGATGAGTAAGGTTAGCAATCAAAATAGTTTTTCAATATAGTTTGTTACAATACATTTATATAGTAAGGTAAAGCCAATTGTCTAATGACTGTGTGTGTGTGTGTGTGTGTGTGTGTGTGTGTGTGTGTGTGTGTGTGT
>JANHMN010000007.1:22721023-22777447 GCA_030674055.1 Rhabdomys pumilio
TGTGTGTGTGTGTGTGTGTGTGTGTGTGTGTGTGTGTGTGTGTGTGTTTGCTAAAGTCTTTTTTGTCCTAATATGATAGAACTATTACATGCTACCCAGATCCCTGGGAAAAGCAGGACCAATGTTTTTTCCAATTCACACACACAAATCAAAATTTTGAAGCTGGGATCAGACTATGAAGGAGAATATACAATGTTTTTATTAAAGGATTTTATTATGCTACTTTGTAGTTTGTTTGTTTGGTTGGTGGGTTGGTTTGTTGGTTGGTTGGTTGGTTGATTTGTTGGTTTCATTTCCATTGGTTTTTGCTGTAAATTCTGTATTTTTCTTCCTTTACCTGAGAACAATTCCACTTATCTGTTGATGGGCATCTACATTAATTCCACTTGCTAGCTATTGCAAAGAGAACATAAACGATGCAGAGAGGCATATGCAAATATCCTTCTAGTAAGATATAAAGACAATTGATTATATGCTCAGGAATGTTGGAGGTTGGTCATATGGCAGTTTTCTTTCTCGTTTAATGAGAATCTTCTGATATGGTTTCCAAACTGGCTTCACAACTTACACCCTACTAATGATGTGTAAGAGCATCCCCTTTGCCACATGCAGGCTAGTGTTTGCTCTCACACATTCTCTGATGACAGTCCCATTGTGACTGTTGAGAGATGGAATTTTAGAGGTATCCTTTGTCTTTTCCCAGCTGTGAAGGATGATGATTGCTGAAAAATATATTTCTATGAGATATCTTAGAGAACTTATAAACTGAAGCAGTGAAAAAAGACCCTGGGAAAAGGGAGTGTCTTTTAACATTCCCCATCTGTCTCCTTGGAACACAGGGTCAAGTATTTATTGTATAACATTAAAAACTATAGTATTTTAAATATTCTTCCCTGGCCTTATCAGTGACAAGCGAGCTATAATTTGTTGTAGAAAGCCATTTTGTTGAAGAATTTCTTGACTTACTACTTCTAAAATCAAATAATAACATAAGCAAAATGAGAAGCAAATTTGTATATTTAATAAACATCAGATCTACTGAATTAATTTTCCAGCATCTTTTTGTAATTATGTAAAATGATGGGGTTGTGACTTCTGCAATTGTACTGCAAAAAAAAAAAATGGAAAATTAAACTAAGTTATGTTTTCACGTGTTCATAGTTCCAAAGTCAAAGTTCAAACACAAAAACAACTGGTGGTAAAATTCTATTTTCACATAAATGTCTATTATTTGTATTGGCCTTCTGCTGTGAATGATTCAACACTGAGACACACTAATATGTAATACTTAAAGTTGACATCATTTGAATAAAGTGCAACATAAACATATTATTTGTTTAATTTTATTTATTTTATGACATATTGGGAAATCAAGGTAGATTAAATTCTAAGTATATTTTTAATTAACACACTTTGAATATGTTCACCCTTTATCAGTCATCATTTTCACATATTTGTATTATTTTTCTGATACTTTTCTTTGTAGGTCTTTGTAGTAGAAACTAAATGCAATAAGTTTGAATTTCATTTTAAGTTATAACCACAAAGGCCCATACATTTTCATTTTTGTTTATTCTTGTTCTCTTACTGTTTAGAACATCCACGAGATTAGTAGCAGATAAAGCAGAGCATTCTAAATATTTATGAGAAAGTACAAAGCAGCTGAACGAATAGAGTTGAATTAGGAGATCTTTGATTATCGAGTAATCTCCATAAACAAAGTGAGATACACAGAATGCTCATCTATCTTTTCACTGCAAATTATCTGTTGCCATTATCTTTCATAGCCTGGAGCCACTAAAGATGGATGTTTCTTGATCCAAGATAAAGAAGCATTTAGTAACATTGGAAATGTAAAGAACACCTGGGTGACTGGTTCTAATCTCTACCAATTTAGTTTTTAGCTTATAAAGGGAATTACAGATATTTCAAATAAAAGTAGTTATTTCCTTAAAAGCTTCAACAGAAAAACTATAGGTGCTATTTTCACAAATCTGAAAATATGAATAAGATTATTTTAATGGTCTCTAAGCTGGAGAATATTTACAGTTCTGTCATGTAAAAGGTGATTTGGAGTAATAACCTATTTAATTCCATAGTTAAAAATTAAAAAAAATAACAATGGTAATTGAAATCATCTTAAAGCAATAATGAAAATCTGTAGTAGATTTGTATTTTTAAATCCAAAAAGCAAGAATTACATTTTGGTATCTATTAATGTACAGGTAACATTATTTAAATTGTATATATATTATTATTAAAGAATATTATTGAAAAATTAACATTTCAGCATTACCTAATAACAATTCAGTCAAATTTTACTTAGAAATACAAAGGGCAAATTCATTATGTTAAGTACCAAGGACAAGAATGGATATAAAATTCTTTTGCTTTCATAACAGCTATTGTGTTAATGTGGTAAATTGTTTCTACTTTCTACAGAATTCTTTAACTCCAAAGGGTACCATTTTACATACTAGCAATTAGAATTTCTGTATTGCAATTGCAGATGGTATGCATTCCCTATATTTTGGCCAATCTTTGTTATTAATATATAAACAAAAATAATAGATCAGCAGCTGATCAAAGGAGAATGTGTTGGAAATAGTGTAAAATAGTAAAATATAATCGTTCCATTCACTCATAGATCGTTTTTCCTGAGCAAATGTGAGCATGCTTAAAGAGTGTATTCGGGGGAAGGAGAGAAGTGAGGGATGTGACATAGGATAAGGCTTGCTAACCTCTATATTTACCCTACAATATTTTATTGCCTACTGAACTTTCTAGATATTGATCTTACTTTGAATATGAGGTGATCACACCCACAGGACTATATTTATTAACATGAATTCCATTTTGCTCTAGAGCTAAATTTATAGAGTTAGACATATGGAAGTATATTGTGAGGATTTTAAAGCAATCCAGAAAAATACAGATAATAGAAAATTTGAAAATACATTCATATATTTATATGTTTATAGTAATATACAATACATATATCATCAACGATAATCATTAAGGTGACATCTCTATTTGAATATAATATAATCATAAACTGCATGCATTTTAAAAGGCCTTATAGAGTCTACAAAACCTTACGTAACAATATATCTGTAACAGTACACTAGAAAATTTTAGGATTGTTTAGTGTGGCAAATATACATTTTGCAATAGTTTCACAAGTGAAATAATGAATGTATAACCTCTCAATGTTCTTAAAACTAGAGAGATCTTCACAGACTTTTATGTTTTCATTAGTTTACATGCCTGCATATATGCGCAATGGGCATTACTGCATTCTAAACACAATATGAAAGGCAAGCTTTGGCCTTTTTATCTTTTTCATGTATCATGTAAATTAATGCAAATTCATCAAAAAAGTTATAGGTAGCTTCTTCAAAACATATTGCTTAAAAGGCAGTGCAGCTAAATATCTGTAATATAAGTGATTGCATGGGAATGGTGAATTGGGGCTTAACTTGATATATTTCTTAATTCTTCAGACATTTACATCTCAAACTGTTTTTTGTGTCTTAAGGCATGATGCTCTTGTTAATCTCAAATATATGCATTGTGCTCCACAGATCATTTGGGCCTTTATTCTTTAATATTGGTCAGTTTTATCATTAATGACCACTCCTTTGTTTCCCATCAGTACCTGTGAAATGTGTTGAGCACATTCTACTAACAGACAAAACACTGCTGTGTTGTCTTATAAATTCTGCTTTTATAGAACAACATTGGCAGATAAACACCATGCTGCTTTGAACAACATTTATCATTATGCCAGAGGCCCATCTGGAAAGGAAAATAATCAACACAAATGATTATGACCATGAAAATAATCTGCTTTCTAGGCAATTAATTAACATGAAAATAGCAACATAATAGTAAAGCTTCCTCATAAAGTTCTACTTCCTAGCCCTAAAAATGATCTGTCACAAGCTATTATCCTTTCCCTATCAGTTGTCACTTGAATGATAAGTATTATGAATTATTTACACTTATAATTTCTATATTGATTTATAACAGCATATATTTTCCCCTTAAGATGAATCTCAAATATACCTTAGTAATGTTTTTCCTGTACTTCCTCTGTTTTCTAAGATTTATGGTGTTAAATAAAAATATTTGATTTGAATGGGTTTTGAATACTTCCCCCCCACCCCCAGAACAAATACATTGGCATTCTATTTCTATTGTGAAGGAATGACAACAAAAAAAGTAAGACCTAATATGGGTCATGGAAGGTGACTGAAATTAGATGAGTCTTGAAGTAGAGATACAGATACAGAACTATTAGAGGCTATATAAAAAGAGGGGGGAAGTACCACATTTTTTGTATCTATTTTTCTGTTGAGGAACATCTGGGCTCTTTCCAGCTTCTGGCTATTATAAATAAGGCAAATCTTAAAGAATAGAACAGAATAGAACAGAACAGAACAGAACAGAACAGAACAGAACAGAACAGAACAGAAAAGAAAAGGACTGGAGAGATGGCTCAGCAGTTAAGAGCACTGACTGCTCTTCCAAAGGTCATGAGTTCAATTCCCAGCAACCACCTGGTGGCTCACTACTATCTGTAATAGGATCTGATGCCCTCTTCTGGTAGGTCTATAAATAGCTACAGTATACTCAGATAAATATAATAAATGAATCTTTAAATAAATAAATAAATAAATAAATAAATAAATAAATAAATAAGGCAGCTATAAACATAGTGGAGCATGAGTTCTTGCTATACGTTGAAGCATCTTTTGGGTATATGCCCAGTTGTGCTATAGCTGGGCCTTCAGGTAGAACTATTTCTAGTTTCCTCAGGAACTGCCAGATTTATTTCCAAAGTGATTTTACCAGCTTGCAGTCACACCAGCAATAGAGGAGTGTTCCTCTTTCTCCACATCCTCGTCAGCATCTGCTGTTGCTTGTGTTTGTTTTTGATCTTAGCCATTCTGACTGGTGTGAGATGGAATCTCAGGATCATTTTGTTTTGCATTTCTCTGATGTCTAAGGATGATGAATATTTCTTTAGGTGCTTCTCAGCCATTCGACATTCCTCAGTTGAGAATTCTCTGTTTAGTTCTGTACTCTATTTTAATAGGGTTATTATGGAGTACTACTCAGCTATTTAAAAAATAAAATTTCACTTCATGAAATTTGCAGGCAAATAAATAGAAGTAAGTAAAAATATTATCCTGAGTGAGGTAACCAAGAAACAAAAAACACAAATGGTATGTCATCACTGATAAGTAGATATTAGCCCATAAAGCTAACAATGCTCACCATACAACCCACTGACCATATGGAGCTTAGGAGGAACTGGATAGAGGAAGAAACAGGATGATTGCTGGAGGTGGAGGGGGCGGGGAATCTGGGCTGGGGAGAGAAGAGAAAGGAATAAACGGGAGCAGTATCAGGTAGTGGAGGGGAAAGGAGAGAGGTACCGTGTCAAGAAATCTAATAAAAATGTGGAGCAATGGGAATGAGGAAGTGGGGGTAGCCGCTGAAGGGTCCCAGATGTCGGGGAAGCTACAGGCTCTCAGGACCCAACATGGATGATTTTAGCAGAGAAGGGGAGACAGAGCCTGTAGAGACCACTTAAAGTAGATAGGCAGTGCCCCAGTCGAAGGATGGGGTCACCCACACATCTCAAGGTTTTTCAGCCATAAATGTCCCTGTCTAAAGGAAAGACAGGGACAAAAATTGGAGCAGAGACTTAAGGAAAGGCCATCAGAGGACTGCCCCACTGGGGATCCATCCTGTCTGGAGACACCAAACCCAGACAATGTTGATTTTTCAAAGAGTCGCTTCCTGATAGGAACCTGGAGTGGCTGCTCCTTGAGAGGTTCAGCCAGCAACTGATGTGGATGCTTGGAGCCAACCAACAGACTACCTATGACCCAGGTAGAGCAGGCTGGATAATTGGAGGAGCAGAAGGGGATTGCAACCCCACAGAAAAAACAATGTCTGATGGCTGGACAACCCAGTGCTCCCAGGGACTAGACCACCAACCAAGGAGTGTACAGGGAGGGATCCATGGCCTCAGATAAGCATGTAGCAGAGAATGGCTTTGTCTGACATCTGTGGGAGGGAAGGCCCTGGTCATGTGGAGGTTTGATGCCCCAGCATAGGGGGATGCTGTAGGGGTGGGGCGGGAGAGGGTTGGGGTTGGGGGCGCACCCTCATAGAGGCAAAGGGGAGGGAGGAGAAGAAGGTTCTCTACTAGAAATATGAAGGAATTATGAATAAAAAAGGTAGAGAAGTGGATGTGAACAGAGTTGGAAAATGTTTCCCACAGGGGAAATAATACATTCATTATAGGATATTTAAAGTTATTCTCTCATGCCCTCTCTACTCCTCTCTCTCTCTCTCTCTCTCTCTCTCTCTCTCTCTCTCTCTCTCTCTCTCTCTCTCTGTGTGTGTGTGTGTGTTTTTACAGGTGAACTGTGAATGCATGTTTGCATGTTTGCTTATGTTTAGACATATGTGACTTTGGGTATGCTAACTGATCCCTCTCCATGTCTACGATATACATTCAGGCAAGTATTTTTTCTTTTTTTTTTTCAACTCTAAATCACTATTTCTCTCAGCATACATATGGATGCATATCATGTTTGTGAGTGTGTGTGTATACATATATATGTGTATATATATATATATATATATATATATATATATATATATATATATATATACATTCACTATTTAAAAAACTATCAAAATATTTACATTTTATAAACTATAAATTTATACACAGACTCAAGCACACACATGCACACACACACAATTATTCTCTTAGACTTTCCATTACCAATATTGATTACTTGGCTGAGGATTAGATAAAGGAGGTTTCAGGAACCTCATTACCATTATTAATTGCTGTTTTTTATTTTTTGAGTTTAGAATATAATTATATAGTTTCTCACTTCTTTTTCTTTTCTTTAAATATCTTTATGAAGATCCATGTATTGTGATGATCATTATAAATATTTTTTGAAAGTCTTCCAAAGTACTTTATTTTCTTTCTTTTTTTAATTTAAATTTATTTATTTATTTATTTATTTATATGGCAAAATAATTTCAATAATCTAATAGTAACAAGCATACCTTGGTGGCTATCAATAGCTGTCTAGTTGGACTTAAGATCAACTCAATAGGAAACCACCTGTGCCACAGGAAATCTAGCCAACTACTTAGGGCTAAGATGTCATGGATCTCAGAGAGAAACCTACTGCTGTCTTGTTACTAAGCTAACACAATCCCTAGCTATATTCTAGATATCTGTCTTTTTGCCCACAGTTAAGTGTAGTTATCCTACAGCATCAGAGAAACTTCTTTTTTAAATTAATTTTTTATTGGGTATTTTATTTAACATTTCAGATGTTATCCCCTTTCCCCATTTTCCCGCCAACCCAGAAAGCCCATATCCCATCTCTTCTCCTCCTGTTTCTATGAAGGTGTACCCCCACCCATCCACCCACTCACCCCTCCCTGCCTTCGAATTCCCCCACACTGGAGCATCCAGGCTTCAGGGAACAAAGACCTCCTCTCCCACCTATGCCCCACAAGGCCATCCTCCCCTACAGCTGGAGCCATGGGTCCTTCCCTATGTTGTAACAGAGGGGACACCATTATGGAAACCCCAAATCAATGAAAATGCAGTAGAGAAGCTCAGTTCTAAATGATACAGCACAACCCTCCTACCTAAGTTTTGGGATCATTACAGGGGATTGGTAGAAAGATGATCAGAGCCAAAGAGTATTACGAGTCGTAGAAATAGTCATTCCTGATGACCGTTTATAAGGGTCATAATACAGAGCACAGCTATTTATTACAAAATACAAATGGTCACCCTGGAAATCATACATATACATGAAACATACAGACTAGGCAGTTGTATTTATGGATATGTTAATTATATATGTACTGTGTATTTGGGTGGGTAGGGAGTAGGGAGAATCTGGAAGGAATTGGGGATGGAAAAAACCAAAATCAGAATATATGCTATGAAAAATACCTATTTTCAATCAAATTTGTAAGGATATACAGAATAAAAATAATTTTTAACATGCATTATATATAAAATATATATATGTATATATATATATTATATATGATTTATATATACTTATAATATGATGACTATTTTGCCAAATGTATAAAAACAAGAGAAAATGGGTTGTATAAAAACAAGAGAAAATGGGTTCAAACTTCTCTCTATAACCATAGCTTGTGTTAGGGTACACAAGTGTGAGGAGGTGTGAATGAAATTATATTTACCTTAAGTAGTGATTGAGAAAGCTTTCCCAGTTTCTGAAATTCCTTCAAGATTCAAGTTCAGCCCTTAAGGCTAAGAAGTAGAAGGCCAGCTACCAAAGCATATATCATGATTTTGTGCACACTCCCCTGAATTTTCAACTCTAGAAAAGTTGGGTATTGAAGATAAGAATAAGAAGATAAACAGCTGACTCCACAGACTTCAGAAGTTCAAAGAAACAGGATACAAATTTTGCTGACACAAAAGGGAAATTAAGGCAAATAGATTTAATGGATTCTAATTTTAGTGACAGAAATACATTTCTGCGTGCATAGTTATGTGCAAAACTGTTCTTTCATAGCCATACAGTACATTCACAAGTTAAAGCATGAAGCCATTGAGTGTATATTTCCTAGAGTTACTTTATTTTCATTAAATTATCTTTTTCTTACCATTTTGTAGAAGCGATTTAGATCACATTTTTTAACATGTATTTTGTTTTATGCTGGCTTTCTGCTTTCTCAGTTCTAGGTAATAAATCCAAAAGCTACTGTTCGTGTTTGTACAAGTGGTTCTAAATCAATAAGAAAAATGACACTCAGGCACCAAACAGGCAGCATACAAGAGCTGGTATGGCTCTCATGACACATATACAGTAAATGACTGCCTAGTCTGGCCTCATTGATGTCTAAACCTTGAGACTTGAGACCCCAGGGAGTCGGAAGGTCTAGGGAGGGGGTGGGTTGGGAATAATCTCTCTCAGAGACAGGGGCAGGAGTAATAGGATGAGAAACCATGGGAGAGCAGACCAGGAGGGAGGTTAACAACTGAACTGTAAAAATAAATAAATAAATAAATGAAAGTAATCTTTAAAATGACAATTGTGTTGCTAGAAGCTATAGGTTTCATTTAAAATTGAAATTCTCATAAAACTTATGTCTGTGCCATTCAGGTAAGAAGTTTGCTGATTTTTAGTTCAACAAAAATTCTGTACCACCCATTTTCTGGTAGTGTTTTTGGTGTCAATTCAGAAATCAGATCAGAGAAAATTATGATCAGAAATATGATCAGAGAAAATAGATCTGAAAAGCAGATTCTACTCACTTCTCATTCCCAGGACATGATTTATTTTCACAAATAACCATATGGAATTAATAACACTACAAAATACTTCTCGCCAGCACAACCCAGAGGCCTGGAATCTTAAAGTGAGTTGCTGTCCTGCTGCTTACTTGAAAATTCATTGGATGTAAAATGGAGGGGAAGAAAAGGAAGATCTCAATAAAGGTTATCAGCAAGTGCTGAGTTTTGTTCTGCCCTTATAACTATGTGACACAGCAGAGTCTGTGTCTAGCATTTAAGTACTTTCAGCCACATTCTATTATTAAAGACATATTTGTTATAACATGCATAGAAAAGGGTCTGTAATTGAAGTACAGCTTTGATGTATTTAATAGGATGTAAAACTGCCATCTTATTTTAATAGGCGATGTTTTATGTGCATTAGCAGTAATATAATAATGCCTCTTCCATGTGCTCTTGCCATTAGCACTTTCCCCTCCTTTTCTTTCAGTTAATCTTAAATCTTTAATGTAATCCAAACACATTAACATCTTTTTTCTCTCTTCACTGTTCTTGAACAGAAAGGATCTCTGAAATGAACTTTCCATAATTGATGCCTAGTTGGTATGCGACTTGATCGTTGTTAGTATTTTCCCACCAAATCTGCCTGCCTGTTGATTCTTGTATACACATAGAAATGTTTATGGTCATTGAAACCTTTTGATGTGAGCAATGGAGGGCATTAAAATAGCTAGAGGACAGGAGCGTTACCTCAGCACTTAAGAGCATCAGCTTCTCTGCTACAGGATTCAAATTCATTCCTAGCACTCACATGGCGGTTAACAACTATCTGGTTCTGGGGGTATGACACCCTCTTCTGGACTATCTGAGCACCACACACTTGTGTGTGTGTGTGTGTGTGTGTGTGTGTGTGTGTGTGTGTGTGTGTATATAAATATATGTGTAAATATATATTTATATTTAATAAATGTATTAATATAATAATTACATATTAATACATATATTAATTAAATGAAATGTTTAAAATATTTTTTAAATAGCTAGAATGTGTAAAAATCAACAACAAATAAGGCTTATGCATTATAGAGAATTCATAATGTACTATTAGGTCAAGCCATATATTCCTGCAGGGAATTGTAATAAGGAAATAATGAATATACCACTGTCTTAATTAACAAAGACAAAATATTTTTTGTTATTATTAATACTTAGTTCTATAGGTACAATCATATGTACTATATATCTAACCTTAAACTATTAGGTGAACTTATATGGTATTCTGGTCTTTGAGATTATTAAATTATATATAAAAATTAATGTTATATAACTATTATAAATCATTTTGCTACATGTATAACTGTTTTCCTAAGAAACAAAAACCAGAAATGTTGACCTCAGAGACAATTGGATTGATTTCACCATTCATCTTCACTAAAAGCTAAGTAATTTAGGATTTCTGAATCCAGACAAATGAGCATACAGTTGTTTTATAAATTAAATATAATTGTACACACCAGAGGAATAAGTTAATATTATGACTTTCTTATTATACTAACAATACCAATAGCAATCATAAGGATGTTTGAACACTTTATTATTGTAGAAGTTTTCAGTCTGGAGAGCTTACCAAATATAAAACACAAATTTGGTAATGGCTTTGTACTCCTTGAGTTTTCTATTCTTGTTATAATTGTTTCTATTAATCCAATTTGTTAATCGTTCTCAGTGGAAGTATTTTAATGCAAAACTAAAAGTTAAAAAACTATTTTATCCATATCTTCTCATTCATATAATTTAGAAAAAATGTCAAGCCAATTTATCCACTTATTTAAAAATTATTGAGTGTCTGTTGCACTGAATAAACCAATAATTCAGTCAGATTTCACAAAAATATAGACCTATTGTGGAGAGTGTCTAGGGTGCTTTTTCTGTGTGTATCAAACTATGTATCACATTCATTACAGGATTAAAATTGGCTGCTAAGCAATAGGCTTTTTTCCAATGTATTAACCTTCATTTCAGAGTTAAGTGCTAAAAATAACTAATTATTTATCTCAATGTTTTGAAGATACTTAAGGGGTCATATATTTTCTGATTTTTAGAACTTTATCCTATAGTATACAGTGTGCCCCGGGTGATGATTAAGGCACTTGGAATTATACAAAAATGAAAATATATATGAATGTATATTTCATTTTAGTTATTTTAATTTTATTTTGTTGTAGAGTGTTGTATCTTACCATTTTCATGCAAGTGTATAATGAGTATATTTCCAAATATCATTTACAAACCTCTGTTTCTAACCACTCACCCCTTTCTTTACAACCCTACATTCCTCTAGGCAGTTTGACTTTCACTTTCATGATGTTTTAACACATGATTTTATGTATTTATAAACTCTTTGTCTCACAAATGAAGTAAAACACATGGTATTTGTGTTTCAGAAATTGGTTGAATTCATTTGATGTTATTAGATACAATTTGCATCAATTTTTTCATATGATAAAACTTTATTCTTTGTGGCTGGTAATAAGTCCCATTGTGTTTAAAACTCCCATTTTCTTTATAAAATTCTCTGTTGATGAATCCTTGGGTCAGCTTCATAACTTATTGTGAATAATTTTTCAATAAGTAAGAATGAGCAAGTACCTCTGTGATATGATTTGGAGTTGTTTTTGAAGTGAGAATCTCTTATGCAATGTATGTACGCGGCACTTGTAATATAAAGCTGAATGGTCAATAAACTGAGGCAGGATTAGAAGATCTGACATCTGATGAAAAGATTAGAACTCTGGGATGAAGTCAACACTGGAGTAGGGTCACCCTAAGTGATGAGGGAGATAGAAGCATGAACCTGAAAATAAGTAACTAACCATATGACAGGACTTACAATAAAATAAATGGAATAATTAAGTTTCAAGATAATGGGAACATGTTAAAGGTAGACATTTACTCACATACAATTTAAGTCTGTGAGCCATTATTTCGGGAAACATAAGTGCAGGTGGAAAAGCTGACAGTTACACTTTTGGGTAAACACTAACGAGTGATAAAAGTATGTCACATAGTAGATAGTAGATCTATTTTTATTTTTGGGGCTATTCTACATACAATTTTCGTAGCATTTGAAGCAGTTTACATTCTCACATAGAGTATGTAAGTGTACTTTGTCCTCATCTAAATCAGAATTTGTTGTTATTTTTTCTTAATGATTGAAATTTACACACTATTTGTGTGTGTATGTTTGCATGTATGTATACATATATATACATGTATGTATATACATAAATATGATATGCACATGCATTACTTACATGTTCCTTGTATGTGTGTTATTAAATTTGGCCATTTGGCATGGAATAACTTATTTGTGTGCTCTTCCCTGAGGAATGCTGCCTTTACCACTTAAAAAAAAATCAACAAAAAAACTAAAATAATAGTTGTTAGTATATGTCAGCTTATATTCTAATCAAACAACATAATGTGCAAGTTCAATTACATTAGATAAAAATAATCATTTCAGTCAACATAAAATCTCAAAGAGGACTATACAAGGTATTTATTTTTTGAGAACTTTATACATAAAAACTAAGGTATTATTGGAGAAGCAATGAACATTTACATAGAACCAAATCAAATTAATACTATTATAATTACTACAATACTACAACTAAAACCTGAAAAAATACAAGTCTTTCTTTAATGAACACAAGGTAAAATATTACATATGCCTGAAATTAAATATTACTATGCCTATAATAAAGTAGTAAAATATTAGATTGAAAAGAAATAAACTGTCAGTTTTTAAAAAGTACTGGTGAACTCCAAGAACCCTAGATTAATTGAAATAGATTAGACGAAAAAAAATTAAACACTGTATGATTTTGTTTATATGATATTATCATATTGTCAAAGAGACAAATTCCAGTGACAGAAAATAAATCATTTCTGGCTAAAGCAGAGTGTGCTGAGGAATCATTGAACACAAAACAGTGAAAGGAATCGTAGGTGATGGACAAACCTTCATCTTTGTTGATGAACTCACTAGCTCTGGTAATACTGTATAAGTGATTTAACTTCACTTCGTCTTCATAATACCCTATAAAGCAGAAAACATCATCCATAATCTACTATATTGGCAGTAAGACTAACATGGTACAAGAAGAAAATATAGAACATGAGTTTCTAAATACCCTGTGCATCATAGCATTAAAGTAATTTTATAAATACCAATGATGTGATCATAATAATATCCTCAAAAGAACAGCTCTGAAAATATTTTTTAACTCCCATTGAGTTGTAGAATTCTCCTGGGAACCACTCTCTCACACCAATCCCATTGTGGCATAGAGTTGTCCTGTACCACACAGATTCTCCTTGAAATTCAACCCACACTTTCTAAGCAACAGCCTAAGCCCAGAAGCAATTTCTCTTCTTACTTTCCATTAACTCGTATTTCCTCAACTCAGCTTTTTAAAAATATGCCTCACTCATGAACTATTTCTGTATTTAATACAAAAATCCCTCATTAGATGATTGCCTTTACAAATAAAATATGTTTTTACAAAATTTTATCATAAGCTAAATTTCTGTGATACATTAAATTTGCATGATACGTTCACAAAAAAGCCATGTTATTATTAAGATAATGTGAAGAAAATGCCAGACACTATTGTTATCTTCATATAATAAATTAAATAACAGAGATATATGCAGATTTAAAAAAAATCATTTGATACAATAATTTTGCAGTTAACTTAAACATATTTCAGCAATCAACTTTAGGTCCTTATTAAAGAGTGATATTTTAGAGGTAATTTGCAATGTGACAGAATCTTATTTTGAAGGAAAACGTGCATTTTTCTCATACTTAAGAAAGACGGAATAAGATATGCATATTTATTAAACAGATTTTTTTAATGTCAAAGATCTAAGATGTACATGTGATGTCAAATCTTGAAAATAATAAACTCATACACAAAGCATAATGGTGTGTTCTTTTCTGTATCTGTTGAGGAACACCTTCCTCTGAGTCACATCTCTTAGCATATGTGGCAGAACACCTGTGACTACTGGGAGATGACCTTGATTGGAAAAAGTCTCTGTATCTGAACTGTTGATATTATCTCAAAGAAAGATTTTGGGAGAGTCCTCAAAACTTCACGTGGGATGTCATCTTTCCTGTCTTGTAGCTCCCTATAGCTCAGGGTCAATTACACCATCGGCTTATGAATGCATGGTCTTGGGTGGGCTAGGACATGTTGTGTGTGAGAGATTAACTAATGTGTCAGGAACTCCATCCATGTGGTTATAGGAAAGGTATCATATATGCTGAGTTGATATAGTTTAGTGGTGCAACTGTCTATAGGTCAGTCACTCCTCTAAGTAACCTCTGACCCCCGCTGTGTAATAAGCCCAATAAGCTCACTGTGTCACTAAGCTATGCTTTAGTAGTATCATTACTGAGTCTGTCTATACTTAGGAGACAACTTGACACATCTCTCGTAAAAATATCAAGCATCAGCCCTTTAATTCATAATCTCTCTAACATGTCTGAGATGTCTTTAAGCTTCCACAACGTTAAAATGTTCTATGATACTTTCAAGCTATCAGCCTATGCTAATTTTATGGCTGTGTTAATTTCCTAAGTGACAGACATTAGGAAAGTGCTGAATGGAATGGATTTTGATTAGGACAACAATGATTTTAATGGATGAAAAGGTCAGCAGCCATATAAATTGCACAGTACAAGTGTAGAGAGTGGTGTGAAAACCCTGGGGTGTGAAGATGTAAAGATGGCTGCCTAATGAGGAGACTGACAATGAAAATCAAAGAACTTAGGCAAAACTCCTGCTGACTTTCTTTATAACAGCAGTGAAGAAGGCAAAGTCAAACTTTGTACTCCCTCCAGACTCAGTTGTACAAATGAATGTATCATTTATCTGACTGTACTATCAACACCCACATGAATTAGTCTACAAACTATCCATCTCATATTTTATAAACCCAATGTCCATTTGCAGAATTATATTTGGTTTTTCTTCAATTTTTGCACATATGAAAGAAGTATTTATCAATTTGCTTCTTAAAAACTTCTAATATATTTGATGATTTTATAGTTACCTAAAATACATGATATCCATTCCTGTTTTATAGGACTGATGTGAAAATAAACAAAGAGTTTTGTTCTGCCTTTGCTGTCCTGATCAGGTAATTCCAGAGATTCACAGTGCTTGGCAATTCATTCCAATGACTCTGTCCTTAAACCTATTCTTCCTTGTTCCCCCAACACTGTATTGATCATGCTGGGCCTTGATTCTTGAAACATTTCCTTCCTCTATGTCTACCTATATATAGTTTTTTATTATTATTAAAACCTTGAAAAAAACTGCTCTGTGTCATTCTTGGTGATTCTTTGATCTCCAGTCCTCAAAATAAACTTCTTAAAGTGTCTCTTTCCACTGTTTGTAGGTTTCTAAGACCCAATTTCTATAATTGCTTTCTGTAAACATTGCTTGTACATGCCATCTCAATGTGTCCTGTCTCCATTGCATACTCATCTTTCTTCCTTCCTTCTTTCCTTTTTTCTTCCTTCCTTTCCTTCTTTCTTTCTCTTTCTTTCTTTCTTTCTTTCTTTCTTTTTTTCTTTCTTTCTTTCTTTTCTTTTTAATCTGCATTACCGTAGATTATACCTAGTGTAAGCCTTGAACCTCCTAGGCAAGCACTAGGCCATTGGCCTTGTCTGCAGCCATTAAAGATCATTGTCCTTTAAATTATTTATTTATATACTTTACATTCTGATTGCAGCTTTGCCTCCTTCTTTCCTCCCAGTTCCCTCTCACTCCCCTACCATTTATATCACCCACCTTCCTTCTCAGAAAAAGGAGAAGCTTCCCTTGGATATCAAACAGCCTTGGTATATCAAGTTGCAGTAAGATTAGACACTTTGTTTTGGATGCTAGACAAGACAGCTCAGTTAAGAGAAAGTCAGGGAACATAGTAAGAGACAGCATCTGCTCCTCCTGTCTTAGGACTTCCACATAGAAACAGTGACATTTGTGTAAAGGGCCTAGGTCTGTTCCACACATGCTCTCTGGTTTGCTGTTCAGTTTCTGTAAGTCCTTATTGGACTAGGTCAGTGATTATGTAGTTTTTCTAGTGGTGTTATTGATCTGTCTGTCTCCTTAGATCTTTCATTTCCCCCTTCCGTAAGATTCTCAGAGTTCTACCTAATGTTTTGCTGTAGGTCTCTGGATATATTTCTATTAACAGCTGGATGAAGCCTCCCCAGATGACAGTTATTCTAGGTTCCTCTTTGCAATCAAGCAGACTTTCATTAATAGCATCAGGGATGGGCTGTATCTCATGGCATGGGTCTCAAATTGGGATAGTCATGGTTAGCCACTCCCTCAGATTCTGCTCTTTCTTTACACATGCTTGTCTTGTCAGAAGGAAAGGTGTGGGTCGAAAAGTTTGTGTCTGAGTTGGTGTCTCAATCCAGGAGGTGACCATGTCAGATTCCATATCTCTTGTTTCCAGAACTCATAGCTTGGGTAACCCTCATAATTTCCCTGGGAGTTCCACTGTCTTTGGTTTCTAGCTTGTCCCTGAGATGCCTTCGTTCCATTTTTATTAATTCTTTCTTCCAGGTCTCTCTCCTTCAGTCCTCCCCATACTTGATCTTCCCTGTTCCCCTCCATAACACTTTCTCTCACCCAGCCCCTCCCTCTCTCCATCCTGGATATCTTATGCCTTCATGTGAAAGATAAATTAATTTCAATACTGAAATATTTTTTAAAGTCTCACTTTATGTTTTTATTGTGTATTTTATTTATTTACATTTCAAATGTTATCTCCTTTCCCAGTTTGTCCTCCACAAACCCCCTATCCTTCTCCCCTCCCCCTGCTTCTATGAGAGTGCTCCCTCACTCATTCATCCACTCTCACCTCACCTCCCTAGCATTCCCCTACAATGGGTCATCAAGCCTTCACCAGACCAAGGGCTTCTCCTCCGATTGATACCACATAAGGCAATCCACTGCCACATATGTAGCTAGAGCCTTGGGTCCCTTCATGTAGACTCTTTGGCTGGGAGCTCTAGGGGAGGGGGGTGTCTTGTTGGTTGATATTGCTGTTCTTTCTATCAGGCTGCAATCCCCTTCAGCTCCTGAATTCAATTCAGTCCTTTCCCTTGCTCTTTCTTTGGGATCCCCACACTCAGTGGTTGGCTTCGGGAATCTGCCTCTGTATTTGTCAGGATATGGCAGAGCCACTCAGGAGATAGCTATATCAGGCTACTGTCAGCAAGCACTTGTTGACATAAGCAATAGTGTCTGGGTTTTGTGTTTGTATATAGGATGGATACTCAGGAGTGGCAGTCTCTGGATGGCCTTTCTTTCAGTCTCTGCTCCATACATTGTCACTTATTTCCATTAGACAGGAGCAATTCTGGGTTAAAAATTTGGAGATGAGTGCGTGGTCCCCATCCCCCAACAGGGGTCCTTGCCTAACTTTTAGACATGGACTCTACAGGTTCTCCCTCCGAATTATTGGTTGCTAATGTCATCCCCAGTGGGTCCTGAGAACCACTTGCTTTCCTGTCATCTAAGACTTTCTGGTGGCTACTCCCAGTTCCCCATCCCCCATTGCTACACACCTCTGTTCAATTTCCCAACTCTCTGTCTATCATTCCCATCTGCTATACCACACCCAAAAGGTGTTCCAACATGTAATAAGGACACATGGTCCACTATGTTCATAGAAGCCTTATTTATAATAGCTAGAACCTGGAAACAACCCAGATGTCCCTCAATAAAGGAATGGATACAGAAAATGTGGTGCATTGACACAATGGAGTACTACTCAGCTGTTAAAAACAATGACTTCATGAAATTCACAGGCAAATGCATGGAACTAGAAAATATCATTCTGAGTGAAGTAACCCAGTCACAAAAGAACATAGATAGCTTTGTGCCTATTATTCACTGATAAGTGGATAATAGGCACAAAGCTTGGAATACCCACGATACAACTCACAGACCATATGAAGGTCAAGAAGAAACGTTGGGCTTCAGTCCTTCTTAGAAAGGGGAACAAAATACTCACAGGAGGTAAAGGATAGGAGGCACTTGGGAGGAAGAGAGGAGGCGGAGGGGAAAGATGGACAGGATCAGGTAAAGTCTCACTTTAAACAATGTAAAAACCCATTAAACACACCTTTGATTAATATAGTTCAACTTTAATCTTCATGGACTCATTCTGTTTAATAATAATGTGCAAGAAATTATATGTGGACAATCACCACATGGTGCACTTAAGGAACACTAATTAAAAGAATAAAAAAGTTAAAAAGTAAATGAGTTTGAAAACAAGTCTGTACTATTACCAAATTTTGTTCCATACTAGTATGGAGTGAGAAATCAAAAGTGCTGTAGTCCACCATATAGGCAGAGAGACAAATCCCAAGACTATGCAGCTTTATTCTGAAGCTCATTGAGACATGACATGGTAGAGAATCAATAGAACTGAGGATGTTCTTTAAAAATGTATCAATTTTTTTTATGGATAACCTAAAAAGAAAATTTATACAGGGAAGAGGGAAATGGGAAGAAGGGGAAGGCAGTTTGAGAAAGCAAAAGGAAAGAGGAGAGGAGGAAAAGGAGGAAGAGAGACAGACAGAAGTATAACTGATATCATTTTCCCAAGAGGTGTTTGGGGAAGAATAATTTGGGGAAGGAATTTGTAGTTCCTTGACAGGAGTACAGGAGCATCCACAAGCAACTGAGAGACACCTAAGAGCACAGCACTCACGCTCTGTAGCCTTCACATTCCCCACATGTTTATTGGCTTTGTTTCCTCAAAACATAATTTAAAAGTTTTAATAGGTGATGGGGTACAATAGTTATTCCAAAAGTATAAAAATTTGTTACTGAATGGATGTACAAAATGTTTATACTTATATAAGACCAATCATTCAACACTATATTATGAAGACATTAGGCTATCCAATAAATATATACCCTGATTACTTTTACAAATTAACAAAATAATATTTAACTTAAAAGATACAATAAATGTTACCTGAAACTTCATCCAGTTCAGAAATATCAACAACATGGCTACATGATTACTTAATTTTCTGCTTTAAAAGATCCATTTACAAAATATTAAGTACATTTATTTATGTTAATTATCTGACCTAACATATGAACAAATGATCCAAACTATGAAATAGAGTATATTAAAAAATTCTTTTAAAGACAGCACAAACCCAAGAAAATCAACTTTAAGGAATAAAACTGTATAACTATAATTTTGTTCTAAATGAGAGAAAAGTAAAAATAAATAAATAAAGCCCACAGGATTAATCTAGCCAGTGCAACATTTTAATAATAGGAAGTTCCTGTGAGAGTAAACAAATAAAATAGAAGAGAAATTACCAGAGAAGTACATCATTTCAAGGAACAGAAATAAAGCATGTTTTTAAGATTAACAATGTCTGCTGAGTGCTCAGTTTAATGAATTCTCATGCTGAGACAAAATATAATAAAATTGAGCAACACTGGGGCTGCGGAGAAAGGCTTCTAAGACCCTTTCAGAGAAGGAAAACAACAAAAATAAAAACAAAACACAAGGAAACATTATCAAAATTATTAGGTGGCAGTGTCAGACTCATGAGGTACATGCAATATTGTTGACTGTGATGGAGCATAGCAATGGAATATGGGGAAAGATAATCTCCAAGTCACAATTCTGTGCCCAGATAAGTGTAAGTATGATATAATCAAAATTCCTACGTGAACAGTCCTTTTACATTTTCATATCCACTATTAAGAGATCAGAAATAGGGACTGGTAATATAGATCAGTTAGTAGTTAACACTTTTAGCATATGAAGAATCCATTATTTGATTCTACATACCTAAAAGTCTAAAGTTATTTCTAAGTCTTTTAAAGTCCTAAAATAAAGAGGATATATATACTACTTGGGTGTCACTAACACTCTATAGATTAGTGTTTTCTGCTGCAGTGTCAAAATACCACAGCCAAAACAATTAAAGGGAAAGGAGTTTATTTTACTGTGTGATTACAGACTGATAGACTCTACAGTTGTGGGCAAATCTTGATAAGACAGAAGTATCAAGAAGTAAAAAGAACACATGTCATGTGCACTCAGCAGTGAGAGAAATACAAGACAAGTGGTTAACTATAAACCCTCAAAGCCTGGCCTCACTGACATACTTAGAACAGCTTGGCTTTACCTCCTTAAGGTTTTATAACATCCCTGAATAACCAGATACCAACTGTTCAAATATGCACACGTATTCAAACTAGCATATTTGCCAATCTTTGAAAGCCACTGTGCTAATAGAATACATATACTCCAGTTGGTATTGTTTAAAAATCAAGTAACTAGAACCTGGATAAAACAACTACGTTTGTCAAACTGTGGACTCTAACAAAGTCTAGTGAATGTGAAGGCCCTCAGTTATGTGGATTCAGAGCTTCAGAAATAAAACCAACACTAAGAAATAGTTGTCTCTAGAAGACTCATATCTGATGACTAACTAATGTTTGCTACTTAGATAGCCATCAGTAAATGCTACTGTGAGAACATGTACACATGGTTACTGAACAAGTGTAGATAATTTTTTTCCAAGGGTCAATCTACCAAAATAATTAGAAAGATACTCTATTGCATTTGGGGAGCAGTATCGGGATTCACAAAGGATCTGTTTCAGTGTTATTGCACCTGTCGAGATTTATGAAGAAGCAATACTGAGGCTGAGTCTAATAGCAAAATAACTATGGGAAGTTTATTTTAGAGGAAGTATAAAGAAAGTTAGACCCAATGTAAAAAATAAATATACTTGTATGAAATGTCAGAAAGAAACTTATTATATGTACATACAATGCAGGTGAATTCACAAAGAAATAGAAGAGAAGACTGAAGACTCTTCTTGGACAAAAGGCTATCTCCTTATTATCTATTTTTAAGACTAGGGCATTTGTGTAATGGTTAGAATTTCAGCCATCACTACATATCATAAGACAAACTGAGTCTAAGGTACATAAGTATCAATCAAAGGGGGAAATACTCAGTGACTTCTCAAGCAAAACACTCAGCTAGGCACCAAACCAACAATGTTGAATAAAATATTTTAAAATCCTCTTCATGAATTTGGGGGTAAACCTGTGTTGCTTGATATCTCAAAAACGTTCAAATATTACTCAAAGGTATGCATGTATACATATACGTGTAAGTCTGTGTGTGCATGTATGTACACCTATGTATATGTCTGTGTGAGTCAGTGTGTATATGTTTGTATATGTGTGTATTTGTGTACCCATATGTGTGCATGTATGGGTACACATGTGTGCTTGTGTTTAAACTTATATGTGTATATATTTTGTGTGTGCACAACTGTTTGTATATATACTTCTGTTTGTGTATATATACATTTGTGTGTGTATGCCTGACTGTGTGCATGCGTGTAAACTTATATGTGTACAACCCTGTGTATGTCTGTGTATGTGTATGTGTTTGAGTGTGTATACCTGAATGTGTATGTATATACACCTGCATGTGTGTGTCTGCATGTGCATGTGTATGTACACCTATGTATATATGTTTGTATGTACATGTCTTTGTCTGTATGTGCTTATGTTTGACTGTGTATACCTGTGTGTATATATGTGTATATCTGCATGTATGTATGTCTTTGTGTGCATACCCTTGTGTGTTTATATTTATGTGTACATGTGTATTTGTATACCTATATCTTTGTGTTTCCATATGTGTATGTGTGCATATTCTTCTGTGTGTGCATGTTTGTGTGTGCACACTTTTATGTGTGTGTTTATCTGTGTTTGTGCATGTGTATTATGCAGGTGTAATGGTGAGTATGTGTAGAAACCATATGCAGGAGCTACAGTCCCTCTTTTTTGCTTCTCCTTTGAGGAAATATATCCTTGAACCTGGGGATTGTCTCCCCTTGGCTAGAATAAAAGCCAACAGGCCCTAGAGAATCTCAGTGAAGACTGAAACCCTCTTTGGGTTTGAAATTGGGACTAGAGTGTGCATGTGAATCCTGGGATCTATGTTCTGGTCCTCATGATTGCACAGCAAATGCACTTAAAGACTAAGTGGCCTCTTCAACTTGGGCTTTGCTCATAAAGACTATACAGCAATCGGATAAACTGGATATGATGCCAACTGTGGAATGTTGCCTGACCCTTCTCTATAGAACATCCTGAGTTATTGTTCTCTTCATACATTATTTCAAGTGAAAGTAGAAGAGATCAGGGAAATAACAGTTTGGGTCTAATTTTCATTTTCTAACATTTGTATGAAATGAATTTGTTCAAACATTAAATCTCATATATGTTCCAAGAAGTGATTATGAAAATGTGTATTCTGAGTTAGTACCTAAGGAGCAGGGAGCTGCAATGTGTTGTAAGTTTCTTGGAGACATTGCCATTGCTATTAGACATTGTCATTAGAGAATAGGTCCACATAGGTCTTGAGGAACATACAAGAGCAGAAAGAATCATGGAACATGAAAGTTCAAGGATACTGAAAACAGAGGAGAACCTGAAAGTTACTGTTAGTACTTCATCAACTTTACAGATCAAAGATTAAAAAAAAAAAAAGGCTATGTCTTTCATCTTACAATTTCTAAGCAGATCCACAAAAAGTTTTTTGTTTGTTTGTTTGTTTGTTTGTTTGTTTTTAGAATTCTCAGCTGAGGAATATTGAATGGCTAAGAAGCACCTAAATAAATGTTCAATATTCTTAACCATCAGTGGAATGCAAACCAAAACAACACAGAAATTCCACCTCTCAGCAGTCAGAATGTGTCAGGATCCATAATAGAACAAGTTAATAACTAGCAGGTGATCATCCTGAGATTGCTTGTTTCAGATTATTATACATTCTGTGATAGGTTCTTTGTTATAAAGCAAAGCTGTAAGGGGTTCATTTTAGGAAAGATTCCTGCTATTAATATGCTTTTTTGTTATTATTAAACATATATAACAATCACTAAATAATAGCATACTCCTTCAAAGCTGATCTCTGCAGATGTACTATCTTGTAATGATGCTATATAAACAAACAGATGACTTAAGTCTTAATGATGATCCTATAAGAATTCCTAAAATTATATCAGTGATTATTAAGCTCTCTTATAGTGAGACTGCTATTAGGTCATTTTTTTGATATTCAAAACTGCAATGAGAACTCTGCCAGTCTCCCAAGTGTCACCAGATAATTGCCCTTAGATAGTAACCAGACTTTCTCTACTTGGAGCACATTCCAAGAGGTTGTAAAACAATTAACCAAAGGTCATAAAAAGGGAGCTAACACTTTATTATAGGTACTAGAACGGAAAATAAAATATTGACTGTGTTTATACAAAACTTCACTAATAACTTATTTATTGTTTTCAACTTAAAATGAACTTGTGAAGCTGAGATAGATGATGGATGTTTAGTCAGTTTAAATGCATATTCACTCCTAGTGAATATGCATTTAAACATTCTCTGTTGTAAACTTCTATTTGAATTTATGATTTGATTTTTTTGTGTAAAAGTGTGATGAACTTTGTAACATGTGATTATTCTGGGAGATGTATAAGTACTGAGGACAAAGAGAAGAGAGGAGGATTTTTCCTTTTCCGCCCACCTAGAATGTTTTCCCTTAGAAGAATTTTTACCTTACTAGATTTTTTTCCTTTTAGTATCTCTTTGCTTTTCCTTTTAGATAGCTTTCATAGGAAACCTTTTACAACTTAGTAATAAATGTCCCTTTGATTTCCTGAGACTTCTGACTAGACTTCTGCTTCCCATGCTGGGGCTGGATCCTTGTCAAGAATGGATAAGATAAAAAGTCAGGTGACAGCAGATGCTGTCTAGGATGTGGAGAAAGAGGAACACTCCTCCATTGTTGGTGGGATTACAAGCTGATACAACCACTATGGAAATCAGTCTGGTGGGTCATCAGAAAACTTGACATACTCCTACCTGAGGACCCAGTTATCCCACTTCACAGCTTAAACCCAAAAGATGCTCCAAGATTTAAGAAAGATATATGCTTCTCTATGTTTATAGAAGTCTTATTATAGAAGCTGGAAAGAACCCACATGTTCTTCAACAGAGGAATGGATACAGAAAATGTGGTACATTTATACAACAGAGTACTACTCAGCTATTAAAAACAATGAGTTCAAGAAATTCTTAGGCAAATGAATGGAACTAGAAAATATCAATTTGAGTGAGGTAATCCAATCACAAAAGAACACACATGTTATGTACTCAATGATAAGTGAATATTAGCCCAAAGGCTCAGAATACGGAAGATACAATTCACAGACCACATGAAGCTCAAGAAGGAAGAGCAACATGTAGATGCTTCAGTTTTTCTTAGATGGGGAAACAAAATACCACAGGAGGAAATACAAAGACAAAGTGTGGAACAGAGATTGAAGAAAAGGCCATCCAGAGACTGTCCCACCTGGAGCTCCATCCCATACACAATCATCAAACCAGACACCATTGTGGATGCCAAAAAGCACTTGCGGATAGGAACCTGATATAGCGTCTCCTGAGAGACTCTGCTAGAGCCTGACAAATACAGAGGTGGTTGCTTGCAGCTAACTATTGGACTGAGCACAGGGTCCCCAATGGAGGAGTTAGAGACAGGACTGAAGAAGCTGAAGGGGTTTACAACTTCATAGGAAGAACAACAATATCAACCAATCAGACACTCCAAATCTCTCAGGGACTAAACCACCAACCAAAGAGTATACATGGAGAGACCCATGGCTCCAGCTGCATATGTATCAGAGGATAGATTTATCTGGCATCAATGGGAGAGGAGACCCTTGGTCCTGTGAAGGCCCAGTGCTTTAGTGTAGGAGAATGCCATGGTGGGGAGGCAGGAGTGGGTGGGAGAGCAGCCTCATAGAAGCAGGGGGATAGGATAGGAGGTTTCCTGAGGCAAAACCAGGAAAGAGGATACCATTTGAATGTAAATAAAGAAAAT
Source organism: Rhabdomys pumilio (assembly GCA_030674055.1). Taxonomy (NCBI): domain Eukaryota; kingdom Metazoa; phylum Chordata; class Mammalia; order Rodentia; family Muridae; genus Rhabdomys; species Rhabdomys pumilio. The sequence goes on from JANHMN010000007.1 coordinate 22,746,408, forward strand.
ATCCAATAAAAAATAAAACAGAAAACAATAAATGCCAAAAATATCTATTTTAAAATTTGTTCTAGTTTTCATTATATATAATATGATTAAGATATTTGTTTGTGTGTGTGTGTGTGTGTGTGTGTGTGTGTGTATCAATATACAGGGAAAGTATAACACTCTGGGGCTTGTTGAATAAATTATTATAAAATAATAATTATTGCTTTAATCAGAAAAAATTTCTAAGTAGATTGACTCAAAGATTCACTTCTTTAGGCTTTCGTTTCTTAATATTTTTACATGCATCTTACATAGGATTAGCTGGTATGTTGCATTTTTGGATAATTAATTATCCTACTTACAAGCTACATGATAAATTATGAATTCAGACTAAAAGTGATGGCATAGAATTAGTATACACACAGAAACACACTTTTCTGAAATGTAATCATAATTATGCTTCCATAATCAGCATTATTCTTTCATTGGTTTATTTATCTTTATTATATAGGAAATGATCATTTTTCACATGTTAGCTACTATTTCAAACTTTTTTCTTTTATTAGTACTAGATGACATAAAGGAAGTGAGATACTCCATGAGTTTCAGTTCCTAGATAATGTTACATAAAATTAAATGATGAATGAAAAATTTTTTCAAGACATTTGGGAACTACCTGATGTTTAAAAATGAATTGTCAGCTGCAAGATTTAAAATAGTTCCTTTATTATTATATATCTTATTTATGAAGTGGTTTTATGAACATAGATGGAGTTTTCAAATGTTCACTTTCAACAGAAATATAGGAAATAAGACCTTGGTGCCATGTTAGGCACAGAATCTGTAGAGCCAACATTCACTGAACACTCAACCTGTGAATGTAGAAGGCATATCGACTTGATATCTAGAGATGATAATTACAAAACCATTGTCTTTCAACTTTATGAACTCGATACAAAAGTCACTTCATTTTACCAAGACTCCAACAAGCAATTACAAAATATTTCTACTTATTAGGAAGTTGATGAGACAAAAAATGTCTGTAAAAATGTATTTGCATTTTGAACAATTTTGTTATTTTCTTCTATAACAAAGTATTACAAATTCAGCAAACTGTCCAAGATGACTGTAAATTAAAATACTTGGTCTTTACATTGAAGAAAACATGAACCATTATTGCCTAATCAACTCCAAATATAGATAGATGTTGGATATGGTTTTAATTAAATATACTCTCCTTAACTTGGGCTATGTTAACACACCCATTGCCTTTTGTTTTAATGTGTACATGTTTAAACAAGAGAAATTAGAAGTTATGGTATAACTATAAAATTTTAGACATTAGTATTTTTATTCTTTACCAGTATGATGTTAATTAAATATTCAATCATAATTTGGAAAGATATTTTATTATAAGAAATCTTTTAACAGTTATTAACTTTAAGATATATTCTAAAAAACATTTTTTGAAGTACTGAAAAATCAGAATACAAAATCTCATATCATAATACTAATGTAAGGAGAACAATAGACATTTCCAGCTCTTACTTCTAGTAAAACCTTCATAGGTTTTCAGAAGGTAATGAACTCAGTCTTACTCTTCTCTTTCCAACCTGTTGAGCTTTTCTGTAAGTACCAAAGTACAAGGAGGAGAAAAGTCTCTCACTTTCTGCATATTGTTCAGATATGGATTTCTATATTAATTAACATGCACTGCAAGAAGTTTCTCTAACCAGGAGTGTATGATGTATGTTCATTTAGCAGAAAAATAGTAGTAGGTTTTGTGGCAGGTTCCATGACCTATCTAGTTTTAGCTTCTTGACCTCATTAGCAATTATGGAATTTTGGGTTAGATTTAAAACTTAAATGAATCTTGGGTTATTTAAAACTTAAATGAATCTTGCTCCATATTCAAATAAGTGATCCTATCTCCGATTTTGTGTTCTTTACACATTATTTATTTTCCTGTTTCTTAGGCAACATTCTATTCTTGAACATTCTTTCCAAACAATGTTCATACTTCCATTGAAAAAGATAATCCCTTTTCTTGACAGAAACATAAATGTTCCTTTTAGAAACTCAGCTACGTGAGTATTTAGCCAATGATACTAGGCATTCATGGGAGAATCTTGACTTGCCTTCTACAAAACCCAGAAATATTTCTCAGGGCAGGATCTTTCTTTTGTTAGTATTCATTCATCTTGTTTGTGCTGTAGATAAAATGCAATCATGTAATTTCTTTCCCTGTATCTGTTTTATCATCTCCAGATTGGTGTCAAGATAATGCTTCAGTGTCCTCCAGTAGAGCTATTGTAAGATTTTTATTATGTACTCAGAGAAAGTAAGAGCGACCTATTAAATTATTATGCAACATGTAGGAAACACTACCTAGGTTTCGAAACAAGGCTTGGGGACTTGTTTATGTCTTTCTGCAATTGTCGTTTGGAAAATTTATTAAATATTCAATTCGTACAACGAAGTCTCCTGCTTTTAGTAGCATTGTTTGTTTTTATAATATAAGACCCTGTTGAACATCTTTCGGTAATAAAAGTTGTACTTGGTTTCCAATCAATGATCCTCAGTTTTAAGCACATAAATCACTTGGGATATTTTATAAAATAAATTTCAACTTAATGGATCTGGAGAGGAGTCTGAAGTTCTTCTAAACAGCTCCTAGCTGGAAGAGAGAGACCTCACACTGAAAAAGACATAAAACACTGGGTGAAAACTTCTGTGGAAATTGAGAATTGCATTATTTTTCAAATGGCACTTACTAGTCTCACTTAAATCTAGTTGTTCTGTTTCTTTGGGTTTTTTATAGATATAAAGTTACAGTATACAAACATTTGTTGCAATATTAAATCAGTGTCTATTATTTATGAAGGTACTTTAGATGTATTTAATACAAGTACAATTTAAATTTCAACTGAAATAAGATCATTTAGAAATGTACTGCCCACAGTTTTATATGAGATGACATGGTTAAATAATACAGGAGTCCTCGCTTCTGGAAAGCAGTGTCAGGCAAGAAAGCTTTGAATTATTCTGTCTGGAGAAGCAGACCAGAAGAAAAAATATCAACATTGATTGTCATATTCTGGTAGAAAATATGCCCCTGTCTTCCTCATGACTTCTTCATTACCCTTCCTCTATTCATCCCCAGTTATAATTTCAGACTGCCTTCTATTACTTTAAAGATTTCTCTCATTAATGAATAATTGCCCTCATTGCTGCAGCAGGAAGAAAATCAACTCTTTAATTGTTGATCTCGCACACAATGAATGAATATTTCACAATAGGCTGTGACAATTTCTAAGTACAGAATAGGGGATAATATAAGTAGCCCCAAAAGTCAAATACATCATTTTAAGTCTAGGCTGTCTTGATTATCATATGTGTTACCTTACACATGTGACTAAAATATTCTATTTCCATTTTATAGCAAGTCAAGGAAAGAGAGATGTTTTCATTCAGTCATATATCATCCTAGGGTGGAAAGCCGGAAATTTTACATTATTCTTCTTTGAAAATCAAAACTCAGTTATTTCCCTCTGCCTTATGCCCTGTGCTTCCATTCCATCACCCTCTTTCTGTCCCATCTCTGTGTGCTGAAATGGGTTTCTCTATTTCTGCCCTGTATGAGACATTTTCCATATATGTTCATATTTCTTAATGCTGCTGCCTCATGGTTAGCTACACCTCCACATGGGGGTGAGATTCTCCCTATCACTTAGTCATCATTTGGGTTTCTTTGTGCATTAGTTCTTTGTGAATTTTCTACAGTTATATATTTAATTATATTTACATTCCTCCTTAACTCCTCTGAGATCCAGAACCTTGTCTACACACCTACCTTTAGGTCCTTTTTAAATAACCAATTTAGTCCAGCTCCTTCTCTCCATATACTGTTGAATGAAGCAGAAATTCCTGGTTTCTTTAACAACTCAGGTGTGTCACATGAAGCTTTTCTGGAAGCTGTCTTGTGACATAATGAGAAGGCATATGCTGTTTTTCTGGAAACAAACGCTTGAGAGGATGCATAATGTTTAGAAAGAATATAGATGGAACTCCACAATCAGTGAGAGGAGACTCTTGCACTGCTGTGCCATGCAAGACTTTGCCAGCCTTCACTGTTTTTCATTTCACAGAGAGAAATACACACATGAACTTCTCATGGTATTCTGGCTGATTCTGGCCTCCACTCTCTGACTTATGCCAGTTTGTTGGAGCCTTGCTCTTTCTGCTGGATGGTGGTGCCACTACTAATTCATGTTTGGTGTTTGCTATTGAACTGGACTGCAGGTATGCTGACAAGGAAGAATGAAATCACTTCGAGGAACTACTTCTAAACAGGTCTGCTACAACCTTTTTCTATTAACCTTCTTTTCCCCCTACCTCTGGTTAGTGAGCTAGAAGGGAGGTTGAAGAGTTTAAGACCCCTAAATAAAGTATGTTTTGAAAAAAATCTAAGCTTATATTTGCATGTTTTAACTTCCAATGGAGGGTGACCTAATACCAGGAGCCAAAATCCTTCTCCTTCTCCGAGCAGCTAACAGTAGTCAATAGCTTCTAAGATGGGGTGGAACTTTATGCCCACATCCCATTTACATGCTTGAATTTTCTATGGTTTGACATTTAAAGCAGCCCCAGAATAAAATGACTGAAAGAGATAACAGGAATTGAATTTTTGTTCCATCTTAGAGGGAAACATTTTTGTTCAGATTACTGCTGTGGCCACTACAATGTTTTCATATTTCATAAATTTTCAAAAAACATTGAAAATATATTTTTTTGTTTGATTGTCAATTTTATATGTTAATGCCTAATTCAAAATTGGAATAAATCAATGTTACAATCAACCACTTGGCTAGGTACGGTTTTCTTCAGTTCATGACTTTATAAAGAGAACAGGATTTTAAACGTTGTAGTAGAAAGTGCCGTGTACCTACGTCTTTCTAATTTGTCCTTTGGGGTAATTGAATGAATTATGGTGAACATCAGATAACTATATATTATTTCTATAACTCTATACAGTTCATATAGTGTTAGCTGGTGTTTTTATATACCACCAGGTATGTTGAAATGAATTGGAAGTGTAATTATGAGTTACAAGCATATCATGTAGAAATTAACGCACAGACCTAAATATTCATTTAGTAGCTTGCAAAACCTATAAAGTTGTGTCTGAAAAGTGAAAATGAAATTCCATTTATCTTATAAATTTATGCTGAAATTAAATGAAATGAACATGTTATCGTTTTTTCTGTGTAGTTTGCATTAAGTATACAATAAATGTTCATGGCAGTTAGTGGATAAAGGAAAAGGAGATCATAAAACTACTGTGACTTCCCATCAGCCAAAAAACCACATCATTCTAAAGAACAGAGAAAACTGGAGAGGAAGGGTAACAGACAAGAAATTGTATTACAAAGTTTGCCAATTATTCTGAGTAATATATTTTTAATGATTTCTTTATTTATTTTATGTATATGAGTGCACCATTGCTCTCTTCAGACACACCAGAAGAGGACATCAGACATCATTGCTGAGGATGTTTGTGAGCCACTATGTGGTTGCTGGTAATTGAACTCAGGACCTCTGGAAGAATAGTCAGTGCTCTTAACCACTGAGCCATCTCTCCAGCCCATTACCCTGAGTAATATTAATGGTCATTTTCTGCTGAGGCAGCTTTTATGTTAATTAGCAACACAGAGTCTTTGTGCATATAATGAAAAGTCTTTCTCATGTCTACATATTTGTACCTGACAACTGCTAAAATGATTACTTAAAATTTGAGTATCTACACATTCTTAATTTTTCATGTTTGGGTCCACTGTGGAGTTTACAAAATGTTTTCAATAATTACTTTGGTATAAAAAGAAAACATATATAAAATATTACTAAAAGTCTCTTGAACAAAATTATATACCATATACAACAAATTTTAAAGTGAATTATTTTAAATAGTTGTGTTTCACTAAATAAAACAATGCAATTTCCTTCAATTTTCAATTTCTTAATTTCCATATTCACATGAAACAAGTTTGAAACAAAGTATCACAGAATATGAAATCTAGAATAGATTGCTAAAGATTTTTATTGGTTATTTTATTTCTTTACTTTCAAATGTTGTCCCCCTTCCCAGTTCCCCTCCACAAACCCCCATACCATACCCCTCTCCCCCCTCACCCTTTGCCTCTATGAGGGGTGCTCCTCCACCCACCCACCCTCTCTTGCCTCACTGCTCTGGCATCCCCCTTTGCCTTCACAGGACCAAGGGTCTCCCCTCCCACTGATATCAGATAAGACCATCATCTGATACATATGCAGCTGAAACCATGGTGGCTTAGTCTCTACGAGCTCTGGGAAATCCGGTTAATAGATACTGTTGTTCCTCCTATGCGGTTACAATCCCCTTGAGCTCTTTCAATCCTACCCTACCTCTTCCATTGGGGTACCCATATTCAGCTGAATGGTTAGCTGCAAGCATTCACATCTGTACTGGCCAAGCTCTGGCAGAGCCTCTCAGGGGACAGCTATACTAGGTTCCTGTCAGCAAGTGCTTCTTGGCACCAGCAAGTATCTGGAAAGAGTCACTAAATTAGGCTTGATGTATTTAAATGCTTTTTCTTGGGTGTCAAATGACAATACATAGAAAATATATATGAACAAATAAAGGTCATTAGAGAAAAAATACCAGAGTATTTAACTGGTTGATAATAAAATCAGTAAGAAAATTTTAATCACCTTCTATTAGTCTGCTAAGGATGCCATCATAATTTTTTCTTCTAGTCTCATGTTTTATTGTTAATCTAGGATGGGTAAGTCATGGATTTGCATTTGGTTTATATGCCTTTGAGAGCATATCATACTCATAAACATCTGAGTATTACATAGAAATAAGAAATTAATAGAGGAAAGAAAAACTACATAAAATTTATATTCTACAAAACACAATGCTGAAATGTTAATGTATAATTTAATAGTGATAAGCCCTGTGGACATGATAGTAAATGAAATAGAGAAATAAACCAGAAACAAGAAGACAAGGGTTGTAGAAGTCCAGTGGTGTGTGGTACATGGGTTGGGCAGCTACATGGATAGAGAATACTGATTATTCTAGGGTCTAGGGTCTAGCAAAAGCAAGGTGATCAGAGTTAAAAGGCACAGAATTTAACTTAGGGAAGATGATAACTTTATGAAGACAACTGTTAGTCAAAGATGTCAATCAATTTGAATGTCACTAATAGTAGTTCTACAATTCCAAATATATTAAATCATTATTTGGATGCTATATATACTTTATTCTAATACAGATTTCTTCATGGTTTCTATTTTACTATGAGTGTGGACATGAAAAATCTGAGGAGACCTCAATCCTACATCAAGAACTACAGTTAACTAAGGAATTCTGGGAGTGGTAGAAATAGTTTTCTCCAGGGAAGAACACAAGAATTGGTTATCCAAATACCAAGTATTTGAAAAAGCGCAAGAGAGGTTATATGGGATGATTTGGAGGGAGAAAAGATACAGAAAATTATGTTATAACAAACCCAAAAAATGAAAGAAAACATTAAAAGTTATATCCCAATGTCTATATGTTTAATAAAAAACAAAATGTGAACAAGAAAAGGAAATTCATTTTTCATATTTGATATGTCTTAAAAAGGAAAAGTTAATGTTTGCCTTCAAGAAAACAAAGAAAGAAAATTTAAATTTTTTTTTTAATGTAGCTAAATTTGAGCATGGAATTCAGCTAACATGGACCATTTCTTCATTTTCTCTGCCTCCAGGTTGCTGCCTTGATCTCCTGCCTTGACTTCCCTTGATAATGGACTATATTCTGTACAATGAAATAGGTGCTAATATCTCTAAATTGCTTTTCATCATGGTGCTAACTGTACCAACAATAAGCAAACAGTATATACATAAACTACAAGATTCCTCAAATTCATAGATTTTCTAGATGTTTAATTAATAAAAATGTGTTAAACTAAGTACACTTAGACTTATGCTTACAGCATCCAGTCAGATCATCACAATTTCTTCTTATTTAAATGTAAAATTATTAAGTTAAATTTTAAAAACTGAATATAATATTAAAAATAACATTAAATTTCACATGATAGAGGGATGAAAACATATACAATAAAGAAGATCTTCAAGCAAAACATACAGGTATAAAATCCCAGCTAAGTATTTCTTCAAATACTTCCTGTGTTTTGTTTTATTTGAAAGAAATTTCCTTTTTCAATACCCATTTCCCATTCAACATTTTTGTCCTTAAAGTGAACTACTCCGGTCTAACCAGGATGATGCTTCTTTATTCATGATAGACATCCGTGTTATATTTTATATAATACTTAAGCAAATAAACTCCTTAGCTCCAAATATTTCAACTCTGAATAATATGCATATGTATAACATGTTATCTATACATGATTTTGTTGTCTAAAATTGTATGTAGCTAGACATTGAAACTCATGTGAAATTGTGGAAATGGTCACTAGTCAGTCCTGTATACTTGTACAATGTTGGTTCCATGTCTGCTACCCTTCCAAGCCTCTGAAATCAAAATCCAGAGATGATCAATGCCTTCCATAACATGACACAGCTGAACCAGCCAAACGGCCCAGTGAGATATGCAGCTAAGCTTAACACCCAGAGTGATCCATTGAGCACACATAGTAGACAGAAAGAAAGAATGAACTCCAGCTAGTTTGAATGAACTCCCTCTGATATCCAAAAGCTCACCATGGTGTGTGTGTGTGTGTGTGTGTGTGTGTGTGTGTGTGTGTGTGTGTACGTGCATATTTGTAGACACACAAAAATAAATAAAAAAATTAAATGTAATTAAAATGTTTAAAAATAATGAAAAATCAAATGACCCTTGTGATTGTTTATAACAGCAAACATTTTATTATATAAACATTAAATATTTAGATTATCATAACAAGATAGTGCAAGTGCTATACAAATAACTGTAATACCAAAACATTCATAGAGCAATGACATGAAAAAAAGTCTCTATATATTCTATATAGAAGTACATTTTTTAAATCCTCAGATAAAATAGCTATGAATGAAAAACCCATAAGGAAAGATGTATGCCTGTACTTTGTTTCACAATTTCAAGTAATTAATATCAATAGACTAAAATAAAAACACTTAACAAAAATCCATCTTACCATTAACAAAGAACTTATTAGTCCTTAGTTTCTAATTTCTTAGACAAGTACACAGGAACATCTAAAGCTACAGGTTCATTATCCCAAAACAACAACAACAACAACAAAAAAGCCTTTTAAAGTAAGTTCTTACGTTTTACACTCCCTAAACCATACTATCTTTATAATGTTCTTTAAGGAAGTTGAAAGTGCAAATTGTGGAATAACGCTCTCAGTATCAAAGGCTCATCAGTGGATCTCCAGAGAGAATGTGTCCTTGTAAAAGCCCGCCACACATTCTTTAGACAGGTCATCAATCCTCTACATATGATTAAAGATATCATACCCTTTCATGATCACAAAACTTTTGTCCTTGACAATTAAAATACAATTGAAAAACAAAACCTTACTTGCACGTGTTTGATTTTTTTTCCCCACAATAATGTAGTGGCAAAGACAATATACTGATGATAACCTCTCTACCTGAGGGAACCTTTTGTTTCTACACAAAGCTCATCGACCCACTAGCACCAGAGTAGGACGAGAGACCTATTGAAATGTATGGGAACAAGTCTCAAGTGTGGAGACAGACAATGTCAATAAAGGGATTAAAGAAAAGGCAAACAAGCACTCCTCTCCACAGCCAGAATCACTGATGAATCAAGTGGCTGAGGACATCCAAGCAGAAGAGATGCTTCAGGTGGAATCCATTCCAAGATGTGACTGCAAGAAACATACTGCCAGAAACAAAGCTGTGTGCAAACAATTAAAACAATGTGATTTATTCATATGTATTTTCACTTGGATGTTTTCTGGATGGTTGGACTTATAAATAAAGTATTAGTTGGAAGATTTTACTTTTGGAGTTCATCTTATAACATACTGCTTTGGAATTGTGATAGTTAATATTATATTTAACTGGACTGAACCAGATGCAATGCAGATACCTTTTCAAAGCTTATTTTCAAACGTGCCTATTAGGATCTCTTGAGAATGTTATAATATTTGTATGGATGGACAAAATGAAGTAGGTGTTCAATAAGAAGAGGAGGCAGAAGTCCCCGTCTGCAGAGAGTGAGGTGAATTGTGGTGAAACAGTCTCTCCTTTCCCAGGGGCTGTCCTGGCAGCCATTTTTGTTTTTAGGCTCTGGGATCAGATTGGAATATTAATCAGATTCCTTCTTGGATGATGTCTTACTTAGGATTTTACTGTTGTGAGCAGACACCATGACCAAGGCAAGTCTCATGAATGACATTTAATTGGGGTTGACTTACATGTTCAGAAGTTCAGACAATTGTCATCAAGGCAGAAGCATGGCAGCATCCAGGCAGCATGATGCAGGAGAAGCTGGGGGTTCTACATATTCATCCAAAGGAAGTCAGGAACAGACTAAGCATCCTTGGGCAGCTAGGAGGAAGATCTCCAAACCTACTCCCACAGTGACATATCTTCTAATAGTGCCACTCCTTGAAATGAGCATATGGAAACCACCACAGATGACTAGTAGATAATTTGCCTTATCAGTCACAATATTGTGGGAATCAATGTGTTACAGTAAAGCTCCATTTGAATTCTTTTTTACAGTCCAGTAATTACACCCTCCCCATCTTCCCTTCCATTGTTCTTCATTCTATTCCTTGTCGCCTCTGTCTATAAGAGGATGCTCCCCATCTCCTTTCCAGGCCTCCCCACTCTCTGAGGCCTCAAGTCTCTCAAAGGTTAGTTACATTTTTCCTACTATGCCCAGATAATGCCCAGTTCTCTGCTGTATATATGTCAAGAGCCTCAGACCTACTAGCATATGCTATCTGGTTGGTAGCTCATTGTTTGATGGATCTCAGGTGTCCACCTGAGTTGAAACTGCTGGTCTTCCTATGGGATATCCTCCTTTTCAGCTTCCTCCAGCCTTTCCCTAATTCAACCACAGGGGACCTTACATCAGTCCATTGATTAAGTATAAGTATCTGCATCTGTCTCAATCAGCTGCTTATTGGGCCTCTTGGAGGACAGACTGGAAGCACACCATAGCATCAGTAAATAGTGTCAGGCCTTGGAGCCTTACCTTGAGATGGGCAGGTCACTGGATCATTTTTTTTCAGTCTCTTCTCCACTTTTGTCCCAGCAGTTCTTTTAAACAAGAACAATTCTGGGTCAGAGTTGTTGACTTTGGGATGGCAACCCCATTCCTCCACTTTGATGTCCTGTCTTTCTACTGAAGGTAGAAGTTCCTTCTCCCCACTGTTGGGCATTTCATCTAAAGTCTCTCTAACTCCTAAGAGTCTCTCAACTCCTAGGTCTCTGGTATATTCTAGAGGGTCCCCCTACCTCCCCCATCCCCAGCTTGAATTATCCCACTCATTTTGTTGGCCCTCAGGACTTCTATCATTACCCTCCCATCATACAAAATCTTCAAATATCTCAAGAAAGAAATTGAAAAAGATTTCAGAAAATGGAGAGATCTCCCATGCTCATGGATTGGTAGGATCAACATAGTAAAAATGGCCATCCTACCAAAAGCAATCTACAGATTCAACACAATCCCCATCAAAATTCCGACACAATTCTTCAAAGATAAGGAAAGAGAAATTTTCAAATTCATATGGAAAAAAACAAAACACCTAGGGTAGCTTAGCAAAAACAATTCTTAACAATGAAATAACTTCTGGGGAAATCAAGATTCTGACCTGAAGCTGTACTACAGAGCAATAGTGATAAAAACTGCATGGTATTGGTACAGAAACAGACAGGATGATCAATGGAAAAGAATAAAGACCTCAAAACAAAATGACACACTTATAGACATTTGATCTTTAACCAAGAAGCCAAAAATATAAAATGGAAAAAAAAAGCATCTTCACATAAAGGTACTGGTCTAACTGGCAGCAGTATGTAGAAAAATTAAAGTACAACCATATTCATCATCTTGTACAAAGCCCAATTCCAAATAGATTAAAGAACTCAACATAAAACCAGATACACTTAATCTAATAGAAGAGAAAGTGGGAACTGGGGGCCAGGGGAAGGGGATTTCTGAAAAAGAACTCCAGTGGTTCAAACTCTAAGACTAAGAACTGATAAACAGATCCTAATGAAACTGAAAAGTTTCTGTAAGATAAAAAACACAGCCAATAGGAGATTGACAACCTACAGATTAGAAAAATTATCTTCACTAACACCACATCTGATATAGGGCTAATATCCAAAATGTATAAGTAACTCAAAAAGCTAACCTCCAAAATACCAAACAATCCAATAAAATGGGGGTATAGAGCTAAACAGGAAATTGACAACTGAGACATCTTGTATGTCCGGAAAGCACTTGAAATGTTCAACATCCTTAGTCATCAGGGAAATGGAAATCAAAACCACGCTGAGATTTCACCTTATATCAATCAGAATGGTTAAGATCAAAAACTCAGATGACAGCACATGTTAGTGAGGATGTGGAGAAAGAGGAACATTCTTCCATTGTTGATGGGACAGCAAACTGGTATAACAAATCTGTAAATCAATCTGGGGGTTCCTCAGATAATTGGAAATGGATCCACCTGAAGACCCAGCTATACCACTCTTAGGCATACCCAAAAGATGCGAGACCATATCACAGGGACACATTCTCCAATATGTTCATAGAGGCCTAATTCATGACAGTCAGAAGCTGGAAACACCCCAGATGTCCCACACTGGAAGACTGGATAGAGAAAATGTGATTCATTTACACAGTGAAATACTATTCAGCTATGAAGAATGAGGACATCATGAGTTTTGCAGCCAAATGGATGTAACTACAAAATATCATCCTGAGTGAGGTAACTCAGATCCAAAAAACCACACTTGTATGTACTTATTAGTAAGTGAGTATTATCCAACAATGCACAGAATACCTAGCATACAATCCACCGAACTCAAGGTTAACAAGCAGAAAGTCCCAAGTGAGGAGGCTTCAATCCCACTTGGGAGGGAGAAGAAAGCAATCACAGGAGGCCAAGGAAGCAGGGAACCTGGATGAAAGAGGGAAAGGGGAGAAAAAAGGAAAGTATTCTGAATTTTTTACACTCTGTTTCTCCAGAGAACCTTGACTAATACAAAACTAGAATCATGAGGAAAAATTACTACTTTGAAACAGACAAAACTCCAAGAAAAAAGAGGACCCCACAACTAACATGATCTTCAACTTCATAATATTCTTGAAGAGCAAAATTGTTTCTCTCACTCCAGTCTAATCGTTACCTCCACCTTTTCTCTTTGTTACATAATTTTTCCTCAGAATTGGTAAAGGTTTGCCATTGCTTGCTATAAATGATGCCCCAATATAAAGAAGTCATACCTTGTGTGTTTCTACAAGAAGCAAGTTAATCTTCTTGGAACATACTTTAATCTGTGTCTCTTTGACTGTAACTGAGTTATCGTTTCTTTCAGACACCATTCATATTCAAGAAAACAGTGATGCCTGTACTGAACACACATGACCATCTAAGTGACATAAATTTGGGGAATTCTCACAACCAAAGAGGAACTACTTTACATGTAAATGCCAATTTAAATGCTGTATAAGCACTTTATAGCAAACTACAAATGATGTGTTACATATCAACTTGATATCAATCTTTAGCATACTTATACTTCAGAGTGAACTTAAGGTTCTAAGAAGCAGGTGAGGTTTCAAAAGTATATACAGTTGGAGTTAATTCATGTGTAACAGAATAGCAATTTTCTTTTTACTTCTCAGAGAAAAACTACAAACTAAACTGCTTTAGTTGCCCTTTTATTCATTCATGAATCAGTGTGTGCATGCTTATTCACCTGAATCACTTATTTATTCTGTTTGCTTTCCTCAATTTTTAATGAGCACTTAGTTGTACAATAATCACTCTGCTGGCCTAGTAAATATACCTGATGAATTATATAATTGAACATTCCCATCTGGAGTTTTGTTGGTGGTATCCTCAACCATATTGATATCTCTATGTTGTGAAATGTTTCTTCTATAAGGTAAAAATATTACTTCCATCTTCAAAATATTTAAGCTTTAATTCTGAAAAGTGTATAGTTAAATATGGCTGTATATATACCAATGAATGATTTTATTTCATAAATGTAAATTTAAGACATCTCAAATAGTAATTATGATAAATTTCTTCATTATCTGAAGATACTTTTAAAGAACTTGTTCTTTGGAGAAAATAAAAATTATCTGATGATTGGGTTAAGATCAATTAGGACTAAGAGAAATCACTTGATTTTCTTCCTTTTTCATTCCTCATAATGCTATATCAGTCAGAGTTTGCATCTGTTTCAAAATGTAAAATTTTCAGAACTTATATAACATTAAACATATTAATTATACATTTTAAGCATTTACTAATTAACCAATAAACATTTATCAAAGGAACTAAGTAAGCGTGATATCATAAAATCAGACAAACAATCCATTAATGCCTCAGAAAACTCCAATATCTAGTCCTAGCCTTCTGACTGGAATTTCATGATCACTCTGAAGCCAGTAAAGCTGCTATTCAATCTTTTTCTTTATTATTTAACTCTAGGCTGATGTTGCAAGAAGTGCTATTAAATTTTAAAGCAGTGTATTAGGTAAAGGATCTATGAATCTCACTGTGCCTTGTCAAAACTAAGCTACAATCATCTTATGGACAGCCTATAAACCATGGGGCACATGAGTTTAGAGATGGGTTTATTTTTATTGCCCTCTTAAAGGGTCTCTCTATCTTGTTGCATTTCACATGGTTTGATTGCCCTGTAGCCATATGATATATGTTTGGGATACAAACAATAATTCGAATTTGTAAGGTTATTTGTTGCTATTGTCAAAGTTATACTTCTCAGCAAGATATTACCTTTATCGTATAAATAGCATAGAATCAAGAATCAAATAACCGAGTTTTGAGAACTGCTTTTATGCCTCCCAGTTTTGTGACTGTGGTGTGTACATGTGTTACATAGCACATCTTTTAAGCTATTTGGCTTATTTTTTGTAGTAATACCATGTCTACAGCATCCTCCTGAAAGCCTCTGGGAATAAAAACACTGCAGCCACACTTTGTATGTGCAATTTCTTTTGCAAAGATTTATGTGGGAATCCTATTGTTTATTTTGAATTAGCCTATTTCTAGATAACTCAGCATCCACTTTTATTAAAAAAAAATAATCAGAATAATGTTAAGATTACAATGACATGTATTCTTACAGCCTTTTTATAACAAAAAGTAGGGTTTTTTGGTTTTGGGGTTTGTTTGTTGTTGTTGTTGTTGTTTTGCCTCTGAAAACCCCTAGTTCCCTGTTTGTACTTTGTGCTGATTACTTGCCTCTTAACCTCATCAAATCTCCTTCACAGGAATACTGACTTCCTCTGCTACACTGAAAGCTATTTCTGGGCTTAAGTACCATAAAGAGGTTTCCCATTTAATACAGAAAACAAATGGAAAATATATTAAAGTCTGACGTTTTTTACTGTAAAATGTTTTATCAGTACCTGTTTCTTTTGAACTATTTATACATGTCTACTTTTTAAAGCTTTTATATTTTGATTTACCTCCTTGGGAATGTACCATGATTTAGTGAATAAGACACTGGTTTAAATTCAGCATAAATAGTCGAGCAGAGACTGAAGGAAAGGCCATCCAGAGACAGCACCACCTGGGGATTTATCCCATGTGCAGCTGCCAAACCCAGTCACTATTACTGATGCCAAGAACTTCTTGTTGACAGGAGCCTGATATAGCTGTCTCCTGAGAGGCTCTGCCAGAGCCTTTCAGATGTGGATGCTTGCAACAAACCATCTGATTGAGCACTGGGACCCCAATGGAGGAGTTGGGGGAAGGACTGAAGAAGATGAAGGGTTTACAACCTCATAGGGATAGCAACAGTATCAACCAACCAGATTCCCAGAGCTCCTAAGGACTAAATCACTAACCAAAGAGCAGACATGGAGGGACCCATTGCTCCAGTCACATATGTAGTAGAAGATGGCCTTGTCAGACATCAATGGGAGGAGAGGCCATGTGATGGCTCCACGTCCCACTCCAGGAGAGTGCCAGGGTGGGAAGTGGTTGGGTAAGTAAGGAAGCACCCTCAAAGAAGCAGGAGGAGGAGGAGCTTATAGGGGGTTTCCAGAGTAGAAACCTGGAAAGAGGATAACATTTGAAATGTAAATAAAGAAAATATCTGATGAAAAAGATAAAATAATGTACCAGAAAATGACTTGAGGGTAAGATATAATTCGATATTAGTTTGTTCCTGTGTTAAAGGCCAAATATTAGGCTTTATAAATAATGAATTCAGCAGGGTTCATTAAGTTTTTAACACTCAACTTAGTTAAAAACAGGTATGCAGCAAATGTCTATGCTATGGATTGAACAATTTCCTTCCAAGTTTTTTAGTTGAACTAAAACCCAGTTCAGCTGCCTTTGGACACAGATCATTAAAAAAAAGATAGGGCTAAGTGAGGTAGTGAATGCTGAATTCAGTACAATTCAATACAAACAATGTTGCAAGAAAAGGAAAAGGCACATGATTCAGAAATATAAAAAAAAAAAACACAAGTGAATCAACAGTGAGAGCTCTCTACGTACAAACAGGAAGAGAGGCCTCACCAGATAAGCACCTTATATGTATCTTAACTCGGTCTTGCAGAGTCCAGGACTTAGAGAAGTCACTGTATCATTTTAAGCTCATGCAGAAAAATTAAGTAACCATTCTAGATTTCACAGTCTTTTCATCAAAATTATCAAATGGCATTAACTGATTTATTGTTTTGTTGAAATTATTTCAGCCCTGAGTTTGATTATTTCCTGCCTTCTACTCCTCTTGGGTATATTTGCTTCTTTTTGTTCTAGAGATTTCAGGTGTGTTATCAAGCTGCTAGTGTATGCCCTCTCCAGTTTCTTTTTGTAGGCACTTAGAGCTATGAGTTTTCCTCTTAGCACTGCTTTCATTGTGTCCCATAAGTTTTGATATGATGTGTCTTCATTTTCATTAAATTCTAAAAAGTCTTTAATTTCTTTTTTTATTTCTGCCCTGACCAAGTTATCATTGAGTAGAATGTTGTCCAGCTTTCATGAGTATGTGGGTTTTCTGTTGGTTTTGTTGTTATTAAAGACTAGTCTTAGTCCATGATGATCTGATAGGATGCATGTGATTATTTCAGTCTTCTTGCATCTGTTGAGGCCTGTTTTTGTGACCAATTACGTGGTCAGTATTGGAGAAGTTACCATGAGGTTCTGAGAAGAAGGTATATTCTTTCATTTTAGGATGAAATGTTCTATAAATATCTTTTAAATCCATTTAGTTCATAACTTCTGTTAGTTTCACTGTGTCTCTGTTTAGTTTCTAAGAGTGGTGTGTTGAAGTCTCCTACTACTATTTTGTGAGGTGCAATGTATGCTTTAAGATAGTAAATTTTCCTTTATGATGTGGATGCCCTTGCACTTGGAGCATAGATGTTCAGATTCTTCTTTGATGAGTATGAAGTGTTCTTTCTTATCTTTTTTGATGACTTTCAGTTGAAAGTTGATTTTATTCCATATTAGAATGGCTATTCCAGCTTATTTTTTGGGACCATGCAGCAATTCTTTTATTTTTTCAGGATGGCCAAAGAAATTTTTAGAGTTTTTTGTTGGTTATATTATTTTTTTACATTTCAAAGGTTATCCCCCTTCCCAGTTTCCCTACTGGAAATCCCATACCCCATTCCCCTGCTTCTTTGAGGGAGTTACCCACCCACCCACTGCCACCTCACATCCCTAGTATTACCCTATCTTGGGGCATTGAGTCTCCACGGGACCAAGGGCCTCCCCTCCCACTGATGCCCGACAAGGCCATCCTCTGCTATATATGCAGCTGAAACCATGGGTCCCTCCATGTGTACTCTCTGGTTGGTGATTTAGTCCCTGGGAGCTCTGGGGTTTGGTTGGTTGATATTGTTGTTCTTCCTATAGGGTTGCAAACTTTTCATCTTCTTCAGTCCTTCCCCTAACTCCTCCACTGAAGTCCCTGTGCTCAGTCAGATGATTGGCTGCTAGCATCCACATCTGTAATGGTCATGCTCTGGCAGAGCTTCTCAGGGGAAAGCCATACCAGGCTCCCATCAGTAAGTGCTTCTTGGCATCATCAATAGTGTTTGAGTTTGGTGTCTGCAGATAGGATGAATCCCTAGGTGGGCAGATTATTAAGTCCAATTCTTAATAATCAGTCAGATACATATTGAATTCCATTACTCTCATCATCACACAGACAAGAGTTAATGTCACTTTGTGAGTTAAAAATAACTTTTTGATTTGTTTAGGATAAGGATTCATTGTATTTCATATTGACCTTATCAGCAATAAGACATTTTAGAAACATTGTCCGGTTGTACATATATAGATATCTTTCTCTTTCTCCATGTTTTCTTTTTGCTTGCAATTGTGTTTGAAAGTGATGTCATGTATCTGCAAATTTAACTACACAGCTTCGGCTCCCATCAGGTCACACATACACGTCCACCCAGGAGGTGTCAGGATTGAGGAATGAAAGAAACACACACACAGACCTACACACACACACACACACACACACACACACACACACACACACACACACCAGTTAATTTTAAAATGCTTTGGCTAACTCAAAGGCTGGGCAGTTCTAATCTTGCCTTCTGTAATTCTGGCTTAAAACTCTTGCCCTCTGATAATATATTTTATCTTCGTTGCCCTGGCAGCTCCCTTGTCTTTGCTCCCCAAGATGTCTGGCTTCTGGGCAGCCCTTTTCGGGGCCGCATTCCTTCTCACCTACATTCTGCATGATTTTCCTTCTGCAGCTATAAATCTGTTTCCTCTTCCTCCTAATCATAGGGATTCTCCCTTCCTCTTTCTAGTTCCTAGCCCTCACAATTTAAAGATTCTGCCCCTTTCCCTCTATCCAGCCACTGCCTTTTTATTGATCAATCAAAAAACAATTGGGGATAAGGACCTTCAGCGTTTGGACACTCAAATTCCTGATTAATTCAAAGCATTAGAACCAGTCCCCAACAATGTCTAACTGAGGAATAGAAAATGTGACAAATTAGAGAACGATTTGACAAAATGAATCAGATAGGATATATTCAATTCTCACTGAAACAGCATAAAAGAAAGAGGTTACTTAAGAACAAAACAGTGGAAGAACAGAGAGCTGAAGCAGTTCAATCAGTGCAGCCTGTGTGGTGAGATTAAGTTCAGTTGAGTTCATCATTAATATGATTCAGTTTGTGCAGTCTGAATATGGTCAGCAGAAGCAGTTGAAACAAAAGAATCGGGAGCCAGAAGACTAGAACAAATGACCATAGCTAGTTTGTGGCCAAGCAGAGCATTTCAGTAAGAAGCCAAGAGATGTCTGATTAAATCAGTCATCTTGGAGAGGAGTTTGGGCCAGAACAGCTGAGTTGAGCCAGCCAACAAGGATACAGAGAGAACTAGGAAAGGTGAGTTCATTCAGCAGTGAACCTTCGAGAAGACAATTACATCTGGAGAATCAAAGTTACATTTACAGATCATGTATTTCTTCCTCTGAGTTCTTCCCAGATCCCCCTACTCTTGATATCAGCTCAACCATATGCCCTTTCTCACTGCCTATAAAAATAAATGAATCTTTATAGCCTGCAGTTTATTTAAACAGTTTTATACAATCAATTCAAAATTTAACTATATATTTTACCTCCTTATTGATGTGTTTCACACCTTTAAATAAACTTTTTATTTGAAAGATTCCTGAATCAGATTTATTCATAAGTTTAATTCGCTCCATTGCCTAGGACATCTGATTATTGAGTAAGTTGTCTGACATTAATCTGTATTTAATTCAGATTAATCTCATGCTTTTTTTTTGTAATTAAATTTAAATAAATTAAATACATTTTGGTGCAAAAATTAAATAAGATAAAAACATAAACCCTACAAAATACAAAATAACAAATAAAAGCAAAAAAAACATATAAAATATACAACCATAAAAACTATAACAAATTTGATTCTGAGTATTTTGTTCCCCTTTCTAAGAAGGACTGAAGCACCCACACTTTGGTCTTCTTTCTTTTTGAGCCTCGTGTGGTCTGTGAATTGTTAGCAGCCAACCATTGGACTGAGCACAGGGTCCTCAATGGAGTCCCCAGTGAAGGAGTTAGAGAAAGGACTGAAGGAGCTAAAGGGATTTGCAACCCCATAGGAAAAACAATAATATCAACCAACGAGACCCCCACCCAGAGCTTCCAGGGACTAAACCACCAACCAAAGAGTACACATGGAGAGACCCATAGATCTAGCCACATACATAGCAGAGGAAGGCCTTCTCAGGCATCAGTGGTATGGTAGGCCCTTGATCCTGTGAAGGCTCGATGCCCCAATGTAGGGGAATTCAAGGGTGGAGAGGCAGGAGTGTGTGGGTGGGTGGGATAACACTCTCATAGAAGCAGGGGAGAAGGGATGGAATAGGGGATTTGGGAGTACAGGAAAGGTGATAACATTTGAAATGTAAATAAGGAAAATAGTCAATAAAAAACTATAACAGAAATAAATCTGCAACCAGAGAACCAATATGACAAAAGAAACTCCAAACAAAACAAAATAAGGCAAGATCTACATAAGTACTGTAGAGTCTATTTTGTATTGCCCAAATACCTGGAAGTTTGGTTGATGTACCCAGTAAGACTTCATTGGAGAGAACTATGTTTTTGAAAGTATGTATCAATTTCTCATATTTTCTTGGTTAATTGCAAGAGCCCATGTCCAATTCTTCATCAGCACTGGGAACCTGTCTGGCTTGGTTTTGTGCATGTTCTGTATATATTGCCATATTTTCTATGAGTTCATACGTACATTCCTGTCCATTTCTTTCAGGGATTTTGTTGTTGTTTTGTTTTGTCTTGTTTTTATTTGTTTGCTTGCTTGCTTTTTTGTTTGTTTTTATAAACTCTGGCTCTTATAAGCTCATTACTCCTATTCTGTATAGATCCCTGAGCCCTAAGGGGAAAAGCTTGATGAATATATGCTACTTAGGACTAAGCATTTCAAACTCTCTAAGTCTCTGTATATTGCCTTGTTGTGGGTCTCTGTGTTTCCATACACATCAATAAACTTTTCTGATAATGGTGAAATAAGGCATTGAAATACAGGTACATAAGAATGCCAGTGGGAGTCAATTTATGATTAGGTTCCTTAAACAGAACAAAAGTATTTGGTTTACCGTGCAGGGCCATGACCTTAGTCCCTATCCATCCAGTCTCAGGTATTTGGCCTCCATACCAGTGTCAGGCATGGCTTTTGGTTCAGAGTGGGGCTTTTAGTTCAACCATAGAATGGTTATTATTGTCTGACCACATGTCACAGGCCAGCCAGTCTTGTAGATTGTAGAACTTGTAGCTGGTTTAATAATTATCTCCTCTGCCAGCATGAAGAGTACCTTCTAGTACAACAACTAGCCAGTACAACTGCTAGCCAGTGGGAGTAAGGCCTCTAGGTGGGCACAAACTTGCCCTTTTTCAGGTTCAGAGAGATATATAAGTATTGTTTTCAGCAATAAGACATTACCAACCATTTCTGCAGAGCAAATAATAGGCTGGCAAGGCCTGTGATGCTTGGGGTTTTCTATGGGGCCCCATTATTCAAAGACTTAAGATATAAGCCACTCTTGGAACTGATGGTTTGTTTCACTGGTTAGTATGTCTACATGGGGTTTCTTTCCCTCATTATTTGGTGGTAATATTTAAATTTCTTTCATATATGTATATAATTTATGAAACTTCTAGAGTGTCAGATTTTCATAGGGCTTCTCAAATAGTCCTTAATAGTGTTCCTCCCATATTCCTTCTCATCTCTTTTCTATAACATCCCCAATCAACTATTCCATGCCAGTCTCCCCATTCCTGTATCACCATAGCAATGTTTTATTTACCATCTCTAGGGAGACGCTCTACTCCCCAGTAGTCCCTTAGTGGGTAACTCACCTCTGTTGTTTGGGTCATAGCATATACATGAAAGGCTTAAAAACTATCATTCACATATAAGCAAATATTCACCATATTTTTCATTTTAGATCTGAGTTATTTCATTCAGGATGATTTACTCTAGCTCCATTTATTTACCTGCGAATTTCAGTTTCATTTTCCTTAACAGTTGAATATTCCAATGTACAACATATTACCTATTCATCATATGATGGACATCTAGGCTGTTTTCAATTTCTGGCTATTTTGAATAAAGCAACAAGGAATATGAATGAGAAGTATCTCAGTAGTAGAACCTAGAGATCTTTGGGTATATGCCCCAGAATAGTATTGCTGCATCAAGTGGTAGTTTGGATCACATCTTACTAAGGTATGGCCAGCCAGATTTTTATAGTGGCTTACAAATTTTAAATAAAGAAAAAAATGATATGGTACATGAATAATTTTCTTGCCTCTTCAGTGATTATATTTACTTTATAAGTAGTTAAAATAATCTTCTAAGGAGATTTTGAGCTTATTATTTTCAAGAATTTCTTCAACAGAACAACTGCTTTCTTCTGTGAATGTCTATCCTTGAGAAGCCATTTTCACACTGTCCCTAAGTAGATTTGGCAACCTTTCCTAAAAGAAAAATTAAGCATATTTTAATCTTATAGATTTTAATGGATTCACGTTGAGTCTTCTCCATGTCTTAGCCAAATATTAATACTTGCTTTTTAAAATAAAAAAAAATGAGTAATGACAGCATTTAACAGATTCAATATCAAAATAAACCTAATCCTTGAAAGACAACACTTTTGGGTAAAGAATATTTTGGGTTAAGGTGACTATTATTCTGTAAATCAGCTGATGCGTGCTTTGTTTGTTTTGTTTGGTTTTAGATGGTTGGTTTGGTTTAATTTTTAGGCATGTTCTCAATAAGCCTTAGCTGGCTTCAAATTCATTACATAGCCAAAAAAGACCTTCAATTTACGAATCTCCAGAATCCTCTTTCAATGACCAATATTACACCATGTCTCTTCACTGTAACAGGGTTCAACCACTATTGAAGAGTCAGTAATCCTGTGACTTGATACTGTCCATGTACACAAATAGTGTTTCGATGAAGAAGATAGTTATGAACAAAATGTAATCAGTGGAATATTTTTGAAGGGACATTTTTATTCCTGTATAAATAAGAATTGCTGGCATGTGCAGAGTACAATAGTAGTATCCGGGAAAACTTACTGCTTAAAAAATTGTTTATGTATAAAAAGTATTCTTTAAAATACATTTGGGATCACATGCACATTTGCTTGAAATACAGGTGTTTTATGAATTTTATTGGGCTTAATTGAAGAGTTCAATAAATTTAGATCCTGAGGAAATAATTGAAAAGGTGATTGATAATGGTAGTAATTTGTTGAATGCAGTGAAGATCTATAATTAGCTAATTCTATGGATATCTTGGGACAACAAACACAATTATGACAGTGGTTATATAGCCTCAAAGGCAAACAACTGGATATTAAATGAAACATGTAGTCAATTATCCAAGAAAGATTTACATTAAAGGTAAACATCATTGCTACAAGGTGAGATATTAACTTTTACTTGAGTTATGTGTGCTTAGGAGTTTGATTATTATGGAGACTCTAGCATAGAGCTGAGAATGAGGGAGCAGACTTTTGATACCAGCACTTAAAACTGATCTGTCAAATACCTCCTAGTGCTATCCACAATGTAGGCAGAATTCATCAATATTCTGATTAGTAGAGAGATCGGAGTCATTCAATACTTGTACTTGCATTATGAGTTACAAATAGATTTTCTCATTGTCATTATTTACTGTTCAGCCCTCTCAGAACATATGAGAGAATATCAAGAAATTAAGGGACAAAACATTAGAAAGCAAGTAAATGCAAGTGATAACTTAAAAGATTCTGTGACCTTATTTGTAATGTAATTTTGTATAAAGCATATAGGGAAACTATGTGTTAGAATATGTATATATACATATATATATACATATATATATATATGTATATATATATGTATATATACATATATATATTGCAAACAAAGAAACAAATATCAATATAAAGATATAAACTATGCATGGTTAAAGAAGAATAAAGCACTAAAATAATTGTGGAATTTTACTAGTCAATTATATTCCTATTTATATTTTCTAAAGCACAATGTATTTTGAAAATTATGCTGGTTTATACAACCAAATCCTTGAAGAGTGATTCTTTATCATTCCAGATCAAAAATCAGAAGCCAGACAAACATCTACTTAAAGAATCCTGTTTAGTACCTGTTTATTGTAAGTTCTAGGTTTCATATTAAACAAGAGACTCTGTCATCAGGGAGTATCATTCCATACAGTGACAAAATTACATGTTTTTGTAATTAAATGTTTTAAGTTTTCTTCCTTATTTATAGTATTCTATTGAAGTTATTAAAATTCAGAGTAAAAGTGTGTTAACCATGAAAGGCTAAAATACATTTATCAGTTCTCCAACATCAGGTCTTTGTTTTTCATTATATTATATATTTATATAAACTTATACATTTATAGTAACCTACTAGTTAAATATAGTTATACGTTTATTTATTTTTTTTACTTTTTGTTATTAAAACAAGTAACTGTTTTTCACTAAGTGTGAAAGAATCATCCAACAAAGGTAAATTATAATGCAATCATCTGAAGTCAAAGGAGTAGAAAACAAAGGAAGTTCATACTTATAACACTGTGACTTTGTGTCTTACACCTATAAGAAGCACAGTTGCAAATAAAATGAAGAATAGGGGGCTATCATTAATGAAGCTATACCAACAAGTCCTTACAATAAACTGTGAAAATAGCCTAGGGTTTAGAGTTGATTTATATTTTATTTTGAATTAACAGATTGATAATGGTCATTTAATCCTGCAAAACATCTTCACTTAGGCAGAATGAACAGAAATATGTTTTAAAAATGATGTATAAAACAGAAATGAAAATTAAGCGTATACTACATACATCTTTAACAGTCCTCTGAACTTTTAGTAATCTATGCAATTTGTTGTTAAATTGTCTTATGTGATGTTTCATCAACTACATGACACTATTGACTATTTCCTCTGCCCAGACATTTCTGTGGTTAGTGTCCAGCAGGAACTTGCCTGGTTTTCTTTTCTCTTGCCTTAATATATCACTGATGGCTCCTAATTTGTCTCATCTGCTCTGTTCTCCACTTTTGCTGACTAACAGTGAAATATCCAATAATTTAGTTCTTTCATAGGCCTCTCAGTGTGTTTATTTTCCTTCTTTTGGTACTCCATCCACTCTTGGGAGTTTAAAAAAATCATATAAAATGGTGTTCATTACTTGTCTCAGCACATAGCTTTCCTCCCAAACTGCCCTGAGAAACTGCATTTTACAAGCAATAGTTGGCTATGTGGATCCTTTTTGAATACTAACGCCGAGGAAAGATGCTTTGCATCATTTGTGAAGTGCAACTTAAAATACCCTGTCTAGCATCACACACAAGGCACAGAATGGTGAATAATTTATTTATATAAAGGAACTATCACCTTAAGCAAATTATCACCATATGAGTATATGGATGTGTTACTAGCAAACCAAAAGAAAGAGTCCTGAGAACTTACCAAAAACACCATGTAGGGGAAAGATGCAAAATGGATTCTGTGAAAAAGAAGAATATCCAAAACTGAGGTTGTGAAAACCCCATCAGCATGTCCTCAGATCACATGCACATGCACCAACACACGCAACAGGCAGAGAGCATGTGACTTCTCAGGAGATTTTTTCTATTCTTGGTTTCCACTGCTTGTACAACCTACTCAGATGATTTGTCTGTCGTTCTACTTACTCATTCTTCTAGACCCATCCTGACTATCATAACCACTTCCTCCATAGTCTTATTTCTTCCTTACATAGCTCTTCTCCATTGAGGCAGTATTAGTCAGCCCATGTCTCAGCTCAGTGCTAATCTTGGCCCATGGTTTGACTCTTAGGGACAATTCCCCTGAGATGGTTAATATTTTATCTCACATAAACTTGTGGGTTTCTTTGCATTTTTATGTTCACCTCCTATTTCTCCTTTAGGTAAGGCTTCTTTGTAACCAGCTCCTTACCCTCTTTAACTGTTTGAATCATTGTTATGATATGTGTGTGTGTGTGTGTGTGTGTATGTGTGTGTATGTAATATATGTATATACATGCATATATATGTCATAGTTATATTTTCTGTATGATGTATAATGTCGATCTGAAAGTTAACATAATAATTGTGATCCCAACACAGCTGTTTGTAATGATCATTTATGGAGGAAAATCAGAATTTATTGGTAAATTTTAGGCAAAAAAGAACATCTCATATTTATTCTTATTTAATTAATTATGATACTATGTGTTTTAGCCAATGTTGTATTGCTGTGAAAAGACACCATGATCATGGCGACTATCATACAAGCATTATTTAACTGAGGATGACTTCCAAATCTTAGAGTGGGTCCATCAGTAGCATGGCAGGGTACCATATATGTAGACATGATGCTATAAAGGACATTCATATTTAGAGGTAGCAGGAATAGAGCCACTGGTCCTGGCTTGAGCTTTTCAAACCTCAAAGCCCAGGTCAAGTGGCATACTTCTTCCAATAAGGCCACAGCTATTCTAACTAGACCATACATAATAATCCTTTTAATTAGTGCCACTTTCTGATGACTGAGCATTCAAATATATGAACACATGGGGGACCATTCTAATGCACACCACCACACTATGAAAATATACAGTTGTGACATCTATATTTGTGACAACACACTCATGTTATGAATTGTCTCAACAAGTAGATAACTTGCAAAATAGAAACTAATTAAACTCCTCTACTCAAATTCTGTAATAGCCTGTGGGAAATCCATGCATGGTTTTTACTGCAGTTTATTTTGTAAAACAAACAAATATCTCTTCAAATATCTTTTTATAAATTGTATTACCAATATTCTTTATCCAAAGGTTAACTTTATGAAATAACTTTAATGAATGGTAATGCCTAACCTTACAATATATTATATTCCTGCCAGTCTACTACTAATATAAAATTTTAACAAATGTACCAAGAAAACATAATCGCTACTGTTTCATTGTAATGATACTTAGTTGCCCAATGAAGGAAGTGAAAGTAATACTTATCATAAATGAAGGTGATATTAATAATGTTAGAATATCAGTGTCAAATACTTGCATTTGCATTAAAGTGTGTAAAGTATGCAAAGGCCATTTTAGTTTCAGGTTAGACATTGGGGGGTAGAGGAGTCTAACCCCTCCTCTAAGGGAAAATACAGCAATGAAAACAGCTAAAGAGACTAGCTGGGCAAAACTATGGTTTTAGGTCTAGACAAGAAGCACAAGATGTCGTGGCCATAAATCTTTGAATATAATTTGTAAATTATATTTTCAAGTCATTGTGGTAAGCCAGACAGAAATGAAAGGCTCTGTGTGCTTGTCTGTTTTATTCCATTTTATGTGTAAAGAGCCTGCCCAAGACTGGGTCCAATTTGACAGATGAGCTCTGTAGAGTGATAAATGTTAATACACCTCTTAGCTGATAGTGACTAATGAGCACATCTTTACCTCTGTAAGACAATTTGAAATTTAAAGTGTTTCATTGCTTCTAAGTAGATTTACCAAAGAAATTAACTATTGTTTTCTCATGGAAAATTACCAATACTAAAAGCCTCCCTTACATTTCCATTGTAGATGTAACAAGGATATTTTACATAATTCCAATGCCTTATCAAAACACTGCTTCTTATACAAAGTATTTTATGAGTTTGACATACTAGGAAACTGACTTAATGTGAGTAAAGAAAGGTAACAAAAAATCAAATAATTCAGAGGTCACCATTATATTGATTTTAAAAAGTATTATGTCAAATTATAAAAAGTCTTGCATTTTATTTAATATTCTACTGTATAATAACATATCCAAGGATTAAATCACTAAAAGGGCAAAATGTCTACATGTTAGATCACATTATAAGGTAATTGATGCCAGCAGATTTAATTCAGTTTGTGCTCCTCTAGTCACCTTTGAAGCAGCAAGCAGATATTCTATAAAAAACAGATGTGCCTAGGAAAAAAGTTCCATTAGTATTTTACTTAAATTGCTAGTGTAACAGCTTTAAAAGTGTTTGCTTTCTTCAGTCTCTTATGCTATGTGCAATTTTATCTTGGAAGGACTTGCTTAGTATCCTCCCATTCTCTAGATGTTATTGTATTTTGTTTCACCTGACTGTGTATTTGAAACAATAGTATAATCTTTTTTTTAAAGATGTTACCAAACACAAGGGCATCTGAGGGTATATAGAAGAAGAGGCTTTGATTCTAGTAAATACATTAATTAAATATAACTTATGTTTATTAAACCTTGCTTCATATCATTTACCATTATTATTATCCTGATTTATGAATCCATTGTTTAATTTTGATGTGAGACTACAAAACACCATATCAAAATGCCTATTCATGTCTTCTTATGTAATGGATTAAATATACGATAGTCCTAAAAGCACAGTGTTCTTAGGAGTGAATGTCTTCATGCATACTTCATATTTTATACTTCCACTTTCATGCTTATGTCCCGTCCCTCACATTTTTCTTTACATTCTTCCCTCATTTCTGTCAAATGTCACTTTTTATTATACCACTATCTTCTCTTTTCTAAGAATCTGAAGCTAACACCAGGATGGGACTGGTATTGTTTGGTTTGTTTAGAAACTCAGGCCAAAATTGACAAAATCACAGTTACATTAGAGCATCAGATATCAAAAAAGTAAGAGCTTATGTTGAAAGCTTTTGGTGCTGCTTCTAGGAATTTGGCATTTGTTACTGGGCTCAGACAGGGAAGCAGGCTCAGATAAATATATTAGAAACCGTGATCATGGGGCTCTGTTTACTACTTAATTATTAACTTGTGTGATAGTTCTGCTTACTACTTTACTTAATTACTGTCTTGTCTTCTTACTTACTAGTTCACTTGATTACTTTGTCTTTGATTTAAGAACTGACGATATTTTTGGATATACCTAGAATGATATAAAAGCAGGGTAGAGAGAAATAAAACTGTTTCATCCTCAGTATGAGCTGGAGTTATGTTATAATTTTACCTGTTTTTTTTTCAATCCTCACTCCCTCTCTTGAGACTCTGTTGACTGACTAAGCTGGCTTAGTCAAGCTTATATGGCTGTCTAATAAAATTTTACAAATTACATATTTCATTTAACTTGAGGATATAAAATAGTTTCTAAATCATATTAACACTATCATTTTATGGCTATCTAATCCTCTAATGATTTAAAAACAACACCACTGCTATAGGCCTTCTTGGTATTGTGCAATAATAATTGTTATAATGGAAGTAGATATCAGGGAATTTTAGGACAGAAATGGGATGCGCTTGTATCTGACATATTAGTTTGGTTGCTGTATGTTGCATCCCCACTCTTACAAATTCTCTTATCCTAATGACAGTTTTAACACCATAAAGATGACTTTTAAATTTCCTTGACAACTTTGCAACTATAACCTTTCAAACAAGAATGGAAAAATGAAATAAACTAAAGTTAGACAGGGGCTGAGGTATGAGTTTTCAAAGTATAATGAAAATTTCCCTATCTGTTTAAATGCTTATCTACTACAATTAATTTATCTCATAAAAGGATTTAATCTGAAACAAAGTCCTTATCATTATTGTCCTAAGACATGCATTAATTGAAGCCTCCTCAATGCTTAAGAATAAAAGAAGTAAATAATACATTCATTAATAGTAAGTGTAAAAATAGCATTGCTTCATGTAAACTGTGATGCTGCCAGAATCTAAGCTGTATGTTTTGATTTTGAAAGAAGGAAAGTGTGGTCCAATAAGATCTCGTATCAGATTAAGTGTTAACTAAGTAAGCCCAACAACCCATGTGAAGATGGAAAGAGATAACCAGATTTCAAAATTGTTCTCTGACATTCTCACACACATCCATGGTCCCAACACATGATAAACACATAAACATAACTGATACAATATTTAAAAATAAAAAGAAATAAAAAAATTTAGACTTCAAAAAAATCCTTACAGTTTTGTATATTGGACATGAAAAATACAATCTTCTGCCTTGTTTATCTTTTCTGTTTTTGACAGTAGAGTTACTGAAAGGTCTGAAATGATACCTCATTCAACTCTTTTCAGTCCTTTCAGTCAATTTCCTTGATGATAACCGAGATTATGATATTAATCAGTTTTACATAGTCTGCTTAGTCAGTCTGTACATTTTCAGAGAGATAACTACACAAACCTTTACCCTATTCTTACTTGGTTTATTAGATTTCCTAACACGCTCTTGTAATTGCTTACACATTTGAGAGACAAACATTTTCCACGTGTGCTTTTGCACTATTTTCTTCTTCTCTAAGTTACCTTTCTGTCTAGCAGGTTACTTTCTGGGCTGTGAAGATTGAAAAAAAATATTAGAGGAGTTTTTGCTTATTCTTTGGTGCTTTTATTTTCACAGTTGCAAATTTCTCCTTATCATAAAGATCAGGAGTACATATCTTACTAACAAGATTTTTACCATTTTAGTGTTTAATGTATTTTCAAGTGGCCTTTTAGCATAACTACTTATCCAGGTTCGTTCTTTTACATGTGGACATGAAGTTATCCAAATGTCAGTTGTCAGAAGGCTGTCAATTTAGCTCTGTGAACAATACATATTTTAGTCAACTCTAACTCTGTCTCTGTATGCTCTCTGTTTCCCTGTCTCTTTGTTTCTCTGTCTCTCTCTGTCTCTGTCTGTCTGTCTGTCTGTCTCTGTCTTTTCCCTCTCTCTCTTTCTCTCTCTCTCTCTCTCTCTCTCTCTCTCTCTCTCTCTCTCT
>JANHMN010000007.1:22777457-22791753 GCA_030674055.1 Rhabdomys pumilio
TCTCTCTCTCTCTCTCTCTCTCTCTCTCTCTCTCTCTCTCTCTCTCTCTTTGTGTGTGTGTGTGTGTGTGTGTGTGTGTGTGTGTGCGCATGCCTTTATGCAAGTGTTCTTTTTATTCTTTTGGTTGTTGTACTTATGGAACCTATTTTAAAACTCAGGAAGAATGATATCTACACTTTACTTTTCTTTCTCAATATTGTTCTCGACATTATCATTTCTGGGTTCCTGTTAACAAAGATATGTTTCTGTCTGTTTTTATAAACTGATATGTTGTTAGTGGTCAAATTTAAATTGTGGAGTACTTTTTACTGATTTCCTCTTAATAACATAAAGTCTTTCAATCTATAAACACAGATAAATGTTAATTTAATATTAATGTATATTGAATCATTAAAATTGGTACTTTTAAACTCAATATAATTACTACCAAGTGACATTCTTTAAGCAATCAGACCCCTCAGAGCTCCCAGAGACTGAAATACCAACCAAAGTATAGACATGGAAGGACCCATGGCTCCAGCTGCATATGTAGCAGAGGGTGGCATTGTCTAGCATAAGTGAGAGGAAAGCCCACTGGTCCTGTGAAGGCTCAATGCCCCAGTGTAGGGGAATACTAAGGCAGTGTGGTGGGAATGGGTGGATGGGTAGTGGAGCACCCACATAGAAGCAGCGGGAGAGGTTGGAAGGGGGTAGTGTGGAGGGTAAAACGGGAAGAGGGATAAGATTTGAAATGTAAATTTAAAAATAACCAATACATTTTAAAAAAACATAAGAAATAAATGCTAATGCTCATGTGGAAGCACCCAAAAAAAAACCCAAAGAATGTAAACAATCTTGATCAGCCTCAGTCATGGCAATTTCCCAACACAAGACCCAGTCTTATGCTCCAGGTATATATCCAAAAAAATCAAAGTCAGCACACAATCAATATATCTACCTACCATGATTTTTATGCTACTATCACAACAGCTTGCTAGCTGCAAGCAGGTAAGTGAACAATAAAATAAATTATTATACAAGTCCACACACAAACACTAGCATGTTATTCAGATGTTAAATATGAAATTCTTCCACTTAAAGTGGATAGACCTGGAGATGTTCATATAGAAGAAAATATGTGTCCAAGATGATATAATCTTTAATATAAAATATTTTTATTCAAATGGCATCAAAGGCTATTCACAATTATGGCCATCTTTCAGGTATTGCCTCCAATAAGAGATGATTAGAATATATTTTGCATCCAGAAATCACTCACAACTCTCAAATTCAAGATGTGATGTTCACCCTCATATTAGTGCCAATGATTTAATGTTGCAAACACATTTCTGTAACAAAAGCACCAGCTTGAAGCCAGAGGCATGTCTCTATTTTGTAATAGTCAAATGAAATTCAAGTAAATAATTTATTAATCTTATTTGCATTTAGAAATTGCTGATGACAAGAATAAGACATCTCACAGATTTGCTCACAGGAAAAAAATGTAATAAATCATACCAGAAATTTCTTTAGCACTACATAAATGTCAGTTAAAATTGTTTTAACAAAGAGATTGCTGCTAAAGATTGTTCCCACTGGCTCATCTTCTATACATCACAACTCTGAGACTTCTGACCTTTGGGACTGGACTATGATTATGACGTACTTGTTTTGTTTTTCATCACAAAGAGTACTGAATGATGATGATCTTTTAGAGTGAAGCAGTTAAGGACCTAAAATACAGTTCTCATCTCTCTTTGCTTCCTGGCTATGTGTACACTTAGATCACCATTTACTGGTTTCTGATGCCAAGATTTTCAACCAAGAGGAATCACATGGAAATGTGAACCAGGACAGATACCTTCTTTCTTACCTTGCTTTCATCAGAGGTTTTGTCACAGCAATTCACAATAATCAGTTTCATAGGCCGCATTATGAGGAATGAGAAGAGATTCATCCCAGGTAGAATTTTCATAGAAATTTATAAGAAGAATTGGATACATAAAAGATATCTGATGGTGGCCTTTGGGCTGTTCTTAATAAGAGTGTTTAAAAAATTTCCTCCTTTATATGGATTGATTAGGACAAAAGTTCCTAATTCCTATCATTCCCATATTAGCTGTGTTTTAATACATAAAAAGCAAATTAGATATTAGAACAGAAGAGAGCAAAAGTATTTGAAGTAGATTAGGATTCCTACTGGGCAAATTGCATCATGATTAGTCTGTCTTGTTTTTTACGTAACCTCACCAATCTGGTAAAGCATACACTTACAGAGATGTTTTCAAGATACAGACACACACTGCACCTAGGAGAGAAAACTGTAAAAATGCATAATACCAGAGTATATTAAAATGTATTACTCTCTTCCTTGTATGATTGCTTTTGTTTGCTTTTCATCTCAATGTTTAAAAAACAGAGAAGTGTTATTCCATTTGTATTTTCTACTACAGTAGATTAAGGTCCAAATATGTAAACTTGGACTAATCAATTAAGATTTTTTGAATCAATTTCAACTGCATACTACATATGAACTTGTAGTTTGCAGAGTTTATTGTTCTCAATAAGCATACTTCTCACTTCTCAGGTATCAGACTAGATGAAATGCCTTTATTTTGGAGGTTTTATGATTTTCTTTTAGTGCCTTTACTGTAAAATTCTTTGAGAAAGAGCAAATTACTGTTTATGTTTTGATCAATCACATACTTTGGTATAAACTATGAGAGGAAAAAGGACAGGTCTGAAACTAAATATACTTAATTTGATTACTATTCAGTCAAATTGTACATAATTAATGTCTTCAAAACTTATGAGTCCCTTCAGACAGAGAAGGTAAAGTTGGATTGTTTGCTTTCTGACTGGTGCCTCAGTTTGTACACACATGCAGCTACCCAAAACTCTCAACTACTCTATTCCACTTCCATTTAGAACATAAAAATCACAAAAAAAGAGATAAAGATTGTTAAAACCTGCAATACTTGAGTAACTCTGCTTGTGAAATCTCCTCTGATATTGAAAGTTCATCTAGAAAGAAAGCTTCATCAGTGCTATGCTATCAGTGACATCCCTTCTTAAGTGTGTTCTTTCTCTCCAGGTGGAAAATTCGGCACTGTCTGGTAGTTAGCATTGATTTCAGTCATTTTCGGTCCATTTACCACAATAACAGGAGAGGAAAGCTACTTCTCTCTCAGTAAGCATGACCTAATCCACAACACTCTGAGGTGAATAGGGTATCTTCTCAGAAAAGAACACAGAGGGCAATTATCCCCTTAGGTTATAAATTCCGTTTTTATTTTCAACACCACTGATTCATCTTTAGTTGTTCAATTCGCAAGCAGACTCTCTGTTTCTGTATTCTTGAAGATTATATATATATATATATATATATATATATATATATATATATATCCGTTATGTTTCTCTAAGAATTTATTTTCTAGAACATACTTTGCATTTAATGATGTATAAAGATAACAATATATTCCAAGCTTAATGGATTAAGTTGTTTCCTTTGTTGCATATGATGTATCCTGTTTTTACCATCAAGCACAGTGTACAATATATAATATATAATAAAAATAATGCCCCTCCATTTTTAATTTACCTTTACACCTAGACTATTAAATAAAGCCTAGATTGGGTAGTAGTCTATAAATTTCAATGTCAGAAATTATCAAGAAGTTTTTGGTTAGTTTTGTTTTGTTTTTATTGAAAATAGATTTTTTTTCACTTACACTGTATCCTGATTAGTTTTTCCTCCTTCTTATTCCACTCAGGTCCTCTCAACTTCTTCTTTTTTCTGGAACTACTCCTGTTATGTCTCTCTTTTGAAATACTTTGTTATGTTTGCAGACAGGAGCATAGCTTAATTGAGAGGTTCTACACAGGAGCTGACTAAAACAAATCCAGATATTCATGGCCAAACATTGAATGGATGATTTTTTAGAGTGAAGCAGTTAAGGACCTAAAATACAGTTCTCATCTCTCTTTGCTTCCTGGCTATGTGTACAATTAGATCACCTTTAACTGGTTTCTGATGCCAAGATTTCCCATATAGAAGTGTTGGAGAGAGGTTGGTGGCCCTAAAAGGGATTGGAACCCCTCAGGAAGACATAAACTCTGTCTGTGGACCTTTAGACATTTCAATTTGCTGCCACGGGAAGCCTCTCTGATGATGGCTGAATAAGGCACTGATATACGAGTATAGCAGAATATTAAGAATCATTTTTCTTAAATTTTTCACTAGTTGTGTTTGGTTTTAGCCTAGTTTTATTGGCTATCTAATCTCTGGTTTATCATTACCCAAGTAGTGTTTGCTATGGATTTCTTCTCCTAGAGTGTGCCTTAAGACATCAGATATTTCTTGGCTACTCCAAGTTCTGTGCCACATTGCCCTAACATATCTTGTAAGCAGGGCAGGGCAGATTGTAGGCCAAAGTTTCACACACACACACACACACACACACACACACACACACACACACACACCTGATCCCTCCTGTTTACTTTCCCAATTGCTCCTAGTCCACCGATAAAATCTGTTTATTTCCCCTTCCCAGAGAGATCCATGCATTTCTTTATAGATTGTCCAATTCTACATAGTCTCTCTCATCTACAGATTATAGCCTGGTTATCATTTACTTGATGACTAATATACACTTATAAGTAAATACATATCATGCCATATTTGTCTTTCTGGGTCTGTATTAACTCACTCAGGATGACTTTTTCTAGTTCTATTCATTTGCCTGTAAGTTTCATGATATCAGTTCTCTTAAAAGCTGAGTAATACTCCATTGTGTAAATATACCACATTTTCTTTATCCCTTCTTATGTTGAGGCATATCTAGATTGATGTCAGTTTCTGGCTATGATGAATAAAGCTGAAAAAAATATGTGAGCAATTGTCCTTGTACAAGGATGAAGTATCTGTTTGCTATATGCTCAAGAGTGGTATAGCTGAGTCTTGAGGTAGATTGACTCCCAGTTTTCAGAGCAGCTTCCATACTGGCTTCCATGGTGTCTGTACAAGTTTCCACTTCTCCCAGAAATATTTTTTTTTCTTCACAACCTATGAGCTGTCACTTGTGTTACTGGTTTTAGCCATGTTGATAGGCATAAGGCAGAATCTCAATGTAGTTTTGATTTGTTATTTCCTTGATTGATAAAGTTACTGAACATCTCTTTATGTGTTTCTTGGCCATTTGAGATTCTTCTAGAAAGAATTCTCTGTTTAGAGCTCTACCCAATTATTAAATTATAATATTTGGTTTTTAGTATCCAGTTTATTGATTTGTTTATGTATTTTCGATATTAGTCCATTATTAAAAGTGAAGTTGGTAAAAATATTTTCCTATTCTGTAGGATGCCTCTTTGTCCAATCTATTGTGTCCTTTGCATTACAGAAACTATTCAGTTTCATGAGGTCCCATTTCATTACAGGGCTTTATCAAAGCAAGAACTAACTTATAGCTGGGCAATGGTGCCATACTTCTTTAATTCAAGCACTAGGGAGGCAGAGGCAGACAGATCTACAAGTTCAAGGCCAGCTTGTTATACATAGTAAGCTAAGGGACAGCCAGGACTACACAGAGCAACTGTGTCTTGACAACAAAGAAACAAACAACAACAAAACAAACAAAAAAATCCCAAAAACTAAACTTAAAATACTAACTTAAAAGCTGAATAATACTGCATTGTGTAAATATACCACATTTTCTTTATTCCTTCTTCTGTTGAGGAACATCTGGATTGATGTCAGTTTCTGGCTATGATGAATAAAGCTGCAAAAAATATGTGACCAAGTGTCCTTGTGCAAGGATGGAGTATCTGTTTGCTCTATGCTCAAGAGTGGTATAGCTGATTCTATAAAACTAACTTAGTAGTAACCATAACCTTGTATATGAATTGGAATGAGAGGATAACATAAATATATTTCTATAGAGATGGTATTATAATAAACTTGCACATTCTCATTATTTTAATACCTAAGAATCTAAATAGAATCAGTGTCAACATGGACATTTACACATGAGAAATAAACTTATAAAAATTCAGATTGTGCTATGAGATGTAACATCTGAGATATGAATCTGTTGATTTGGCTCTAATGACTGATTTTAAGCACTGAACTCAGGCATCTACCTGCCTGATGTTGTTATTTAGTTCTGAATACTTTTCTATGATCAGGTATTTCTCCCTATTAAATAGCCAAAAAATATCAGTTTCACTTGTAACTTACTAATTTTAGAATGAGTCACAAAAACTGGTATATCTCAAACTTTATATAGTTATATAGATTGAATTCAGAGACTATTTTATTTTGAGATGCTCAATTTTAGGAAGTGAAAGTACTTATTTGTAAATAATGCAATTTCAAAACTTCTTCAGCAGAATTTACATAATAATTATATGTTAGTCATTGAGTCCCATATTGGGTAAATGATTTGTCTACTCTCAGCTGAAATTATGTTCCAAGTCACAATATTTCTAAAACACATGTAGACATAGTTCATGAAATATATTCTTTTGATGATCTTCCTATTAAAATACACTTCCTCCTATGGCTATGAAGTGATGATCCACTATTCGGAAGGTCTATGTGTAAGTTTAAGAAGTGCAACAATCAGGTTGGTTTCCAACAGTTAGTATTTTTGTTTGGTTTTGTTTTGCTTTATAGGAAATTCTAGAAATGTGCAGCAAAAAGCACTCCCTGTTGTTGCTGGGAAACAGTCATTTCTAATTATTTCAAGGCAATGCCACCTGGAGTAGAAAACACCTTCTTGTGCCAGCATGCCAGATTAGATAGATCACATCCCTTTAAAAGCAAACATCTGCTGAGAGAACATCAAGGATACTGGTATGTCCTATTGGCTGGAAGTTTATAATTTTCATTTCAAATTTCCATGTGCCAACTAGTCAATAAATTATTTATTAAGTCTTAATAAGATCAGCACACTGTGGTAGTCACTATGGGTAAGATATGATGATCATTTGCAGTCTTTATAAGCATTCTGTAGTTATTTAATATCTAAAGCCACAAAATATCTGTAACTTGACTGGAAGTGACCTTGTTCCTAATGGCTGGTGATTCTGAATCATACTCAACACATTAAATAGACACTGTCTGATCCCACACTTACCCAATGCAATGTTTTTGTTGTTTGTTTGTTTGTTTGTTTTTGCATATCTTATCCTCTTAGCTCTACTTAAATCTGACTACACCTATACCTACTTTGTAGGCAGAGTTCTAATTATTACTTTTGACATAGTTATCTTTGGGCATCTATAGCAGATTGCATCAAATAACTAATGGTTGCATTTTTAAAAATGTGCCACCAATGTATCCTGTTTTGCTTTCCATTTCCTAAGTACAATCATGAAGCTTTGTTTTCTTTAATGTTCCTGCATTGAAACCTTTTGTTTACTTACTTTTAAATATTTTTAAATTAAAGTAGAATTAAATCAATATCCTTTTTCTCTTTACTCCAGCCTGGTCCTCCCAGCTATCCTCCAACAAACATTGAGTCATCATAATATTCTATATTCTGCTTCTTTCATTGTACTTGTAAAGTTTCCCACAAGTTTCTAATTGCCATATAAGAATATACTGAGTGCACTCTTTTATAGTTCCATATTCATTTCAGCTTGTGTGCTCCACAATGTTTCTTCCCCATTATTGATTTCAGTTTTCAGATCTTGACTTATCTCCATCATTTCATTTGGGTTTGTATTTGTATTTTCTTGGATATCAGTCAAGTATTTATTGTTATATTCCTGGACTTTAATGCTCTTTATGTTCTCTTCACCTTTTTAAAAATTTAAAATTTTGACAAAATCTAGTATTCTTTTTAGCTGTGTATGCTGAAAAGGTCCTCTAGATAAATCCTGTTAGAGAGCATTTCTATAGGATGAGTGGGTTTGATGGGAAACAAGATGTTTTGGCCTTCATGTTAATTTTTATTTAATAATTTTCCTGAGAATGTAGACTTATTTCATTCACTGTGTGTTTGTTGTGAAAATCTGGTCACCCTTAGATTTTGCCAGTGGAAGAGATGCCAAACATGAATTAGGACAAGAAATGATGGAAGATGAGCTGCTTAATTAAACCACAGAAAAATCGCTTTCTAATCATGTGTCAGGGTTAGTCCAGGAAAATGGGGTTCATCAAATGAAGATGGATCATATCAAGAGTGTCTTGTAGTAAGTTTGTGAGGTAGCAAATGGTGGACTCTTAAGCATATGATCTAGAAGGATGAAACAACTTACCCAAAAGTAGCTTCTATACAAAGAGGATTCAATAGCAAAGAGCAGGAACTATACTTTCAGATTTTTAGATATATTTCAGCCTTCTAGATCTTATATAATATACAGCATGTATATTATCAAATAGCTACCTTTTTGGCATTCTGATTTTTTAATCAAAATTCAGTATTCAAAAATGTATAAAGATTCTCCACTGATTATTCTTTCCAAGATATGCATTCTGATTCAAGATTGTTTATACATGATAGCATTAGAAATATACTTAGTTTCACACATTTTTCCTAGAATGAAATAAGTCCCTCAAGAAATCAAGAATACAGGTTAAAACCACATAGCCACAGCTACAGGATTATTTAAGGAGCCTGAATGAAAAGCACCTGGACTAAGGATACTTGACGACTAATCCTTGACAAAAAATTTATTGGTGTTTACAGCTTGAGATAGTACTTAAAGAAATGGCAAAATGCCAAAGTACACCTGGGTAGGGCATGGGGAAGCTACATAAAATACAATTTGTCTAATTTACATTGTTGACTGAACCAAGTTTATGTTAAAACTAAAGGGAAGGCAAGTTGAATTACCTTCACAAATGCCAACTAACACAGTCTCTAAGTATTGGATAGTTTGCTTAGATAGGGTATATTAATTATTATTTTCATAGCTATTCTCAAAATTCCACAGAATACTTAATTGAAATATCTTCTCTTGTTTTTAAAAAAGATGTCAGTTCATTCTAACAGAGAACGCTTGGCTGAGTTTATTGAGTTAGGACTTGTGACAGAAAGTTTTCATGTGGTGACAGTCCAAGAAGCATAGAGTTGGTAATAAATGAAAAAAAATTATGAAATAAGATGAAGATGTGACTACTTCTAAAGTATGGAGATAATTTTATTGTGGCATTTAAGGAAGAAATCGGGCCAAATGAAGAGTTCAGGCTGGACATGACCAGCTGACTAAACCAGAACATGAAAGGAGAGAGGCAGAGGAAAAGCAAGAGGAGAGACTGGGCCAAAATGGCTAAAAAACAGTGTACCAAGGGTAGAGAGTTATATCGAGATCAGGCTTGGAGACAGGAAGCAGATGCCCTTAGGATAAAGAGGTTTAGAGTAGGGGGCAAAGTGAAAAGTGATGAGAGGAGAAACAGTACCAAGTTAGCGAGACTTGACCCAGGTTTCACTAAGACCTAACAGGTAGTCAGTATCAGGGCAGATATAACTGAATGACAAATAAGTTCAGTAAAGAAACAAAAATAGCTGCTCCCTGGCTAAAAGGGCAAAGTTTATGCTAAACTCCCAAGGCTGTCTCCCAAGAAAGCAGAGAGAAAAGCGCTGGGTGTGGATCTTTCTGGTTCATATGGAAGTGGGTACTTGGGAAAAAGGCAGTCTGTGAGCTTTGCTGGAGATCTGTGAGTAGGAACTAAGGGAGCTAAGAGATCAGCAAGGATCTTGACACGCTAATAAGCACCACAGTCATACTTTTATTAGATATTTTATTTATTTACATTTCAGATGTTATACCCTTCCCCATAGCCCCCTCAAGAAACCTCCTTTCCCATGCCCCTCCTCCTGCTTTTATGAAGGTGTGCTGCCACCCACTCACCCACTCCCACCTCCCTGCCTTCTCATTCTCCTCACTTCATTGGGACATTCAGCCTTCACAGGGCCAAGAGCCTCTTCTCCCACCGATGCCCGACAAGGTCATCCCCCACTACATATATGGCTGAAGCCCTGGGTCTCCCATGTGTGCTCCCAGGCTGATAGTTTAGACCCTGGGAGCTCTAGTTGGTTGGTATTGTGGCTCTCCCCTTGGGGCCGCAAATGCCTTCATCTCCTTCAGTCCTCTCTCTAATTCCTCCATTGAAAACCCTGTGATAAGTTCAATGGTTGGCTGCAAGCATTCACCTCTGTATATGTCAGGCTCTGGCAGAGCCTCTCAAGAGATAGCTATATCAGGCTCCTGTCAACAAGCACTTCCTGGCATCCACAACAGTGTCTGCTTTTGGTGACTCTCCATGGAATGGATCCCCAGGTGGGGCAGTTTTGGTCAGCCTCTCCTTCAGTCTTTGCTCCACACATTGTTTCCCGTGAGTATTTTGTTATTCCTTTTAAGAAGGACCGAAGCACCCACACTTTGGTCTTTCTTCTTCTTGATCTAATATATGACCGCAGTCAGATATTAACGGAAGAGCTATGTGTTCCATTTGCCACAGATAAAAAAAAAAAAACTCCTTTTAGCAAATAGCAACTTTCTTCTAGCCTGGGAGTGTAGGCTTTTGTCTAAATTTCCTACCTTAGGAATAGGGGGACATAACAATAACCTAACCTGCTAGAAACTTATTTCTTCCAGACAGACCTTATCTTTTATTCATTCCTCAGCCTTCAAAATTGTGCCATAATCTGTATAACTAACATTCAAAACATGCTCCTCCTGAA
Organism: Rhabdomys pumilio; assembly: GCA_030674055.1. NCBI lineage: Eukaryota > Metazoa > Chordata > Mammalia > Rodentia > Muridae > Rhabdomys > Rhabdomys pumilio. The sequence goes on from JANHMN010000007.1 coordinate 22,788,134, forward strand.
GGACATCTCAAATTCACGACATAGCTGAGTACAACAATCTTGCTTTATAACCTGCAGTGAAAAGTAACAGCCTTGGAGACCATGACACATCACTGTGTGAATGGTCAAATGTATTATTCTGATATGCTATACCTGTGCCCCGATAGTCATGGCAGGAGGAGAAATATAAGCTTAAAAATCATAAACCAAAATCCCTAATAAAATGTTTAACCTTAGACTCAGAAAGTTTTAAGTTCTCTAACTTTTCATTGGATTGCATTTTAAAGCTTTTGCTTTAACATTTAAAATGAAGTTTTAAGTCATAAGGTTGCAAGATTTTCTAAATATTGCTATTTCCCATCAGGTCCTAAATAATCACACATTTTCCATGTTCAATAAAGATTACGTTTAATACACTTTGTGGTGTACTTCTCTACTATAAAGAGAAAAAAATACATCTGTCATAAAAATTTATTGAATTCCTTAGATTTTCACTAAGCTTTAGAATGACAGTTTTAAAAAAAGAACCTCTGAAGAATACAAAGAATGTGACATTTTGATCAGAATATATACTGGACATATGATTCTGTTATTTTTATTCTGTCTGAATATCATGTTTTCTTCTAGAGAAAAGAGACTTGGCTGGCTGGTCTATTTAATCTTTTATATTAGGCACCTTGATAGCAGCCTTTTGAATATTTCATACTGTTGTCCTGATAAAGAACATAAGATGTTATGCAAAAAGTGGCACAAACTGGTTCAACAGAATTTAAAATCAAAATAAAACAATACAGAGTTTGGGACCTGGCAGATACCATTGCTCATGAGAATAAGCCAGGTAATTCAAACCACACTCTGTGCTGTCTGCAGTGATGTCTGCTCCTCTCCTTTAGACTGAATCTCTGCCCGTGGATGCTGTCTATCCTGATGCGAATATGGAACTTTCCTTCAAGTGTGTTTCAGGAACAATTTTCCAGAGTTAATTAACAATTAACAATTGCTAGAATAATGCCTCTAGTCTTAAAACATAGAAACAAAAATAATTATAAATATATCATGCAATCATGCCACAAATTGACTATACTAAATGTATTACAGTAGACAGATGTTTATTTTCAATTGGTTTTTGCAACCTGCTTTCACTCAAAAAACTTTTAGTCTTTGAAATGAGTTAGGCACATATCATGTTTTCCAAGAAAACCAACAATTTTCTTTCTTATTTAGAGCTGCTGAAGCTAATGACTTAGGGTTTTTTTTTTAATTTTTTAAAATCTCAATATTACATGTCTAAAGATAGCTCAATGTGAACATATCTTACAACAGTGGGGAGTTGGGCTCACTCTATGTCTTTGTATGTCATCTGTGTGTCTGTGTGTCTATGTGTGTAATACAAATGTACTAAATACAAGTATTAGACATTTATATTATGGAAATATCTTTTAACAGAAAACGATCATCTTTAGATATTTCTTTTTCACTTTCTTAGTCATATTTTCTAGAAATTACTCACTAAGATTAGAATTAAACTGTAGGTCATTGTTTGACTGGCTAAAAAATATAGCTAAGTTTTCTATTCCATTGCCTCAGTAAAGTAAGTAAATATTTATTCAGTTGCCCCATGAAAATAGGAAATATGATGAAATGTACAAAAATATTTAAAAGAACATTATGAGAGCTAAAAATACATTGGTATGTAAAAAAACAACTTTAATCATGTGAAAAACCATTAATAGAATTAAAAATAAATTAGTGTGCCCAAATGTAATATTTTTGATGTTGATAGATTATATTAATAGACTTTAATAGATTATATTAAACTCTATTCAAATGTGAGGTTACATGAGAAGATATTCTTTCAGGAATTTCAAAATATGAGGAGACAGAAAGCAATAAAGCTATATTCTCCTTTTTTTTTTTTTGAGTTTCTCTGTATAACCCTGGCTGTCCTGGAACTCACTCTGTAGACCAGGCTGGCCTTGAACTCAGAAATCCGCCTACTTCTGCCTCCCAAGTGCTGGGATTAAAGGCGTGCGCCACCACTGCCCAGCTAGCAATATTCCGTTAAAGTTAAACTTAAACATACGATTAAGGTGACATATAAGACAATTTCATAAAAGAAAATAAGTATAAATTAATAAATAATAATTTAATTTATAGTAAATAAAGCTTAGAATGTGAGAACTTGGAGTTGTTGAGTTTTACAAAGCATCCAAAATTAATGAGCAATTAATTAATATTCTTGGTAATAAGATGGATCTGTGTCCTTTTAACCTCTTCTGTTTAGAAAAGCACAATTTCACACTGCAAGGAATCACTTACCTTATATTCAAATATATCTACAGAAAAAACAATATGCTTCACAGATTTTCCATATACGAAGTCTTTTTGATGCACTCAACAGTGATGTCCTATAGCATTTAGTGTCCAGGAATTTCCATAAGAATTCAGAGTTCAACATCAGCTTAGTCTCATAAACTGGAACATGTTCAGAATTATTTTTCCTGTTTTTCTAATTCAGTATGTACAAATATAATCAATTTTTTTCCTCAGGGAAGGGGTGAGGCACTCATTACTAATAATAAATTTAGAAGAATTTTATAAGTTACTATATTTTTTAAGTTTTCATTAAAATCCCTCTTATAACATCAATGCCTTTGAAATAGAGAACACTGATTTTGTAAAAAGAACTCATATAAATGTAATCAACATTTCTTCAAGATGTAATAAGCCAAATAAATGGAAGACATCTCTGCAAATGTATGAATTATGTTCAGTAAGTATTAGCTTTAAAGTGGTGAAATTTAAGTATTAGATCATTTTCTCAGTCTATATTATAGTAATTATAACTTTTATTAGATATTATATGTTTGAATCTCCAAAACAATTGATAATTCCAACAATTGTTGGTGTAGTTTACAAAATGACAATGAGGACTAAGACCTGATTACATAAAAGACAAATTATGTTGTTAGTTAATAATGTATAAATATTTGATGAAATTAATGTAAACCTAAAGGCAAAGATGGAAATTAATGAGGCCCATGCTTAGAAGATTTCAGCTGAGGACTTAGGTTTCTATAAATAATCAAGGATGTGTTTAAGGAGAACAAATTGATGTTGTACTCAAAATAACACAACAGAAAAAAATAAAACAATATATACAAACATGTGCAATGAAGAACTATTTGCCAAATTGAAAATATTGACCTAGTAGAAAGAAATAAGACAAAAGAGAGGAAAGGAGGGAAAATAGGAGAGAAACAAACAGGAGGAGCTGAGAGAAGAGTAAAGAGCAAAGGAATTCTGTTCACCTGTAATTTTTTACCTAAAGATGAATAGGGAAAAATGAGAGAATATTTTCAGGAGAGTTGATGAGGTTGGAAAATATTATAGTGAGGTCAGTAATACAGACCTGAAAACAAAAACTAATGTTATTTGTTCTCTGTTCTGGATCCTAGCTCTGGATCTCTATGTTATTTATACTGTAGAATAATCAAGAAAGAAGGAAAAGAAAGAGACAAATATTCAGAGGGAGATATAACAGGTCACAGGTACTATAAAGAAAAACTCTTTCTCTCTCTCTCTATCTCTGTGTGTGTGTGTGTGTGTGTGTGTGTGTGTGTGTGTGTGTGTGTGTGTGT
>JANHMN010000007.1:22795336-22844266 GCA_030674055.1 Rhabdomys pumilio
GTGTGTGTGTGTGTGTGTGTGTGTGTGTGTGTGTGTGTGTGTGTGTTAATGCCTGTGTTTTTTCTCTCCTTTTATTGAAAAGGAAATTTTTTTCTCACATAATAGATCCTGATATGGTTTCCGCTCTCTTTCCCCTTCCCTGTTCCTCTCTACCTCCCCTTGCATCCATATCCACCACTTATCTTTCACTAATTAGAAAACAGTTTTCAAAGAAATAATATGAAATTAAACAAAAGCTAACTCATTGGAATGTTAACAAAACCAACAAACCAAAGACAGTGAGTCCCCATAACAATGTAAAGGAACAGATGCAAAGACCCACCTGTTCACACTCACAAGAGTCCCATAAAAACATCAAATGGGAAGCTATAATATTCATAATGGACCTTGTAGGGTTAAAATAGAGAAGAAAAGTAATACATAAATAAATAAAAATAAAAACTTAATTAAAAAAATATCCTGACATAACATTGTGACATAGAAACCTCGAAAAGTGTAGCTGAGGTGGTTTTGAGTTGTCCACCTACTGAGTCACATTTCCACAACTGTCATGATTTAATAATGTTTTCTTTAACTGAGAATCTCAATTTACTTGGACACAGGCGTCTTCCTTTGGTCCCAGAACATCAGTGGTCACTAAACACAGGTTGAAGGAATAAATGGTTGTCTCACACTTGTCTTATTAGCTTTGTAAAGCCTGTATTGAAAAATAGCAATTAGCTCAGTTCACAGCATTACAGTGAATCTTAACTCTACCAATTTCCTCCATGGCAATTATAGGTTCTAGAGTAAACAGGACACTCCTAACATTACCCCTGCCCTTACTCTGAAAACAAAACAATACTTGTGTTTTCTTTGCTACTTTGCTAGAGGTTAAGAAAAAAAGGGTTAAGGAGAACAAATTGTTACCTATGTCTGAATCAGACATTGTGTATTACATGTGGAGGAATTGTCTCTTTTTATGTAAAGTGTAGTACATTTAAAGTATTATCAGGAGAATTTAAGACAGAAGATTTAAGTCGCATCACACAAATTAACATATATTACAATAAATTATAATAAATATAACATATAATTTTTATAAATATAAACATTATAATAATATAAAGCTCCATTATCATTGTAAAGATTTTCTTTTGATCATTGAGGAAAAGATTAACAGAAAAACACTCTGAGTGTGCAAAGTTAATGTTGACTTTAGTGATGTCTACTGCATTGGGAGCCACAGATTGAGACCACATGAAGTCTATGCATAAAGCAATATTAAAAGGAGGAATTAACTCATGTATTTTGCTACTAAACTAAATGAGTTTAAGACTTCTCTAAGGAAAATTATTTTCTACAGCTGTGACTCCAAATGATCAGTGAAGATCTGATTTCCAGGTTAACCCACATGCACCTTGGTTTGATTTTTTGTTTGTTTATTTGTTCTTAGTCCTTAAGGAAAAGTGGAAAAGTTTAGAAAATCATTAATTTCAGAAAAGAGGGGGTTAATGATTCATTCTGAGATCTGTTTCAGTACTTCTAATGGCAGAAGCTGCTTTAATGCTAGAAAGATTTGAAACTGTGTGTGTGCTTTGATTTGGAATGATTTGGTTTTGATTTTTGCATTTCTGTAAAACAATTTTTCTGAAAAATTTCTTATACTAAAACAATTGTCAACATATCAAAGTACTTGTGCTGACATAGATATTGTTTGAAGAATTGTCAATTCAAAAATAATATATTTCAACACAGTAACAAAATTTAAAACTTATACACACTTATGATGTGCTATTTAAGAATAAGAAAAAAACACTAATGGGATCACTTTTGGAGTCATTCATCATATTTTGTGAATGTTTCTATGCTACTCAGCTAGTGCTAACATGTTCTGTCTCAAAGATGTCCTACAGCTTGCAATCTACTTATCTCACCTTTAGGAATACAGACATTTGAGACAGGAAGTGCCATTCTCTGCCATGTTTTTCATTATAGTGTTTTAAGAGGAAATTTTTCATAAAAGATAATTTTACTTCTTTTCAATTTGAACGTTTAATATTGTACCCTTTAACTAATCAGATATATTAATAAATTCCCAGAATAAATTCCAGAATATAAATCTAAAACTTTTGTCCTCTAACCATGTACCAAAAAAACATATTAGATATTAAGAAAACAATTCAAATACAGTATTAAAAATTAATATCAATACATAAAATAATGTTAAGTGTATATAATTTATAATACATATCATGTGTAATATTTTACAGACAAATTCTGAGACAAAATGTGACAGACTATAAATACTATTATTCTTAGAAATTAAAATTAACATCAGAAAAAATATGTATAACTAAACCTTGACCATGAATATTAAGAATGTTACAATAAAATTGATGTATTTCAGATATAACATGATTCAAATGTGATCGAAGATTTTGAAACTTCAGACACACGTAGACTGAAAGCAAGTCAAAATATAGATAATAAGCAATTGTTGATTTTTAGTCCATGCCATAAATTGCTGTTTATCAGGGAAACAGTTCATCAACCATAAACTATGAACAAGTTTGTCAGGACATCTTTGCTACATAATGTTGCCTTGACTTAAAAATAATTTTAGAACACTGTATGTAGAATTTGCCTATGCAACATATGAAGCAAAAGGGGAGAGGGCAGAGATTCCAGAAAATACCCTTATCTTTTCCTAGTGCTAAATCACTAGCCTTAGCTTTCCAAGACAAACTACCACACACAAACACACACACACACACACACACACACACACACACACACACACACACTTCACAATGGGTCACAGATGTGTCACCTTCCCATAAATCCTTACTACTTTCAGAAGATTTGAGTTTAGTTCATTGGGGTTGATAGTAGGAATGCTAAAAACAACAACCGAACAACAGGGTGTTTTCTCTTAAAGCAATCTAATAGAAAAAGAAATTTAAAAGACTTAAAATTTGGAAGTCAATTTCAGGAAAAATCTAAGAATAGGCTGTCTGTTTGGATGACCATATAAGTTAACACAGAAATGAATAGTACAGTTACATTCCAGCATGGATTATTTTTCAGTCACTTAGAACAAAGGCATGTTCTTGTTTCCGCTGACTACTTCATTAACTGCATCTCTTCAATGCCTGACTTTTTGTTTGGCTATAGATGAGTTCTATATGTCTTTCTGTAATGATTTGCATAATTCTGAAATGAATAATTTAGAAAAATCAAGGTTTTGTTTATTTAATCACCAGAGTAGATTTTTACAAAAGAGAAATGGTTTTTAAATTTAAAATTTGTGTTTATGTTGTGAATCCTCTTTTGCTTAATTTTTTCATTTAATTCACTGTATGATTTCTAGTATAATTATTATATATGCATATCTGAGACTAATTAATATAAGGCAACAAAACCTTCTTTATCAGAAACAAATTTATTTGCTGACTTTGGTAGAAACTGGCTGTGTAGATGTATTCTGCAGTTCTTTGCTTTACTGAATAAATGTCAATCTCAAACAAAATTTTTAATGATTCTGAAATATTTCTCAGTAGATAAATTTTGTTAACATATTTTTGTAAATAATGTAAACAATTTGTTGATAATATAAATTTTATTTTATTTTATTTATAATGACATTTAATTTGGGCTGGTTTGTAGGTTCAGAGGTTCAGTGCATTATCATCATGACAGGAGCATGGCAGTGGCAGTGTCCAGGTAGGCCTGGTGCAGGCAGAGCTGAGAGGGTTTTATTTTCCTCATAAGGACATTTAATTTGGGCTGCTTTGTAAGCTCAGAGGTTCAGTTTATTATCATCAAGGTCCGGGGCATGGCAGTGTCCAGGTAGACATGGTGCAAGAGGAGTTGAGACTTCTAAATCTTCATCTGAAGGCTGCTAGCAGAATATTAGCTTCCAGGCAGCTAGAATGAGGCTCGTTTTTTTCTTTTTTCTTTTATTCTTATTGGATATTTTCTTTATTTACATTGCAAATGTTATCCTCTTTCCAGGTCTCCCTTCTGTAAACCCCTATACCATCCCTTCTCCCCCTAACTCTATGGGTGCTACCCCACCCATCCACCTACTCTAGCCTTCCAGCCCTGGCATTCCCCTACATTGGGGCATCAAACTGCCTCAGGCCCAAGGACTGCTCCTCCCACTGATGTCCAACAAGTCCATCCTCTGTCACATATGCGGCCAGAGCCATGGGTCCCTCCATGTGTACTCTTTGGTTTGTGGTCCAGTTCCAGGGAGTTCTGAGGGGGATTCTGGCTGGTTGATACTGTTTCTCCCCCCACTGGGCTGCAAACACCCCTCAACTCCTTCAGTCCCTTCTCCAACTCCTCCATCAGGGATGCTGCACAGAGCTGAAAGTTCTACATCTTCAACTGAAGTGTGCTAGCAGAATACTGGCGTCCAAGCAGCTAGGGTGAGGGTCTTAAAGCCTACATCCACAGTGACATACCTACTCCAACAAGGCCACACCTACTCGAATAGGGCCACACCCTCTAATAGTGCAATTCCCTGGGTGTGCATATACAAACCATCACACCAACTCATCTCAGATCCTCTTCAAATTCCTACCCATACACCTTCATGTTCCCTCCTGTGTTTGTGTGCCTTTTGCTCTCTTTTTAAAAAGTCAAAACAAAACCGAATGAACAAAAAATATCAAAACAAGAGAATCCACAAAAAATAAAATGAAACAAAAAAAAAAAAAACAACTACAACAAAAAAATTGCTAGACTGGAAAAATGGCTCAGTGGTTAAGAACACCAACTGCTCTTCCAGAGGTCCTGAGTTCAATTTCCACCAACCACATGGTAGCTCTTAATCATCTGTAGTGGGATCTAACATACATGAGTACACTGTCACTGTCTTCAGACGCTCTTAGTGTCTGAAGACAGTGACAGTGTACTCATATACATAAGATAGTATAAATTTTAAACACAAATTTGACTTGTTTTCCTGTCAGTTGTATTTTCTTGGTCTTGTAGTTAGCCTACTGAAATAAATATAAAAAGGTTTATAGACAAAAAATAAAATAGTCTTTTTTCTTTCTTCCTATATATTTATTCATAATAACCACATGTTATTTTTAAATAATACTTGTATAGCAATATAGAAATGTGAATTTATAATTAATTGTCATATAAAATTTATATATAACGTAACAATCTGTATTTTGCTTAAAACACAAATAATGTCATTTATTAAAAATAAAACAATAAATTTTATGATTTCATAATAAAATCATTTTATTCTGTTTTTAATTTACATCACTTATATATTACATCCTTATGAAGAGAAGCAAGCATAACATTCATAAATCATGTTCTTATTAAAAAATCCATTTACAGCAATCCTCAAGACTTGATGCCAGACTTAATTTTGGTCTCCTAGCTTGTGCATCATCCCACTCTGTTGAATTTCCTGAACCTCATGTTGGCTTATTTTCCCAAACCTCAAGGCCTTGCTTCTCTCAAACAGTCTATGCACTGCCCTAGCCTGGTGAATGCTCAAGACTCAGACTAACCAATTTTGTCCTCATACTCCCAAGCAAAATTTTCAGCTCAGCTTGCATAACAGCTGCAGCAGACATTGTTGTTTATTGCAATCACATGGGTTTCTTGTTTACCACCACATTGGAATCATTCTCATTATTCCTATCCCAAGTCAACAATGAGAATCCAAAGAATTGACCTATCAACTCCGCGTAACTTATCTGAAATCAATGACCTTAATCAACAACAAAACCATAAGCATATTTCAACTCAACTAAACAGCACAGACTCTTTCATCACATACTATAAATGAATGACCACGTGTATGGATACAATCACAAAATGCAAACAGTATCAAGTCCAAAACAACATCACCCCCATCAAAGAAAAAAGAGAAAGAGGGAAAAAAAAACAAAAATTAACAACAAATAATCTAGTCTTATAGAAATGCTTTCCAGTAAGAACTATTGAGATTAATCTCAGGAAAAAGAATCTAAATGAACAATTAAAAACTTCATCAAAGATTTAAGATGTTTAAAGAAGGTGTTAACAAACACCTCAATGACTTCACAGGGCATAGAAATAAAATGAGTTAAGTCTAAAAATCCACAAATTCATGGCTGAATAAAACGACAAACACAGTTTAAGATCTGAAAATTAAGTAAGAAAGATAATTACTAAAGAAAAATTAAGGTGAGATGAAATATATTTGTAAAACTCAAAAACCCAACTAGTGAAATTGGAGTAAAGACATCAGTAGAAGAGATCAAGTAGAAGATAAAATACTAGGACTACCAGATAAAGTAGAAAGATTGTGCAAAACTAAAAACATATACAAGGTATATGAAGGAACAACATTAAAAACATGAAAAGAAAATGTGTATGTGTTATAGTAAAAAAAAAAGAATGGAAAATAATTCCATGTCAGTTGGATAGAACTTATGGTCATCAGCATCATAGAAAAAAATGTCCCCATATTTTAAAAAATGTACCCATACAGATACAAGAAGCTCACAGAATACCTATCAGACAGGATCAGAAAAGAAACACTGTAGGATATATTATAAAGTTTAAAAGTAAATGTATAGACTGAAAAGATAATGGTAGAGATGCAGGAGGCAAACCATAAGTCACAAATAGGGAAAAGACTGTCACAGTTACAATGGGCTTCAGAAATGGAAACATTAAATGTCAGAAATGCCTACAGAAGATACATTCCAAACACAGGTACACGTGCACACAAAACGCCAGACCTTTTTACACATCAAGACTATCACCCATAGTTGAAGAGAGAATAAAAACTTTCAATGACCTAAACATGGTAAAACAATATGATAATTTTTCACTAAACAAACCCTTGAGAGAACAGTAGAAGCAATATTTGGAGTGAAGAACAGAACAAACAGCAAACAGGCTACTGATAGATAACAACAAAGGGTAAAATTACTGAAACACAGACTAGACCAAAGAACACAAACTGTGTTAAAAAGACAAAAAAAAAAATCAATACATGCCTTTCAATACCCACTTTAAATATTAATGGCCTTACCTCCTAAATCAAAAGACACAGGCTAGCTGAATGTGTGAGAAGAAGAATCCACCTTTAAGTTGTTTATAAGAGGCCAGCTTACCTTGAAAGAGAGGGAACACCTTAGAGTGAAACAAAGAGATAAAACTATTCCAAACCAGTGTTGCTATCCAACACAAACATTAGTTTTCAAATTAAAATTAATCAGAAAAGAGAGAGAATATTTCATTCTGGTCACAGTAATATTAAATAGGAAGATGTTATAATTAAAAACATAAACACAATATCTGGGACATATAAGTTTTAAAAATCAGGCCAGTAAAAAAAAAACTCCTTTTAAGTTGTTGGTCAGAGAACTATAATATACCCTAAAAATGTTACAGTCAACTGTGATTGTGGTTAAAGATAAGTTCCTATTGATAATTATATCACCCACTTTCAGACCTTGGCCTTTCAAGAATAACTGTCTAGCTGACAGAAAGCTTCCTACCTGAGAAATAGTTCTCATCATACTACCACATGCTATACAAGCTGCCAAGGGAGAGAAGCAACTGGTAGACCTACCCAATACAAAGCCTAAACAATGACAGGTCTGGAACGATAGTCTTAATCATCCAATATTAGTAGTTTTATCATTGGGGAAGTAACAGCTATGTAATTAGCCTTAAGGCCTGATTCATGGGAGGGGATTCATGCTGACACTGTACACTTATCTGATTATTCATGGCTGGAGTAATATAGACTCTATTGGAGAACATACTAAACCATTTCCCTAAACAATTATATTTTCTAATGGTCTTCCTAATACTTGGGGTTATATCTATTTTATCCCTCAATTATACATTTATGTTTATAAACTTCCAATGTTCTAATATAATTTGGAATAAGATATATATATATCTTATTAGAATATATATATATTCTAATACTTATGCCAAAGATAAAACATCATTCCAAATGTTGAAGAATATTTCAGCACAGGTTGGTGTCCTGACTGCAAGATCCATCATAAGAACACAATACAGAGCAGTACCAGTGTTCCAACTATGGCTGATGCCATGAGCTCGAAATACGGGTAAGTAGTAAGTTGTTTGCTTCAACCACCGCCTACCATTCCTCCCTTCCAGGATGCCCAAGCATAACACAGCTTCTTTCAAGCAATTTGACAAGGTTGAAGTCTTCCAACAATATGCTTTCTCAGCTTTATTGCCTCTGGGGCAGCAGTTGAAAACAGCAACATATTCCACTGGCTGCCTTCACTGGTCCATGATCAGCCTCATGTCCTAGTCCTAGGTACTCAGACCCCAAAGTACATTTAAAGGTGCCAATAAATCTGGGAGGAAGAGACACAGACACAGACAGACACAGATACACACACACACACACACACACACACACACACACACACGGGGGGGTGAGAATTTACTTGTTTATTTATTTATTGTATCTATTAATAAATACATAATAGGTCTTCAATCAGAAATAGAGATGCTAGAAAGACCTACAATTTTTCTGATGATCATCTATGGTTTTGAGAACAGTGCTGTTTGTGATTAACATAGTCTGTATGCAGTTCAGCTTAGGGTTTGGCTTCTTAGGAAAAGCTTTTCTTGATTTTAGAGTTAGTAACTTTATAATTGGTGCAATCTATTTAAGTTTAATAAATTTCACCTTGTTGGTCATTCAAAGTTATGTGATAAATCTAATCCCAACTCTCCTTAATGCTTATGCCATACAAATTAATGGAGACATAAACTTGTGACCACAAGGGACTCTGGAAAGTTAGGTGCAAGTTTACTCAGGAAATTTTCTTTATTTCTGATTCAAGAGAGTTCCAAACACCTTTTTAGTCAGGCTGCTATTGTTTCAAGGATAAACTAAGGTCAAATTCTAACCTATATTACAGAAATATATTTAGAAACAAAGACTTCCAAGGACTCCAAGAGAGAAAGCCTGATTTCTCAATCTGTGCAGTCCTCCTACCTCAGGGAACTAATAAATACAGAGAAAATTATATCAACATTCTAGTTCAGTGCACTGTTTACTTGACAAGAGAACGTAAGAAGGGTCAATACGATATTAAGCTCAAGATCAAGCAAGAGAAGTTGGAGAAATTAATCTGTCTAGGTTCAGTGAACTTAATCATTTATTCCCTTTCAAAACTCGCCTGTAATATTTTTATCAACTTTTCCTGCACTTAGTTATTGAAAATCAATGTTTGTGAGACATCCTATATTGGTATTAGAGGTTGTGAGAAAATTACTCTATATTTTTGCACATTGTCATGTTTCACATAAGTTTCAAATGTTATGTTGTAAGTATAAAAATATTTTTATTCTGTCTCTATGAATATCAAGGTTAAGCATACCATCTAATCAGTAAAATCTAATCTTTTTTCACAGGATGAATACTTAAGATGTATTTTAAAAAATGACCTACTATTGGAAACTAATTGAGTTCATTCTTCTGATGAAGAATGGTAATCCTCATGCATCTTCACTCTCAGTATCTACACAGTCCAAAACGTCATATATGTGTTTCCAGAAAGATGCTAAAATTAAAGTAACGTTAATCAAAAGGGCTAGTGAGGAACATCACGAAAATAAAAGAGAAAAAAACTAAAAGAAAAGAAATTAAAACTTAAGTCCTAGTTCAATAAACTACTAAGGAAAGGTAATACCTCTTTATTATTGTTTCTTTGCTTTTAATTCTGTGATACTGGGGCTTTGGCAAAAAGCTTTACATATTCTGAGCAAGTGTCTACTCCTGAGCTTTATCACTAGACTCTACTATTTGTTGAATTTCTCAGGAACAGAAAGAAAATAGACAAAAAAAAAAAAAAAAAAAAAAAAAAAAAAAAAAAAAAAAAAAAAAAACTTTTCTCTCTAAAGAGAAAAGTATGTATGTTTGGGCAGCTTCAAGTTTTTTGTGGTTTTCTTTTTGAGACAGGGTTTCTCTGTGTAGCCCCTGGCTGTCCTGAAACTCACTCTGTAAACCAGGCTGGCCTTGAACTCAGAAATCTGCCTGCCTCTGCCTCCCAAGTGCTAGGATTAAAGGCATGCGCCACCACTGCCCAGCACAGGTTCATTATTATAAGGTGACAAAATGGGGTATTTCATCCTTTCAGTACTTCACTTACATATTTTGAAATATGCATGCACAGGTTTTTATGTTTCCAACTATATGGCAAGTGCTGTAATAATCTGGGTAAGACAGATATGTGCTGATCATGGTCACAGAGTGGGCCTTGAATTCAATCAAAAGGATTTGGTGACTTTTGTAACACTATCATGACTATTTCATGAGGGTGTGTATCCTACCAAGATATTCATTATTGTAATTGACAGGGCTTAAAGTTAGGAAAAACTGATTATAACTTTCTCTCCTTCAGGGACAATGCAAAGCACTTATCAGAATTATGAAACCCAATTAGTAGGAATGAAATTTTCAACTTGATTTCTCTGTATCTTATAACTCAAACATACAACATATTAGTCAATATACTGTTTTATAAAGTTTTTGAAGATAATCAAAAGCATTAACAGTAGCCTGTTATACTTTCAGATCTGTGGGATTACACTAGCCAACAACTCCAAAAGATTGACCCCATTGGACTCTTTTATTTATACGACTATAATTTCTAGTAGGGAAACTGTTTTCCCATTATATGGTACTTATTTTACTTAATTTCTTTTTATTTATGTATCTATGTATTTTAACCAATTTCTAAAACTGTAGTAGGTTTTTATAAAACTTTATAAAATATCTGGTTTGTAATGTTAGTTGTAATGTTCTTCTAAAAACATTTTTATTGATTCTTCATGAGTTTCACATCATGAACCCCAATCCCACTCAACTCCCTATCCCCTCATAGCTGCATTTTGCCCTTGCAAACTTCTCCCCAAATTAAAAGTCTCACAAACAAACAAACAAATAAATAAACCAAAAAAAAAAAAAGACATTGAAAAGATCTCATTGTTGAAGGTGTAGTGTATGACAATGTGTCCCATAGCATTTGCAAATGTTTATTGTAATGTATCATTGATTTTGTTTGTGTTTTTTGGCTTCTGTGACATCATCAATATAGGATTCTTACCAGAACTTATCCAAGTTATTCTGTTATTGTCTGTGTCATAGAGACACTACTGTTTTGGATCAAGAAGACTGGCACTTTCATGAGGTCCAAGTCTTAGTTATCTTACAGAGCTAGAAAACCTTCAGTAAGTATGGTAAAATTTGCTGTTAATACATTTGAAGAAAAGTACTCTGTGTGAGTGGGTACAGATTTGTTTAGTAGTCATAAAGTATTAGGGTAAACTTTCATGTCTTAAGAATGGGCCATATTCATGTGAATTTTGGTCATTAAAACACCTAAGGGCCTACATATTTTACAAGATATTAATTTCTACTACTGTTGGTTCCATCCTAAAGCTAGATAATAAGACCTAGAATGGTATACTTTGGCTGTAAGACACAGAGAATAAAATTAGAAGTGTGTTAAAAACTCTTTTCCTGTAAAATGAATTTTGAAATGCAAAAAGACCCTTTACAGACTACTGGTTAAGACTGCCACTGACATATCTGCTCAGTGATAGACCTTATAGACTACATTAACAAAATATTAGGCAAAATGTGTTCACTGATACAATAGAAAAACAACTGTTATGAGAAGAAACAACAGCTTTCTGATTGTACTGAAGATCTGCTCTACAGGAGTGACCTCCCATCTGATATTGTATGCTATAGAGAAAGCCCTTGATTTAGGAATAATAGGTACCAGCAAGGAAGTGACTGCTATTATTATGTTAAATGAATAGAATATGTCTATTATTTTGCCTTTTAAACAGTAAATTTTATTTTCCTAACATCTTAAAATACTGTTGCTATTAGCCTGAATTGACAACATAGGAAATCTTGCTTTTGGCAGAGAACTGGATTTACTTTAAAGATTTGGAATGTGAATCTCCTGGAAGAATAAATGATATGTTTTCATTTTCTGTTTCTCTGATATGGTGGTATAAAGTTCAGTCATAACTAGAAGGAACAACCTAAGTATCTGTATCCTTCCCTCTGAAGCTCAGGGAACATGCAGAAAGGAGTCTACAGAGGTGACTCTAGCTGAGACTTCTACCAAAAGAGGATACAGAGAGTGAAGTGGCCACACCTATGCCTAGGTGAGACTTCTACTGAGGGAGAAGGACATCAACCCACCCATAAAAATCTTTAAACCAAATATTCCTGCCTACAAGATACCTAAGAATAAAGAGGGAACCAACAATGACTGCCTAACTTGAAACATCCCATGTAAGATAGCTAGTCCCTGACACTATTAATGAAACTCTGCTGTGTTTGCATAGAGGAGACTACCATAACTGTATCCTGAGAGGCTTCATCCAGCAGCATATGGAAACAGATACAAATACCCACGCCAAACATCAATCAGTGCTGGAGGAGTTTTGTGGAATTGTGGGAGATAGAATTGAGCCAAAAGGAAGAGTCAATGACACCATAGAAGACATATAGAGTCAACTAACCTGACCCCATGAGAGCTCACAAAGACTGAACCATCAACAAAACAGCATACAGGGGATGAACTTAGGCTCCCTATAAATTTGTAGCAGATATGCAGCTTAGTCTTCTTGTGGGTCCCCTAACAACTGGAGCAGAGTCTGACTATGAGTAGGTTGCCTGTCATTAGATCCACTTCCCCTTACTAGACTACCTGGTTTGGCCTCTGTGGGAGAGGATGAACTTAGGCTTACTGTGACTGGATGTACTAAGTAGGGTACCAAAGTGAGGCTTCCCATTCTCTGAGTAGGACAGGAGTGGGAAATAGGTGGCAGGATTTGTAAGAGTGTGTCTGGTAGGAGAGGAGGGACAGGGTTGAGGAGATCAAAATGTTAAGTGAATAGGTTATTTAATTAAAAATAAAGGAGTGCTAGAAAAGTAGTAATAGTACTGTGAAGCTATTTTCTTCAAATTAAAACATTCATATGGAAGTAGGGGTGAGGCTTTATGTTTTTAAGGAGACTAAAGCAACGGATAAGTCTCAGAAAGCTCATGGAAGTTATAAAATTCTCATAGTCCTTTCCCCACGTTCTTCAAGTTCTACAAGCAGTAAGAAGTTTCTGATGGAGAGGAGACTTTCAATGGTACCAAATGCAAGGTAGACATGAAGCTCCAGAGACAGAGATTTTATGAGTCACTACATATGCTTGGGTGGAATTCATAGTGCTGTAGATAGTTTTTAGTCATCCATGCTTCTGCAAGTAAATCTGTATCTATCCTTCCCAAAGTAACCTTGGTTGACTAGCTGAATCAATATATTAGAAATAGGTAGAGTCTTTGTCCTTAATTCTATCCAAAGTAAACACACATTGATCACATCTTCTCAGTAAAAGTAACATAACAACAATAAATAATAAGCTGGAGTAAAATGGCTTAGGATTACTGTCTAGCATATTCAGAAATGATTAAGATTCATCATAGCTAATGGTTTGTAGACCATTACTTGCTAAGAAATTGTTCATAAATAATCCAATACAGCATACTATCAGTTAATATCAATTAGGTAATAAGATGTTAAAGGCTTATTAGATAACAGTCTATTTCTTGGCTTTTACTACCTAGTCTCTTTACAGACAGCACAGAACACTTAATCTTACTAATGTGTTAAGATGAAATAGTCATGATATATTTAAATACATAATGGATCTGCAGCACAGATCAACTACCAAGATATATACCAAAGTATATATATATACATTTTTATATATGTATATATCATGTGGTGGCTGTGTATATGTGTGTGGGGTGACTGTGTTGGCATGTGTATGTACATAGTTCAAAATTTAATATTATTAGAGCAAAAACCACTATGCTGATTCTCTGTTTTTAAAGTTTGTTTCTGTACTTCAGTGATCATTTCTATTGTCCCACAGCTCAATAAATAAGATCCAATTTTTCTTAAATTAAATTATTATCATAATATAGAATCATAGCTGTTTTTAGGAATATTTGATATCTGTGCTTTAATCTATTTTTTAAAAATGATGTATCATAAATTATAATTGGAATATAACAGCCATCATTTTATTTCCAGAAGAAATGAAAGGCTCATAAATTCTACAAATATAAGTGACAAATCCAAGAGTAGAATGGATTACTTTTCTGCACATAACATAAGCTCCCTTGAGATGTTATGATTTTTTGAGGCTTCAATTTCTATTTTCTAAATCTTCCAGAATTTTAAGCATGGAAGTTTTCTAAATCTTCCATGATTTTTCAAGTGACTTTGTTCTAATTTATAAATATACATATTTACACTTTTTTGAAGAAAAAAAACTGTATGATATCAAAATATTTCCATTTCTACCCTACCTTTGAATAGGTAAAAAAGCAAAGATGGAATAAGAGTCAGAATGAATGAAGATAAATGTTTCATTGATGTATTTTACCTATTTCTATATGCAGTAGACATTTATTTTAATTCAATTCACCAGAGGTACAGTAATTCCAGTGTATACATGAATGTTTCCCCTTTATATTTCTCATTTATGAGAGAAAACAGAGTTATTTCTGCTCTTGGTATATGGATGAAATTTGTGTTTAATATTACTTGGCTCCTTTTAACAAACAATAACAATGGCTATATTATTGAAATGACCTAAATAATGTTTTACTCTTCATTTCAGACACCATTTTTTTCATTTAAATTTTCCATTAGTCCTAGGAAGTCCTATTTATTCTTTTCATAATATTATAGAGTAGACACAAACATATGATACTAACCCCTTATTTATAATAATACAAAAGACAGAAAATAAAAATTAGCGAACTTAAAGCCTAAAATATGACTACCAATTGTGGTTTCTCAGATTTTTGATAGTGACACATTAAAATGAAGACAGAAAGCTTTTATGAGACACAGGATGAAGAAGACCATAGCAAAACAGTGTCTTTGGGATATGATAGGTCATTGCATTCACAAACTCATAGTGTTTTCGTTTGCTTCTACAAGAGCTACACAAAATATAAAGCCAAGAAATATATCACAGCATGGGGTATAGTTGAGTAGCTATTGGTTTTTGATAGCTGCTTCAATACAGAGGGAGAGTTTATTTTCTTCAAGTCTGTGGCAAGGCCTTATAACTTGATATATATGGTCAGCACATTTTGCAAACAAAGGGAAAAACAAAAAAATTATAAATATATTTATGACAGAGATATGATATGGTAGAATTTCTCTGATGTCCATAATTCCAAAGATCAAAATGATAGATTATTTGAAGTGAGCCAGGATTACAAAGTCAAGTGTATTTTAAACAGATATGTCTATCTCTGCCCCACTTATTGAATATTTAGAGTATATGTTATAAGGAGATGTGAACAGGAACCAACAAAGAAATCATAAACTGAAATAAAATTAATAAGAGTTTTATTATAATTATTTTGTCATGCAATTTTCTTTCTTTTTTTCCAAGTAGAATGACATTATGAAATGCCAAAATAGTTTAAAACAAAATGCACTAAAACATATTTAATAAAAACCCATACTAGTGTAAATAACTCCACATAAATAAATATAAAATATAGAATGATTTTGAAAATTTTATCACCTGACATAATTTTGCTTTGTTGAATTTAAAGAACACAGTCTTAGAACATAAAAAGAAAATCACTGTTATTTAAGTCATCTTTAAAGTAAAAGAATGCTAATTAACAATGTTCATTTCAAATGATAGTGCTTTTCGTTTTTTTTCTTTTTTAAATTTTTTTCTTTTCTTTCCTTTTTATATTTTATTTACATTTCAGATGCCATCCCCTTTCCCCATTTCCCCTCCCTAGAGAAAACTCCTATCCCATGCCCCCTTTTCCCTTTTGCTTTTATACAATTTTTTTTAAATGTCAGTCAAAGGCTTTATAAGTGTGGTAATGCTCAATCAGAAGTGTAACCCAATGCCCAACCTAGATATATAAACTGTCTTTGACTGGTGGAGACATGTGAACATCTGCCTCCATGCCCCCCCCTCTCTTTCTCTCTCTTTCTCTCATCACCTTGCTTCTCCTCTCTTTCATCTTCTCCTCTCCTTACTCCATCTCTTCCTCTTTGTGCTCCTTCCCCCTTAGTTCCTCCTAAGTATCACCCTTCCTGTTAAAATAACACTTTTCTCTCAAAATACAATTAGAGCATAATTATTCCTATTTGCACCAGTGAGGTACAAGATAATCTTAATACCCACTCCATCATTTTGTCAACTAACCAGAACCTCTGTCGTCTCTCTTGACTAAAACACTTAGTTTTGAACCTGGCTGTTTTTCTTGTATTTAGAATGGATGCCAGCTGAAAACCATCCACTCAGAACTTTTCTCTCAAAGTAAATAGTCAGGATTGGCTATAGGACTATAGGTCTTCAACCCCATCAGAAATCCAGAATGACTGAGTTAACTGAAATTATGGGAAGCAAAAGCATAGTTTCTAAAACTTAGCCAATTTATAGAGACTGCTGAACACCTGGACAGCCCCTATACTACATACCATTGGAGCATCAAAACTTCAGCCTTCTGGCCCAGAATCATCTGACAGACCTTAGTGCTGCAGAGTTATTAAGGGCTGATTACTCTGTCTAGGCAGAAATAATCAGTCGACTATTCTGCAAGTGTGTCCTTTTCTGGACAGTAATTTGTCTGTAGATGGAAAGAGGCAATTCTTGCCTTCTGGCTGTCTCTGCACAACTGGAGTAACTCCAAGGATGCTCAATTTCTTCTTAGAATCCAAGACAGGAAGCTGTCAGGAGGTCATTCAATTTTCTAGGGTGACATTGTAGATGACTCTGTTCTAGTATGTTGTTAAAAGGCTAAACATACTTAAAAAAAATAATTGCTCTGTAGCATGTCAAAGATCTGATATGGAAGAAGACAAAAATTATATATATATATATATATTGAGAGAGAGGGAGAGAGAGAGTATATGAGTATATATATACATATATACATATATATTCATGTAACATTAAAAAAAGAGCTTAAGATATTTGCTATGAGGGACAGTTGCTAAAACGTATTGCAGTTATTTGGAAGAATATCATGAAAGCTGATGAGGTATACTAAATTCATAGAAGCAGATTTTTGACAAATGAAAGCTTTTCGTTGCCAAATAAATAAATAAAATATTTAAAAACAAAACAAAAAATGAAGTAAATAATTTTCTAAGACTTGAAAACAATATGAGAACTCTTGACTTATTTAGTATTTCTTAAGATGCTCAAACATTTTAAAAATCATGCTTAAATCCCTGATAGTGATAATGCACGATTCTCCAAAGCACGTCTACAGATTGAAGAAGGTGCAAAGTCCTGGTGCCAAGGTCCTCAAAATTTTTCCCAAAAAAATCAAAAAGGATTTTTTTTTCAACTTTTTCAACCTAAAGAAAGAGATGTCTATTGAACATACAAGAAGCTTATAGATCACCAATTAGACTGGACCACAACAGAAAATCCCCCTGGCACATAATCAAAACACAAAATCTAAAGAACCAAGAAAGAATATTAAGAGCAGCAAGGGGAAAAAGGCAGACCTATTACCTATCAGAATTGCATTGGGCTTCTCAAAAGAGAATCTAAATTTTAGAAGGGCCTTGAAAGATGTCTTGCAACCTCTAAAAAAAAAAAAAAAAAAAAAAAAAACCAACAACAACAACAACAAAAAAAAAACAGGTACCAACCTAGACTACTATACCCAGCAAAATCTCAATCACCATAAATGGTAAAAAAACAAAACAAACAGCAACAACGACAACAACAACAAAAAAAAACCCAAGATACTTCAAACTTGGGCCTTCCTTTTTGTTAAACTTCTTATGGTCTGTGAAGTGCATTCTGGGTATTTGGTGCTTTTTGGCTTATATCCACTTATCACTGAATACGTACCATGCATGTCCTTTTGGGTCTGGCTAAGATCATAAACTCAAGAGACTGAACACTCTAGAGAGTATGTGGAGCAAGGGTAACACATCTTCATTGCTTGTGGGAGTGAAAACTTATACAGCCACTAAGAAAATCAACTTTGCAGGTTCTCAAAAAACTGTGTGTTCTACCACAAGACTAAATCACTCCTGGATTCGTACCCAAAAGATGCTGCAAAACCCCACACAAATACACTTGCTCAACTACGTTCATAGCAACATTATTCTTAATAATGAAAAACTGGAAAAAACCTAGATGTCCCTCAAATGAAGAATAAAGAAAATGTGGTACATCTACACAATGGAATACTATCAGCCATAAAAAACAAAGTCATCATGAATTTTGCATGCAGATGAATGGAACTTGAGACTATCACCCTGAGTTCTGCAACCCAGTCCCAAAAGTACATGCATGGTATGTATTCACCTACAAGTGGATATTAGCCATAAAATACAGACTCCAAAATCCACAGAAAACAAACAAGAAGGAAGGTCTAAACAAGGAAGCTTGAATCTCACTTAGCATGGGAATAAAACAGTCATAGGAGGCAGATGGAGGCAGGAGACTGAAGGAGAAATAATGGAGGATGAAGAGAGGAATGTGGGTGTTGAGGATCAGGTGTGGTGAAGGACATGATCGATGGCTAGTTGGCCATTAAAATAAATTGGAATCTGTAACTGACTGTGATGGGGAGGTAGGAGGATCTCCAGGATAAGACAGAGACCTGAGATAAGCAAGGCACCCAAGAATCAATGGGGGTGACTTTAGCTGTGTCATTGGAGATAATGGGATCTGAAGAGGCCACCTCCTGTAGCCAAGCAGAAATCCCAGTGGAGTGATAAAGACACCAAACCACACACTAAAATTTTGACTCCAAATTTATGCTGTCTAAAAGAAATTCAGGTACCAGATGGAGCAGAGACTGAGGGAATAGCCAACAAATAACAGGCCCAACTTGAGACCTGTCCCATGGGCAAGCACCCATTCCTAATACTGTTAATGATACTCTATTATGCTTGCAGACAGGAGTTTGTTGTCTTCTGAGAGGCTCCATCTGGCAGCTGACTCAAACAGATACAGACAACCACAGTCAAACAAGAAATAGAGCTTGAGGATTCTCATGGAAGAATAGGAGGAAGGATCACAGGCCAGAAGGGAATAGGAACTCCACAGAAAGACCACCAGTGTCAACTAACCTGGACCCTTGTGTCTCTCAGAGTCTGAACCACCAACCAAAGAACATACACAGAATGGACTTTGGTCTCTCTGAATATATAGTCACAACTGTGTAGATAGGTCTTCATGTGGGTTCCAAAGACTGGAGCAAGAGCGAATCCAAAAGCTGTTGTCTGTATGTGGGTTATGTTGTTGAATCTGAGATGACTTGTTTAGCTTCAATGGGAGAAGCATCTAGCTTTGCAAAGACTTGAAGTGGCAGGGTTGGGGGATATTCATCTAGAGTAGCAGAGGGGTGATAATGGAAAGACTGGAGAGAATGATTGGAAGGGGGGCAGTGAGCAGGATGAAAAGTGAACAAGTAAAAAAAATTAAATTAAGTAAACACATATGTATATACGTTTCTTATTTGAAAACTTTCATACAATCTATTTTTATCATGTTTCACCATCCACAAACTTCTCTCAGATCCTTTTGAACTCTTTCCCCATCAAACTTTATATTCTCTCTCTCCCCCAAAAGAAACAGAACAAAACAAAAACAAAATTAAAACAAACAAGTAATACTGCTTGGAGAAAGGCATGAGAGTTTTCCTCTAAGTTATTTAAATGAATTAATGTTTGTACCAAACTTAGGTTATTTGTATGACATTGTGCACACAAATTAAAAGAAAATAATGTGGAAGGAGCGAGCTTATGTTGCAAGGGAAACAGTCATTCTGAGTAATGCAGCATGGTCATAATAGTTGCTGTAAGTATAGACAAATGAACATTGAGGTAAATCAGTGAAGTAAAAAGAATACTCTAGATAAGTAACAAGACAGTTATAACGAGTATGAGAAAACCAAATGGCCAGGTATGAGGAACAATCAGGCTCTGAGCCAGTGTTGGCATCCTGGCCACCTAGTAAGTCCTGATTTTTTTTTGAGGACTTATAGAACACTTGTGGGGAGCTGACAGAAGGCAGCTATCATCCTTGCAGCCATCTTGAGCCATATACCCTGGCAAGAGACTTGATTACAATAGCCTACAACAGCTGAGCACACTCTGATAACATCTTGTTTTAGATACCCAGGATCTTCCCTTGGGTGTGTGAGACTTAAAGGTGTGTGACTTAAGGGCATGACTTAGAGATCAGATTTAGAGATAAGACTTAAGGGCATGACTTAGAGTCGTGGCTTAGAAGTGAGACTTATAAAAGGTGAGAGGCAGACAGAAGAAAGCAACAGAAGACAGACACTTGGATTAGGCACTTGTGGTAGACACTTGAGACTAGGCACTTAGCACTTGGAGAAAGAACGTGGAACTGGAACTAGGATTAGGACCGGAGACTTGGTACTAGGAACTAGGGAGAAGAAGAGAGACTGAAGAATAAACAGGATTGAATCACACTGTCTGGTCTCCAATCTTTACATCCATCCTCACTCTCTAGCTGAACTCCGACATGCAGACTGGAGCAGCTTGGGGCAGTGCGGGCTCTAACAGTTTAGCCCCCAAGGCTTTTGGCAGTGCGGGTTCCAACACTGATAGAGCGATCCCTGACATTTTGGCCACCAAACGTGGGGTAGCTCTGGCCGCAACATTTTTGGGACCCAATGTGGGGCAGCTCAGGCCGAAACAAACACTGTTTCATTTCGTATCTCCTTGCTTCTGATCTAGTTAATGATAGCATACTACTAATCGCTTAGCAACTAAGTCTTCTAAAGGATTCATATATTTCGAAAAATCACCCAAGGTTCACCAACCCCATATAGAATAGAGACAACAAAGAATAACTGGAGTTACAAGTTTATAACATTGTTAGCATTCAGTTCCACAATGAAAGAACAAGATAGTCACAAAAAGGTAAAAACAAAGAGCATATATATTGGCTAGCTGACTCTCCAAAAGTCTAAGATAAGGATGAGCTACAAAGTTGGTATTACCAGCAATGCCAGCCCAGAGTAGAGGCCTTCAGGAGAGGCAATGTAAGTCATCAGCTACCATTGTACATCAGATGGATGGAAGTGATCTTCAAAGCATGACTACTTCTGTAATTTTGGGAGTATGTAAACAGAACTGGGTCTTGATGTGAGGTAATTATAACACGTTATCACACCCCCAGGAGAGATCAATGTAACTGTATGAGACCATTGTTCATCCCAAAAAACTAGTGATTTTTACATAAAACATTAATCCGTTCATTTGAGTCATCCTGTTGCCCGAATTCCCTTCTAGCATTTACCTCTCCTGTATTTTTATATCAGATACTACGCTGCCAACAGATCCTCAGAAAAAATGGAATGGTGAGTTCAGTTAATCAAAGACTTACAGCAACCAGAATAAGAAACCAATTAACCTATTTTCTCTATGACCTAGTCACTGATATTAGGCATAGTAACAACAACAAAACAAGCAAACAAAGCATACAAAATCCATAATGGACACTGCTGGGCAATCCCAGCAATTGGAAAGCAAAAGGATCATCTTTATCAGTTCAAAGCTTGACTGGGTTATCAATGAAATGCCAGTAAAAACAAAACAAAAACAAAACAAAAACAAAACAAAATGCCCTCAAGTAAGACAACAAAGCAAGCTCTTCCATTGATCTTCCATGTCCCTGTAGCCGTTGTATTTTGATTCTCCACATATTTAATCTCTCTTTATCTTACTCACAAAACTTGTGTGTTCTTATTCCTTGGCCCACTAGTAAAATTCATCATTTTGTTTTCTATTTTCTATTATTGATTGATTTTTTTTGCCAATTTGTTTTTATGAATTAAGATATATTGTGTTGACATATTATTAAACATAATTTTGTTCAATAATATTCAATAAATCTATTTATTTTTTCTTCTCCATTCATTTTTTAAATATATAATTTCAGCAATAACAAAAGAAATGACAGGCAGAAAATTATGGAAGAGTGGAAAGAATGTACATAGCTGAAGATCTCAGGGCTGGATGAAAGCATAGCATGAATTTTGCAAATGATCACTTCACATCCGTCCCCTCTTGCTGTTTGGAAATACAATGAAAATAACTCCAGTGATTTCAATTCTAATGGATACTATGTATTATGTTACCTGTGTTTTTTTAATACTGTATTCAATATTTTTTGTGTTGTATATAACAGGTGTCTGTTATTTTTCAATCACGTCTAAGTTAAGACAGTTTTCACTGTAATCAATTTATAAATAGTGCGGGTGTATAGAGCACCAAAATACTTTGAGTTTCACAATTGTGGATTTTCCAAACCAGTATTTAAATCAACCTTATTCCTCAAGAGCTAATTCTTTTTATTTTACTGTCCTAATTGGTTACTAACCTAGAGCCAGTGGGATCTGGGAGAACAGGGCCAATAAATGTGGCAGACAGAAGTCTCATGTGATAGTAAATTTTATTCAGGACATAAAATTGTTTATACTCAGAGGGTTAATAAGAATCACATGAGTAGAGAGTACAATCACAAGGACAAGCCATATGTAGCTAAAAGATGTTTGTCCATCAGTGCATATAAACAAACAATAGCCAGTTGTAATGCCAATCTGATGTAAGCACACTTCCCTGTGCTATACCTGGGTGAAACATGAAAACAGTTTCTAAGAATTCTGTGTTTTGAAGGAACTGAAACCACATGCCTTGTTTCTTCAGAGTTTTGTCACAAGCACTCAGAAGTCTCCTTGCATGACTCCATTCTTGAACACCGAGTAAACACTTTTAGTACTTAAAACTTTAGCCTCAGTATAGAATGTTTTTGAGAACTGCAGCTAATCTTTTAATTTAGTCTCAGATTTCCATTTCTCTTTTATATAAATTGACTCAATTATTCATTTAATTGATATATAATTTATGTACAATATGTGCATTTTAAACTTAATTCAAATTAGTTTAACATATTTTGCATTGTAATTTTATCTCTATGATCAAAATAGTTTAATACTAACACACACTGTTATGGGTTATTGCACAGTTACCAAAAGTTTTACTATAACATTTCGCTATTTTCTAATGAGATGCATATTATTTAAATATTAATTAAACAGGATTTTACTTATGGAAGATTATTAAGCTCTATAAATGCTAAATTAGAGAAGACTTTTTATGTGTACGATTATAAAATTATAAGCTACTTAGAGCTCGTGTCTTTAGTAGGAAAATAAATATATTTTACTGAAATCTTGGAGAAGGAAACAACCAGGATTTCCTGGATTCATAATGAAAACTGACATGATTTTCTCAGAGAATGGATTGGAGATACAAAGAGCAGCAAGATCTACCCTGACTCTTTCATTTTCTCCAGATGATGAGGCTGTAATGAAGAAGAGAGTAATTACCCACAGAAGAATGCACTCCCTGTGCCTTTGTCTTATGTTACTGAGTAGTAGAATGACCAAAGAGTCCACTTGCCAGCATTTTAGGGTCGACAAGTCTGCTATAGATCATACAGAAAAACTAGTTTTGTAGTAAGATAAATGAGTCTCAATGCCAAGGTATAGGATAGTGGTTTGAATTCAGAAATTACCAACTTATACAAGAAATATGTGATCTTAAGATTAATATTTTTCAAAGGATCAAATATTCTCATAAAACAGGGGGCCAAGTAGAGCTCAAACCTGGTATCACATTCAGGCTTTGTTTAGTGGGGAAATGCATTTTATTATAAGTTGATTATTTTAATCAATTTTTTTTCTGTTCAGTCTATGTTTTTGTTTAGTTAGTTAAAATATTAGTGCTTTTCATTGTGTTTACCCTTGAAAATAATATTCAATGACACTAAAGCAGAGTAATGTGGAAAAACAGCAAAGAGAAAATGGTGAAATATTGAGACTATCAAATACACATTTTTAGAAGGTATGGTCACAAGTGTACTTTTCTTTGATAATTAGAGAAATCCTTAGGAGGAAAGACAATTATTGGCTTTCCTTCCTTCCTTCCTTTCTTCCTTCTTTTCTTCTTTCCTCCCTCCCTTCCTTCCTTTCATCTTATTTTCAGTTCACTGTTTTTACCATGTTGCATATATAGTACAATTGTAGCTAAACTTTAGGAATTTAGATACTTATTCTAAGTATTTTTTCATACCATATTTAATTATATGAAGGCATGAGATTGAAAAGGCTATATACTGTCACTAATGGTAGCCAAGGCAGAAACACTACTATTTAAGCTATATTATCAAATTGATGTCATATCAATAGGAACATGTTTTGGATAAAAATAGATGCAATTTAGAATATATATTAAATTGCATAAATTTTGGACACCTAGTTCTTTTAAAAAAGGAATGAAAAGATAGATGGAAGAAAGCAAATGCTAATGTATAATATATTATATATAATATATAGTTATGTGTGATTACAAGACTAAAGTACATATTTGTGCCTAAAAACTGTATACACTGATTTGATAAATGTACAATCCACCCTTATCTATAAGAAATGAAAACCCTGGATAGAGGGCTTAATTAAAAAAAAAAAACTGGTTCTTCTTTGAATTTAAAAAATATAACCTAGAATCTAGAAAAAAAAAAAAGCTTATGCAACTTCATTACTTTTTCGCTCTATATTGGGTTCATGGAACTCCATACTGTAGCTAATGCTACTTTAAAGTCAGGGACAAAGTGAGTTTCTGCTTGATTTCATACCATACTATTGTTAGCATTTCAATAATTGAATATGAAATTGCTTTCTTTCGTTTACTGAAGCACTACGGGTTAGATCACAGGACTGTAAATCTCTCAGGCAGTCTTAAAGATTCATGTACAGTACTATGCTGGAGCTATAGTTCTGTCCATGGGTGTTATGGAAACAAAAGACATTTAAATGTAAGATCACAGGAGTTTATATATAAATATTCAAAGATTATCTGGAACATAATTTCTGGTATTAAAATTTTATACTTTTGCTTTATTTAGGTTGCTGGGTGTAGTAGACATTAAAAGTCCGGATTTTTAGATAAATAAAAATAGTTTTCAGAATCCTTTCCATTTTACATTTAACAATGAGACCATGGAGTTATGAATAGGTTTTCAGCTAATACTCAATTATATGTTATCTTTTCACAAATATTATACAATCTATTTTAATAGTGAAGTACTACTTTCTACACTTGCTACTATCACAGCAATTATTACATTTAACCTTAAAATCTAAATAGGAACAAATAAACTTAGAAAATACATAATCTATAAGTAGATTTTCTTAACCATAGCAATTTATACATTTCACTACATATAAAAGTCAACATTGCATATGAAAAGAACAGGAGAAATCTGGTGAGCAGCTTCAAGCCAATAAGCTCAATGTCACTAAAACCTGGCAGTACCCAGTACTAAAATCTGTAGTACCCAGAACTCATGATGAAAGAAGAGAACACATTCCCAAACCGTGTCCTTGACCCACATAGGCATGGAAAGTGTCCACATTCACAGATACACATTTATAATGATGATCATGATGATAATTTTGATGATGGTATTAGTAATTATTTTATTTTAAGAGAATTGGAAGAATGATGTGGGCTGTGAGAGGCAGCTAGGCACCTAGTTGAGCACAGGCCTGGAACCCTGGACCCTAATGGGACAGAAGGTGTTTGGCTTTGCTCCTGGGCCCCTGGTTGCTTTCACTCAGCTTCATCCCTCTACAGCCCCTCCCAAAGAGAGGTTTGTGTAACCCAGCACAGGTAGAGGGCTTGACTACAGGCCTCAGCCTCAAGATATCTCCATATTAATGAGATATCTAAAGGCCAGAGGGCATAGCCAATTAAGCATTCCTTACCAGACTCTCCTCCCTCCTCTTTCTCTATTTAACTCAGGTCTGCCCTGAGGTCCAGGGCGGGCACAACCACGTCTACTTTCTGCCAGGACAATAAACCTTTTAAAACTATGGACTTCCTCGTGTCTTTGGGTCCCCATTGTGGGGAACCGTGGAGAAAGCCTTTGACTACTGAGCTGCTGCTTAATCTCCCACTAGAAGACTACATTACCGCCATGGAGCGATGCCAACTCAAGCAAGCTAGCCAACCCAGGCAAGTGAGTGTCATACCAAGAGTCTCTTAACCCATGGGGCACTGTCATAGTTTCTCTCCCTCTCATCCCTCTCAGCTGTAGGCCAGTCCAGCCCATATGCCCACTCAGTCTCAGTTCTTCGGAAGCTCCCAGCAGCATATGGGAGACCAAGGACAGAGACCACCTATCTCCCGGTCAGCCGCTTCGGCCTGGAGACCCCCACTCCAGAGCTCTGCCCCCTCAGGACTTCAGGCTGAGAACTCTCCACGCCCAAGTGGAGCCCTGCGGCTTCTCAGCCCAGCATCCACTCAGCACAGTGTGGACTGAACTCAGTCAAATTCCTGCGCTTCTGCCTCCCTGAGCCACGGCAGACACTCAGGATCCACAACTCTGCTCAACAGGACCTAAGCCCACGCACTGGTGCTACAGCCCAGTAGAATGAGATAGGATTCAATGACTATTATCAAAACGATATTACTACTCAATAAGTTGATCTTTATGCTGAAAATGTAGTGTACTATGTATGTGGCCATGTATTCATGGCGTCTTCTAGCCTAACAGGTAGAATAAAATATGGAGCAAGATTTACTTTAAATATTTGTGGTCTAAGATGGTTTTCTATCATAAGAGAAATATTCTATCTAAATACTGTGCCTAGCATGTTCACTTTAAATATGTGATATTCATATATATATATATATATATATATATATGAGTGTGTGTACATGTGTATATACATACACACATTATATTTATATGATTTCACAGAAATGAAGGTGAATATACATAACTTGAACTAATATATATATAAATATATATAGTTTTTACATATACATAAATAAAAACTATATGTATATATGTATACATGTAATATATTGTATGTAACATATATACATAGTTTTTATTTCATTCTACATGAGATCCTCACTGCAACCTACCCGCTTTTTCCTCCTCCCAGTCCCTTGCACTTCCCTTCTACTCAAGATCCATCATTCCTTTGTTTCCCTTCAGAGAAGAAGAGGCCTTTCAGTGGTATCAACCAAATATGGCATAACAAATTACAGTAAGAATAGCTATAACTCCTCATATCAAGGCTGGATGAAGAAATTGGTAGAGGTCCTTAAGGATGAAGTGAGTAAAACCCCTTAATAGAAACTGAGCAAAAGACAAGCCAAGAATTGTAGAGGAAATGAGTAACCCTTGTAAGAAGGCCAAACAAAAACAAACATTAGAAGAAAACAAATAAAAGTACTCAAGACCTGAAAATGAAAATAGAAGCAATAAAGAAAACACAAACTGAAGGGAATTCTGGAAATTGAAAATTCAAGTAACTGGACAGAAACTATAGAAGCAAGCACCACCAACAGAATACAAGAAGAGATGGAAGAGAGGAGCTCAGGCATTGAAGTTATAATTTACCTCATCAAGCAAAGAAACATTTAAATCTGAAAGTAATTCCTGCAAAGCATTATATTTTAAAATTAGAATTGACCACAGAAAGTGTTAACAACACATCCTTATTAGTGTGTGGAACAGTGTTTCTCATGAAATCTAGATCCTCGTATTTTGTTCAGACTTACTCCCTCTTGTCATGTCTTTACCCCTTAATATCATCTATAAAACCATTTTCTAGTAGCACTATAGCATTCCACTGAAGAGAAGCATGAACTCATATCCACAGATTCACCATTATAAAATGGAGTTAACTTATTAACAATCCTTAAGAAAAAGCATCATACTTGAGGCTCAGAATGTAGTGTCATGTCTACATCTACTATGCATAAAAAAATCACACACTGTCTTATCTTCAGTATGTTTCACATCATAATATTTTAAATCAACACTCTATTATTATTGAGCTTACAAAGATGTGTGAGGATTAAAGAAATTACCACCGTGAGTCCACGATCCTGAAGCATCAGAAGGTTAGTTTTTATTTCAGTATTCCCAATTTAGAAGTGAGTGCCAAGAGAAAGTTGCAAAATAAAAAATATGTACATGCGTTTCTCACTGTGGAGTTCAAGGTTAAAATGCTAATATAAAGTAATTGAAAAGAACTAGATGGTAGTTAATAAATTCAAACTTGTCACGTTGGGCAGTAATTTAAAGATTGAGAGTGCCTCGGATTAAAGATATAATGAAATACATATTTTAAAATATCAATCCATGTCAACTACACTTAACATTTATTTAATATTTATTGTGCTTTGACATTTTTATTGGCATATTTAACTAATACTCTGTAATGAAACTACAAGACAGTTATGTTAGTCAAAGCATTTTCATGGGCATAATTTGGAGTCCATAAAGAACAATTCTTTATCTTATTACTAATAAATTATTGATAATCTTTTAAATGTACTGTCATTGTACAATTTCATAAGCAATCTTCCAACTTTTTCAAATACAGATAAAGTTTTGATTTTTTCTATATTATTCTGTGAATATATACATATATATATATATATATATATATATATATATATATATATATATATAAAATCTAACAGGATAAGGTCAATTGTATTACTACTTGCTATAGCAATACATTTCAGCTAAATTTTATCATGAAATTTGGCATTCAGTAAGGCTGAATTCAGTCTTTAACCATGTTACAGAGATTAAATCCCAGCATTTCTGCTCCAGATGTGGAAATTTTTGTGAGTCTCAAATCACTTCCTTTTCTCAGAATGCATGCCCATATATTCACCTACCTGTGCACACCTCACCATTTGGCCTCATGAGTCTCTCAAATTTAAGGTGTATGAAACATTTTTGGCTCTTCTTACTCCAACCCATTACTATGTCAATGTTCTCCAAATAATTCCCTCTTCCTCTGCCTAGTTGCTTAAGGTAAGATACCATTTGATTCTGCTATTTCTCTCTCCTCACCTACAACCATCAAAAATCATTACCTCTACAGCTGATATATAACCGAACAATTCACCTTCTCCTCTCCTCAGATGTAACTATTGTTAGTCATTTTTGACTGGCTCTTGTCACTAGTATCTTCATAGTTCTCAGATTTCTTTTTAATCCTTCTTTAAAAACAATCTTTAAAAAAAAAGTCAGATCAGGTGGTCTGGGACATTCAGCTTTGTAATTTCTAACAGTATCTGATTCCTTTCTTGTATTTATTTAAATGTTTTAATGTAGCTGTTATTATAACAATTAAAAAATGATAGCATGATTGAAATTGCTTTGAACGTATATATAGATCACTGTAAGTATAACAACAGCCATACATCATCCATGAATGATTGGTCCATTTTGTCCAGTCTCATTTATTTTAATAACAGTTTCAAATGTTATCTATGTAATCTTTGATTTTTCTTTTTGATTAGACTATGTAAATATAAATATTTTTTGTTGTTTTAATTTATGTCAGTTTATTTTTTTCAATTTCTTAGTAATACAGACTTTGTATCCTGAAGTTATGTTAAATTTTTTTATTGATTATGATGGGTTTTTGAGGATTTTTCATAATTTTCTGCATAAAATAATGTTTGGCTTCAAATAAAAATACTTTTACTTCTTCAATCTTCTTCAAAAATATGTTGCATATTTGGCTATAGGTTAAAATAACATGCATTTAGTATATAAAACAATTGATGAGTAGAGTATAAGCTATCAACTTTTAAGTTTTATAACATTTTAACATTTGATACTTGGTCTGCTAACAGTTTTGGGTAGTGCCTCTTGTACATTGATTTGGTCACATGACTATGTCTATAGCAATAGGATATTAGCGAGAGTGTTAGGCTTAATTACTCTACTACCATATTTGATTGAGTAACTACCCACCCCCCCAAAAAAATTTTCAGAAGAGCACACAGCCAAGGCCTGATTAAGTTGGCTGCCATCTGGTCCCACATCCAAAGCTTTCTGTCAACCCCAACACCTATTTCATTTCCATGCTGCTAGGAAAAAGCTTCTACTATGAAGCTGGATCAGATGCTTTCAGAACACACCAGTGCCACCAAGGATAAGGACAGGAAGGATGACTGTGATCGGGAAGGGCTTTGAGATGTTCAAGTATTTATGGTGCTTTGTAGACCATGAGCCTTGGTCTACGCTGATGAATTGTGATGTAGAATAGTGAGGATAACAATATACAGAGTGACACACTGCAGTTTCCAATGCCACTGTGACAAACGGGTTTGTGACGGAGGTGTGCAAACAATGGAAGAAAGGAGAAGTACTTACATAGTAGACAGGGCTGAACCAAGTCAATATTCGAGGCCTGAGATTCCAGCAAAAGCCATACTGAGGAGAATGGCCTTTACTGCCATCTGAAATCACATTGATGACAATGGGCTATGCTGCTGCTGAGAACCATGTCTGAATCCATGGGCTGCTAAAAAGGGTATGTGACCAGAGTGGGCCCTGTTTCCACTGAAGAACATAATTACGTCGATGATCTAGGCTGACTCCAAGGGCAATGATGATGTCTTGGCTCAAGCTGCAGCAAAGGTTCATATTTATGTCTATAGTCTGCATTGCCACAATGACCTTGATGAAGGCCATATTGATGTCTGTGACTATGTTACCACCCAGGGCCAGGAAGATACTCATGGCCTATGCTGCCATTTGAGTCCTTGTTGACGTCTGCGGACTATGCTTCCGGTGAGGGCCATTTTGGTGTTCATAGTCCTCTAGCATCTGGGGCCGAGTTGATGTCTGTGCCACGTGGATACCCATACTGACTCCTGAATCCATTTTTAAGTCTGTAGACTGTGAGAGAGGAAATCCGGGAAAGAAATAACATTTGAAATGTAAATAAATAAAATATCCAACAAATTAAAAAGGAAAATAAAAGTCTGTAGACTGAATTACCGCTGAGGAGCTTCTTTGTACATGTGGTCTCTACTGCCACCAGAGATCATGGTGAGTTCAATGGACATGCTTACACTGGAAGGCAGGTGACTATCTCCAGATACCATATGAAAGTCTGTGATCTAAACTCCTGCAAGCTATAAAGGGCAAGGAAGCTTTTATCTGCAGTGGTATCTTGACTGCAGATCACATTTGAGAAAGAGACATAGGAGGAGTCTGTGACAATCCCTACCTCTGCCCCTACATCTTAAAAGTAACAATCTAGTCAGAAAGACAGCTATTGAACAGAACTAAACGTTCTCATAAGGATAGTGAAGAGGAGCTCTCCACAATACAGGGCTACTGACGGGGGCTGAGGTGAGGAATATTTACTCTTCTTTAAGGAGCTGGCTACCAGGAGTTTCACCATGCTCTAGTGACTATATGAACAACACGAATTGAACATGTTTTTAAAGATCTTTTGGGAGTTGGTTATCGGAGGAAATGGAATCAGAGATGCATTTTGTGGAATTCCAAATAGTTAATAAAATTATTGTGTTAAGAAAATAAGACTTAGCCAGGCAGTGGTGGTGCACGCCTTTAATCCCAGCACTTTGGAGGCAGAGGCAGGCAGATTTCTGAGTTCGAGGCCAGCTTGGTCTACAGAGTGAGTTCCAGGACAGCCAGGGCTACACAGAGAAACCCTGTCTCCAAAAACCAAAAACCAAAAAAAAAATTTTTTTTTTTGTATAGAACTGGTTCTTTCTCTTATTTATGTGTGTTTGGCTTAGTAAGGACATTCAAAGATCAAATCTAAACCAAAAAACAAACAAACAAACAAACAAACAAACAAACAAAAACCAAGTCTTTGGAGTGTCTTAGGTTTAGTACATATATAAGACAAAAATAGCTTTTTTAGAATTGCATCCTACAACTGAGTAAAAATTATTTAGTGTTATGAAATCAGAATGTATCTTATTTTAATCATGACACAATCAGTCTCCTTGAAGTTAATTCACAGAAAGTAAAATGAAAATACATAATAATAAGAAAAATATCATCTTCTTAAGAACTTATCTTGTTACATTCAAGGTGGTATGACCCTAGAGATAAAGGAGCAAATGGCTGAGCTAGATGAGACAGTCCTGAAGAGGTGTCCCTCGTTGGGTGAGTATGGGAGAGCAAATCTATGGTGCAGTCCATGGGAGTTTTAGAAAGCTGTTGCAAGCAGGAAAGCTGGCCAAGTACCCAATCTGTGCAAAGCTAGAGAGCTGGCACTTGTGGAATAGTGTCACAGGCATAAGGGTGCTGGTGAGCTGAGCCATTTAGCTACCTCCCAGGCCCAGATCCAGCACTTTGAGCTATCCCACTCCAACATCTACCTCACCTATGAGCTGCTGGAGCATTTAAAGTATCCAGTTCTTCAAATCCAAAGCTGCAAGTTCTCTATGACCCAGAGCAACAGGATATAGAAGTCGATGCTCATGAACATCCAGCATTGAAACTGAAGCAGAAGCCAGAGGCCTGGGACCACAGCAATGCTCATCACAATGGACGGGAGCAAGTAAAGATGTTTACACGAAGCATATATTGTGTAATACAGTGTGACACACTGTGGCTTCTACAGTGAGAGATTTCTGGGGTGAGAGGGAGGTTGTTTTGTTGTTGTTGTTGTTATTGTTGTTGTTGTGTTTTGGTTTTGCTTTTTTCTATATTTTTTTTTTGTAAATTTTATTTTTGAGGAGGTTAGAGGGGGAGGTTCCAAGGGCAGAGGGTGAATCCAAAGCAACGGCAAGATGAATGGGAGTTGGGGCATGATGTGAAATTCACCAAGAATCAAGGAAAAGTTTTTGTTCATTTATAAAGAAGCAAATATATGAGATTCAGCTTGGCTAAGTGGATGAAGTTACAGCCTGCACAACTAGAAGTAAAAGGTAGGAAATATGACTAAGTTTTTACTAATCTAGTCATGCAGGGCATGTGCACTGAGAGTGGTTTTGAAAGGTCTGGTGAGAGAGTAAAGCCACAGCTTATTTTGTTCTGGATGGACTTCACTTTTAACACCTGAAAAAGTAGTATTCAAAAAGAGGAATTAAACCACAGTGGAATTGCTACAGCATAAAAGACTGTGATTACACTTCTTGATATCATTGTTACAGAAAATGAAGCAACTAATTCTCTGTAGGATGTGACATTATCAAGGAAGTA
This sequence comes from Rhabdomys pumilio, assembly GCA_030674055.1. Lineage (NCBI taxonomy): Eukaryota > Metazoa > Chordata > Mammalia > Rodentia > Muridae > Rhabdomys > Rhabdomys pumilio. The sequence continues at coordinate 22,828,502 of JANHMN010000007.1, forward strand.
TGTGATAGTTTATCTGTGAGTCCAAAGATAAGCAGATATCTTTCAGCAAAGGAACAAGATAGCGCCTCTGAAACACAATGAAGAAAGTACTTACAGGCATAGAGCCATAGAACACTACACAATATATGGGAAATTGACAGAGATTGACAAAGCTTGGAACAAAGGCTACAAAATAAGAAACAGCTCAGCCTTGTAGCTCTGAACAAATATTTAAACAGTGTGATCGATCAAAAGAGTTAAGGATGTTAACTGTAGTCTCAGGTGCTAAGAATGCTTTGGCATTATTCTAGTCAAGGCTGAAGTCTGTTTACATAGAAATCTAAGGTTCGTTAAGGAAGATAGAAAAGAGCAAAATCAGATATAGGGAAATGGGGGTTGGAGCTATCATAACTGCCTGGACATAGGAAAATGATATCTAAACTAAATCAGTAGACTTATGTATAAGTAGACATGACTGAGTCTAGAATAATCATGGAATAGAAATAATACCATCAAAGAAATGACTAGATATAGGATTTTATGTAGCTTCAGGTATTGGAAAATATCTAGTGACAAAATAAAAAAAATAAAAAAAAAACATATAAAAGCATAGGTTTCTATAAGAGAAATAAATTAAATATATATGTATCAAAGCAAGTACTTGCCAAGATTTTAAGCAAAATATATGCCACAGACAATTATAAATGTACATGTATATTTTTTTTCTCAGAACCATGTATGTCAAACACCTATAAGCTCACAAGAAATTATTTGAGCTTTAATGGGAGTAGTTTGAATTAACAAATTAATATTAACAATTAATAGCCATGGAATTATGTTCATTTATATGGATAGAACTAGGCACAGTTGGACATAGTCCTGCATTCACTTGAGTCTTTAAGGGAAGTTAGATGCACTGAGAATAGTTGAATATAAAGGCATCAACATGGCCCATGATGAAGGCAAAGAGATTTTCTCACATGATAATTTCCAGGATTATATAACTGTTAATTCATTCAGAATCCCTTGCCTTTCTTGATAATATGTTTTGCCTCAAAATGGTCACAGTTTTATTTTATCTAGAGAATGTTAAAAATTCAGCACGAAAAATATTTTAAGTAGTCTACAACTCAATCATCAGATTTTGCAAATAGAAAAATACATAACAGGAGCAACGTGCTTCTGATATCATGTAAAAACCCAGATGAAGAAGGAAGACAAATACTGTAAGGACTCCCCAGTGCATATTACCTGTAAAATAAAAGATAACTGTGCTACAATGCACAGATCCACAGAAGTTAAGTAACAAAGAGGTCTCAAGGGCTGTGGGATGGATTAATATCTCTGGGAAGGGGAAATGGAATAGACATATTGGGTGGAGGGGTCAGTGGATAGGGAATAGAAACAGGAGGGATCAAGTTTGGGGAGAATAGAGGACAGAGTAATTGGAGAAACTAATGGAATCTAAGAAACCTAGTACAATAGAAGCTCCCAGGAAACTACAAGGATGGAGTTAGCTAAGACTCCTAGCAATGGTTCATATGGAGCCTGGAATGGTCATCTCCTGTAAACAGGCAAGAACCCAGGTGGAGGGATTGAGATAGCAACCCAGTAACAAAATGAAGTTTGCCTTCCCTATATGATATGCTGAGGTAAAGGTGGTACAGAAATTTTAAGTGGCCAAACAATGACTGGCCCATCTTGAGACTGTACCAAGGTAGGGAATCCATGCCTGACACTGCTTGGAGGGCTAGAAAGCAAAGGCAGCATGGCCTGGAGAACTAAGGTAGAAGCAAATATGACTGGCAAAAATAAAACCCAATAAAATAATGCCTATTGATATTCTGCTATAATTATAGATTGATGCCTAATCCAATTTTCATCCAAGAGACTTCATCCAGAAACTGATAGAAGCAGATGCAGAGACCCACAGTCAAACATTAGAAAGAGCTCATGAAATCCTGCAGAAGATGGACAGAGCAGAGAAGTATTGTAGGAGCCAGAGCTGCCAAGGTACCAGAAGAAAAGAGCATAAGGGATCAACAAACCTGGGCTCGTAGCAGCTCAGAGAAACTGAACCGACAACCACGGAGCTTGCATGGGACTGACCTAGGTAGACTCTCTGAATATATGTTATAGTTGTGTAGCTTTATCTTCTTGTGGGACTCCTAACAGTGGAGTAGGGCCTGATCTTGGGACTCCTTTCCCACTACTGGGTTGCCCTGTCCAGTCTTACTATAAGGCAAGATGCCTAGTCTTACTACAATGTGGTATGCTATGTGTAGTTGATACCCATGGGAAGGTGGACTTTTCTGAAGAGAAATGGAGGCAGAGTGGATTGAACAGAGATAAGAGAGGAGGGTGGGAGGGACTAGGAGGTAAAGAGGGAAGGGAAACTGTTGTCAGGATGTAAAAATAATAATAAAAACATGTTTAAAAATTAACACATCCAAAGTACATGTCAATGTCTCCTTTCTTATTCACTCCGTTTACAGAAGTGGAGAAAACTTTTCAATACAGAGGGAGTATAGAAATATAAATAAGAGAAGAATCAGAAAAGCATGAGACCCAGACAGTGTATGGTGAAGAAATGAAGGACAAGAGAGAAAACAAAATCTGTGTTTATCTCCTGACAATTTTGTAGTAAGTTTAGTCTATGGCCAGGTGGATATTTGTGCAAATAAGATAAATATGACAAATATTAAGGGAAAAAATCCAAGTCCTTCCATTAAAACAGTAATTATAAATTATATACTAGGAGAAGACTATTTGGAGGCAAGCATGTGTGCGAGAACTCATTTCTGAAAACCTTTACTACAAAGCTTTTCTTAAAAAAGTGTTTCACATTTCAAGTTATACTCACAGTAGCAAAAGACCCCCCAACTCCAAAAGAAATAGAAACCAGCAAATATAGGCATCTTTTAAGAGGGTTGTACAGTCAGACATGCATGGAATGGCATTGCCCTAAGTGATTTTCGAGACAATAAATAGAAGTACAGAAATAGTTTTTAGAAGTGGCATGTATTTGTGCATGGTGAAATAAAATTAGTTTTACTATTTCAATTTATTTTTTCCTATAGAGTTAGAATAATTAATAAATATGTTAATGTTGCACACTGAAGTACAAGAGGCTGTACAGATGGCTCAGTGGTTAAGATTACTTGCTAGTGCAGAAGACCCAAATGTTTTTCCTACTACAGAACAGGGGTCTCACAATGGCCTGTAACTCCAGTAAAGTTATCTATCACCCTTTTCTGAGTATCTGCACTCATAGACACAAAGCTTTCTCTGAATACATATACACACATGTAAAATAAAAGATAGTATCTAAAACAAAAATCTACTAAAACAAGTAAGCCATCAACAACAACAACAAAGGAGTATCAACATCAAATAACCTTAAGATCTTTAAAATAACCTTTGTTTCGGTAATACTATTATGAATCTAATACAAGAGCTTCATGTGGAAACTAAACCACAAAGTATAAGCATCCTACTAATGTGAATCAACAACATATAATTATTAGAAAATGTATATTCCTTAAAAGTTTGAAAATTATCAGATAAGTCTTATTCATCAGTATTGGAAAGCAGGTTAAGAGCAGATCCACAAAACAGAAAATGACTGAATGAGTATTTAGTTATTTTAGATTTTAAAATTTTATTTGTTTGTTTTCTGAGTTTTATTCTTCTTTAAAACTGATTAATTTTGAGTTCATTCATAAAATTTCTTTCTTTTTTTATTCTATTTTTTTTACAGTCCAGACTTTATCCCCCTCCCAGTCCACCCTTCGACTATTCCACATCCTACACCTCTTTCCATCCCCTAGTCTCCAAGAGAGTCCCCACACCACTTCCACCTCACCAGCCCTCCCCACTCCCTGGGGCCCCAAGTCTCTTGAGGGTTAGGTGCATCTTCTCTGGCACAGTTCAGACCAGGCAGTCCTCTGCTGTGTATGTACTGGGAGCCTCAGATCAACTGGTGTATGCAGCCTGGTTGATGGCTCAGTTTTGATCCCATCTATCCTTTCTTTTCCCCTCCATTTATATATACCCCCCCATTTCTTCCAACTTCTTGTCCTTTCTTTCTTGTTTATAATCTATTAAGCCCAGTGCATTTGAACAGGTGTGGAGGCACCCAATGAGCATGAACATCCTACCAGTGACCACCTCCACAGTGAATAGTGACTCCCATACTCAGCAGCCACCAGGTGTGAATAGCCCTTCTGCTGTGAGTTTGTTCGTACACCAGCTAGGCCACGTCTGGAAGACAGAATTTTTCACAGCACTTCTCACCATCATGCTTTTACATTCTACCCCCTCTTCAGGAATTTGTCTTGAACCTTGGGTGAAAGAGTTTGATATCTCAGTTCTGCCTACCACTGTACGCTCACAGTCATTTACTGTCAGCACATTGACCAGAGATAGCTGTGTTGATTGCTTAAAAAACTGTATTATATTGTCTTTTTCTAAAGACAAGCTGAACTTTTAAAATATATGCATCTATATGGTATCATTTTGTAGGTTATTGTAATACATGCACCAGAATTAGTTTTATTTAGAAAATCTCTCCTATCAAAACATTTTCTTTTGTATGAAAGTTTCAACAGACGTAATATTGAAAAACCAAACACCTGTGCTTAAAAATCAGATGCAATTTATAAGTCCACTGCTTACATAACAACTGAAGCCCTCGGGAACACAGTGCAATATTTAAGTTCAGTGGCAAGATTGTGAGTTTTAGAATTTCATGCCAGTTCAATGATTCTTGGAAGATTTTTATTTAGTTTAGTAAACTAGCAAAAACAGCAACAGAACACAGGGTGACTTTCAGTGTGTCCCTCACACCTCCTTACTACTGTGTAAACTGTAGAAATCAATGAAAAAAGCATTACATTTTTTTAATTTTTTCCTCAACTGACTTTGTCTAAATGATGTAGTATAAGAACAATTTATTCATAAATATAAAGGAAAATTTTGGTTATAAAGAAATGTTTACTTCTTCCATAAAAAATTTAAGTTGACAAACACATGCATGTTAAATATTGTAGTTAATCTCATATTTTATGGAAATTTTACCCCATGGAAATATAACTTATTTATAAAATAAAATATAATTAATATAAATTAGCTATTGTTTCATTATCATAAATTGTTTGTTTTTAAAAAATGTTAATATTTCTCTTTTATCTTTTAGTTGAATGATACTTGAGAGTCAGTGTGTCAGGGGCAGTCCTGCTTATATACTGAAGGCCTAAAATAAGCAACAGGCCTATGTCAGCCTGCTAGTACAAAGTCTTGAGTCTCGCTGGAAAAAAACGTTGAAACAGATAACTATAAGATATTGTAAACAGGCAGCTTTGGTGGAAATTTACCAGCCTGGATAGGAACAAGTAGTCATAGGTCTTGTGAATAGTCATAGACCTTGGGTAGCCTTGGTGGATAGTACCAACTTAGATAAGGACAAGTGAATCATAGATGGAGTCATAGTGACTTGTCCCCTGAACCTTCACCACCTGATACTCTGTTCTGGAAGATATATGTACTCCCCCTGAACACCTACGTTCCTGCATCATCCCCTTCCCTACATCCTGCCTCAACGTGCATGTATCCCCTGGGTGAAAAAGGTAAAATCAGTGGTTTGATCAGTCTATAGACAAGCCGCTGTTCTTTACATCTGCCTGTTTCCCCCTTTCTCTCTTTCAGGTGACCTCCCCAGGCCCATGTTCAATGCCCTGCTGGCTGGGGCATCAGTGAAATGAGGAAAAGTAGTCACCACCAAACCTGCATGATCAAATCCTACAAGATGGAAGTATAAAACCTACTGGAAGATGTCCACTGGCAGTATTGTGTCTATCTTGGCTTACACACTCACCTCTTACATATATAGATGCATAGGCAGACAGACAGACACACACATATAGCAAATAAACAAATGTAAAATGATAGTTGAGAGTATGACTAGTAAACATCTATCTCTAAGTTCTGGTCATTAGCAAAATATTAATATACAAAAGTATTTAGAGATAAAAGCATATATAATATCATATGTATTACAAGATAATAATACTTTGTAATATTCCAGCTCTTATGTACATATATTTGTTCCTCTGAGAATCATTGTGTTTGATTCGTATCTTTTGATTTCACAAGACTAGTGACAAGTATTAAATACAGAATTTATAAATAGCAATATAAATAAATTAGTATAGCTGTGATGAAGGCAGGAAGAAAAGCACTGAGGGATAGAGTGAGAAAAGAAAGAAAAGGAGAGGCAACAAAAAGGAGGTAAGGCTTTTTCTTTCATGCATTTTCCTTGGTTCACTCTCAGTCAACTAATTGCTTGCTCTGGCTCTTGAACTATGGTTGACTTTATTTAACTCATATTTACTAAAAGCTCTTGGGCTACACATATGTGCTGGAGCTGAACCATACCACAATAAGAAATAGTTTTTTTCCAGTTCACAATCTCTGTATTCACAATGTGATCAAATATCCTGCACCAAATAATATCTAATATATCAACTATATCTATATCTAATATACATATGCATATATATGCAACATACATATATAAATAAATTAATAAAAATAGAGGTCATGAATTTTAAAAAAGAACAAAAAGTAGTAAATGAGGGGGTGGACAGAAGAAAGGGAAGGAGGAAGTTGTTTCATATTATAATCTCAAAAGGAAAATATTCTTTAAATGTCCCTCACATGCTCTTGTGTCTTATAATGCTTGATGCACAGCTAATTTCACCATTTTGTGAGACTGTGGAACCTTTGAGAGAAGAAATAATGTTAGAGAAAATGAGTTTCTGTACAACAGGACTTGAGATACACAGTGAGTATTTACTTCCTGATCCCCTGTTCCTGTTCTGGTAAGATGTGAGGATGTGCTTTTATTCTAATTGCCATACTCAAGTCTCACTTTCCACCTGCCTACCCAACCAGAATGGACAATACCTTCCAAGCCTGAGCCAAAATTATTCTTTTCTCCCTTCAGTTATTTCTTATGAGTCATTTAGTCGCTGTGATGAACAGAAGACCCCATATAACATACCACAAGCTCAGGAAAAAGAAAAGTCTTCTAAAATCATAGCTGAGTCATAAAACATCATTGCTATTCTCATGTATGTAGAACCTTTTATAATTACTGAATTATTTGGTACCTATGTATTAAAAGCAATAAGACAAAATGTGGGCAACTTCATATATATATGAATCACTTTATATTTGTCTCATTGAATAGCATATGCAGCATATAAATCCATCCATTCCTTGTCACTCCCTGTGTTCTTTATGACAGCTACAGTTTCAAATTTAAACAGAAACAACTGCTAAACTTTGTCAGGGAAAGTGTTGGTGTTGATGAATTATGCCTGTGATTGTCTAAGTACTATCTTATTTACATAATTATACAATAAGTAGTTGTCTTCATCTCAGATTCTTAATCAAATAGAACTCATTGCATTTTTTTTCTAATTGTGATGATTAACATTGATTTTTAAGTCAACAGGAGCTAGCCTCTGGGCACATATACAAGAATTTACCCACATTAAGTTTACCTAAGTGACTATCATGGGGAAACTTTTTGATTATGTTAATTGGAATAGGAAGATCAGCCCTGATAAAAGGAAAGCATATTCTAGCATTGACCCAGATTTAAGGGAGTCTGAGGGAAAAGTTTTTCTTTTGAATAGATTGTCATTCTGGCTTGTTTGTTCATCCAATAGGTACTGCAAATGCCATGGTCGTTGTTGCTGCTGACACCCTGTATTGACCGAAACATGATTCATCAGCCTTCCAATATACACCGAATGCCAGTGGCTCTCAGGAAAATTTGAGACACTAGTGCCAGTAGGGCCTCCTGCAGTCTCCAGTTTTATGCACTGAGAAACTACCAGATTTTCAGTTTTGCCTTGTGAAGACAGCCATGGTTGGACTACAAAAACAGTAAGCCAATTTAATAAATTCTTTTTAATATATGCATTCTCATTTCTACTCCTCTGGAAAACCATAACTAATATAATCACCATTGCATTGTGTTAAGGATTATAAAACATAAAATGTTAGAGACTAGATTTCCAATTGTTTGAAAAACAGTTATCTAGAAATGTATGTGTTTTAAAAGATTTCAAGTATGTGGCTTCAGATATCTATCTATCTATCTATCTGTCTATCTATCTATCTATCTATCTATTTATCTATCTGTCTATCTATCTATCTATTATCTATCTATCTAGAGAGCAAGCTTTATCCAACATTCAAATCCTTAAGATCAAGTGTTTAGTAGAGTGCTCATTTTAACAAATAATTCAAAAGAGATGATACTTTTAGTTACTTTTAGTTATTGTTTATTTTCAGATTCAAATGTATTATACATAATTGCTTTGTCTCTTACTTTCAATATGATGAAAAGCATTAAACATTTTGATAAGTAATTGAACTTGAACCTGATATTCTATGAAATATCTACATAATAAATTATCTTGCTTTAATTCTTGTGACTTAAACCAAAATATTCTGTCAGAATTTTCATGTATCTCTTCTGCTAAGTATGTAGTCTTTCCTTTTTTATCAGAAAATATTTATTTTCATATATATATATATATATATATATATATATATATATATATGTTATTATTTTCTTAAAAGTTATGCTAATTTGAAACCTATTTTCTAAATGTACTGATTTGTACTAGGTCAGATAATCAATTAACTAGTCCAGTCATATAATTGGGTATCAGCATCTTAATAACATTAGATTTGGATTCAGAAAAAATAACACACTAAAATTACATTCAAGAAAGAAGTAAAGTAATTCAATTTCTACATCTATTGCTATCTTCAAGCTTGGTGACTACTACCATGTGGCTATAATTTAAAGCTTATATTTTAAGGATTTGATCATTGATGTAACAATGTTAGGGTACTCTAAGATTTTTAAGAGATAAGACTTAGAACTATAAGCCAGGCCACTGAGGTCAATATGCGTGGGAGAAATTATTACATTTGTAGAACACCACTTAGTTCCCTATAAGAAGGCATATGTACTGTCTGGTTTTGTGTGTCAACTTGACACAAGGTGGAGTTATCACAGAAAAGGGGGCCTCCCTTGGGAAAATGCCTTTATGAGATCCAGATGTAAGGTATTTTCTGTTAGTGATCAAGGTGGGAGGGAACATTGTGGGTGGTGCCATTTCTGGGCTGGTAGTCCTGGGTTCTACGAGAGCAAGCTGAGCAAGTCAGGGGAAGCAAGCTAGTAAGTTGCATTCCTCCATGACCTCTGCATCATCTCCTGCTTCCTGACCTGCTTGAGTTCTAGTCCTGATTTCCTTTGATGAGGAATAGCAATGTGGAAGTGTAAGCCAAATATGTCTTTCCTCCCCAGCTTGCTTCTCAGGCATGATGTATATGCAGGAGTAGAAACTCTGACTAAGACAGCATGTTACAAAAAACATATCTCACCCCTGCTTCTTGTTTCTCTGTGATCATTCCTCTCATCTGTTTGCTATGGCCACTATGAGGCCCTCACCTGAGAGCAAAGCAATGGGCTGGTTGAGCTTAGACTTTCAGCTTCTAAATTGTGAACTAAATACGGCTGTCTTCTATACATATCACCCAACAGGCAGGATTTGATGACAGTTATAGGAAACAGAAAATACAGGACCTAATTAATAAAAAATTTCAAATTATTGAAGGGACTCAGGCTTTATCTTCTATTACTGAAAATAGTAAACACATATACTTATTATCTCTAAACCCAAACAATAATACTTGTTTATGACTAAAATTTTTTAGATATTATCTATATTTACTTTTACTCCTATAGAGAAATTATTTACTCAATGCACATGACAGACAACATGACAATAAACCTGAATTTTTTCTTGTTACTGAGTATATATTCCATATAAATCTTTGAATAATATATTAAGAAAGAATGCAAAAAGAATACCCCAAAAGATCGAGCCTTCAAGGTGCTAGAAAACCATCTGTCTAGTGTCAGGAGCCATAATGGGACAAGCTAATAATTGGCAGATGATCATCCTGAAATGCTTGCCTCGGATTATTATATAATCTGCAACGAGTGTGCCCCATTAGCAAGGCTGTGGTGGACGTGATTTTAGGAAAGATTCCTGCTATTAATATGCTTTTCCCATTATTATTATTATTAGACATTTGCTACTATCACTAAGCAATAGCACACCCCTTTGTAGCAGATCTCTGCAGACCCACGAAGATGTACTGTCTTGTAATGATACTATATAGACAAATAGATGACTTCTTAAGTCTTAATGATGATCCTATAAGAATTCCTAAAATTATATCAATGATTATTAAGCTCTTTTATATCGGGACTGCTATTAAGTCCCTCAGGCATAGTCGAAACTGCAAAGAGAACTCTGCCAGTCTCCTGAGTGTTATCAGTTAATTGCCCCTAGACCTTCTCCTGCTTAGAGCACATTCCAAGAAGTCATAAAACCATTAGCCTAGGTCAATAGAGGTTATTCACAATTTATTATAGGTACCAGGACAGAAGAGAAAAATATTGCCTGGGTTTATCTATACAAAACTTCACTAATTTCTTAAGTTATAGTTTCAAACTTTCTGCGAACCTGTGGAGCTAGACAGGTGATGAATGTCTAGTTAGATAATTACTCCTAATGGATATTCATGTAAACATTCTGTGTTGTAAACTTCCATTTCAACTTATGATCTGATTTTTGGTGTGAACTTGTGATGAACTTTGTAACATGTGATCATGTACTCTGAATGGTGTATAAATACTGAAGACAAAGACAGTTAGGAGGTTAGGGAGTTAGAATGGAGTGAGTAGCTAGCGAGTTAGGAATCAATTAGTTAGTTAAGACCCCGTTGCCCTTTCCTTTCCCCCTGCCTAGAATTCTTCTCCCTTAGAATTTTTACTTTGTTAGAATCTTTTCTTCTTCCCCACTCAGGATCTTTCCACGTTTCCCCTCAGATAGCTTTCATAGGATACTTTTTACACTTAATAAACTCTATAGCAACTTTTCTAAGTGTCTTTTCTTCCTGCGACCCAGCCGTAAGTTAGAGCCCAGCAGTTCCTGCTGAGATAGAACAAAGGCCAGTTGCCTAATCCTCTGCAGTTAGGCTGCAGCTGTTAATCACCCTAGCCTGCAGTCTCTTACCCTCAGAAGTTTTTAGGATAGCACAAAGCTATTTACTTAACCCCTTGCTGGTCTTCAGGCTGGGATACTAGTGTCAGTCTCAGGCCACAGGATCCCTGACTGCAGATCAACACACAGCAGCAGCCTAGGGGCTACCTCGAGAAGAACCGGACGGTGGGAGGAGGAGAAGAAAGAAGAAGAGGCTGCATCTCTTTCTCCCCCTCGCCACCCCAAACTGGGGCTGGGTGGAGTGGCCCCCGGCAGTCTAGAGAAATATTTCCCTAGGCTCAGCTACAATGTACAACAGACATCCAAATGCCAGCAAATACACATTCAAGTCTATAACAAAATGTAGTTTCAAAACATTAAATTACTCAGAGCTATCAGAACAGAAAGATGAAAATATGTTTTAATATGTTGGATAACTCAGAAATGGATTTCTCACTACCAGCTTAGATCAGTATGTCAAGACTTTTTTTCCACTTTTCCAAGTGGAAATAAAGGTTATGAATCCTGAGCAAGACAGATTTTATTTCTAGACTTCCTCTTTTTTTGTTATTTTGATCAAGAACAAAAGAAAGGTTAGCAGGTTATGCTGGCCTTTTATACTCAGTTTCCTGTTCCATTTTCAAGGTGCTAGAGTTGAGAGTTGGTTTCAGACTGAAGTGACCTTATAATATTTTTCCAAAACCATAGAAATTTTCTGAAATAAAAATTACTGACCATTTGGCTGCAACACTATACAAAAAACTAAAATTCTAAAACTAGAAATCCCTATTTGTATCAGACATACAATATATCTTACTGCAGACTATTTGAAGCTTGCAATGCTAACTTTACCACTTCATTAGTTACAGCTCTTTCTGCAGTTAGCCAATATCTTTGTACTTTATTTTGCTCACTTACAAAAATATGACTTAACATCTAATTTGAAAACAGAAAAAACATGCAATATGTCTATCGACATTAAGTATTCAAGTAATGATAGATGTTCTAGAATTATCTGGCTGTAGAAATGCTATCTAATCAAAACTTAGTGAGCTGTAACTTATTCTAGTCAAACCAGAGAATATTTTTTCTCAGAAGAGATATTGCCTGCTTGTGTGTGTGTGTGTGTGTGTGTGTGTCCACAATATTCTATTACACCTTTACCAATTTTCAGTTTTCAATGAATTTTTTTACTGCTAATGTTACTCTCTGTCTTTTTTTTTTTTACCTGGAGTTTACTCTGTACCAGACAGGCCTTGAAATCAGAGATCTGCCTGCTTGCCTCTGTCTTCTGGGATTAAAGGTGTGTACCACCAAGACTGGACTTAAAATTTTCTTGGCCACTATGCCTCAAGATCAAAAGCCCTCATCCTCCAGACTCAAGATCTAGATCATAATTGTTGAACTGTAGTTCATTCCAGATATACACAAGTTACAATGAAGAATATATATCACAATCCATTCTTGTCAACTTAATACATAATCATATTCCCTATGTCCACATAAAAACAATAACATGGTCATAACTACACCTAACATAACAATTGTTCACTTGCATAAACAGAAAGATTAGCTGGGTGGGATCTTGCCTAGAGGTCACCACTCCATTACTTCTGTTTAATATCATTGAACACAGGATTTACCTCCATTTTACTTCTTGGTTCTCCTTTAATCCTTGAACTACACTTTTTGTATTTTTTCTTTCTGAGCTTGTTATGCTTGATCAAAGTGTTCTACATAAGAATGAACTACTGGATAACATCTATGCTAGGTTTTTTAAACATTTCTTCATCAATGAATCTATATCTCTTTACCTTAGCCTCAGGCAGACTCTTCAGACAAGGAAAAAGGGCAGCCACATTGTTCACCAAAATATCACAAGACGACAATCTCTAGACATCATATTAAAATTCTTCCCTGAAATCTCTTGAGCCAAGACTCTATGGTTCAAATCACTCTCAACACAACTGTCTCTTCCATGCTTCTAGTAGTATGGACCATTAAGCCCCAGTTAAAGCATTCCACAGCTTTGTTAATCTAAACTCCCATGAATTCATATTCATAAAAAAAAAAACAAGAAACAAACAAAAAAAATGGTCAAGCATATTACAGCAATACCCCAGTCTCTGGTACCAATTTCTGTTTTAGTTAGGGGTTTGTTTCTATGAAGGGACAACATGACCAAGGTGACTCTTATAAGAGAAAACATTTCATTGAGACTGGCTTATAGTTTCAGACATTCATCCTGTTATCATCATGGCAGGAAGCATGGCAGCATTCAGGCAGACATGGTGCTGAAGAAGGAAGTGAGAGTTCTATACCTTGATCTGAGGCAGCCAAGAGGATGGTCTAAATTACACTGGCCATCTTTGAGTATGTATATGAGATCTCAAAGCTCCACTTCCACAGTGACTGACACACTTTCTCTAACAAGGTTACACCTCCTCCAATAAGGCCATACCTCCTTATAGTGCCACTTCCCATGTGCCAAGCATTTTCAAACCACCACACTAATTATATATATATATATATATATATATATATATATATATATATATCCATATATATATATGTGTGTGTGTGTGTATGTGTATATGATGTATATGTATATGTGTGTCTATGTGTATATGTATATATGTGTGCACATGTATATATATATATATAGGCAGGGACATGTATATATACATAGGCAGGGACATGGTAGGGTTGCATAGAGAAAAATAGGAGGACAGAAATGATATAATTCCTGGACTGATATATGACATTATTAAAAACTAAACTGAATAATCATTTTTGGCTAATTCTTCTTGTACTATACTATGTGTCTAATCAGATGATGAGTTAAGGTTGACACACAATTTGTGACTGACAACAAATATATTACTTTTGGATTGAGCATCTCAGAGCTCACTCTTCTTTTGGAGAGCAATTAACTGATTAAAATGGTGGCTACTCAGCCAACTTTGGTTCACAACTTATCCAGAAATGGACATAAGCAACAATGATGTCTTATTTGGGGTATTACTGCTGTGAACAGACACCATGGCCAAGGCAACATTATTAGGACAATATTTAATTGGGGCTGACTTACACATTTAGAGGCTCAGTCCATTATCATCAAGGTAAGAACCTTGCAGCATCCAGGCAGGCATGATACAGAAAGAGCTGAGAGTTCTACATCTTTACCTAAAGGCTACTACTAGTAGAAGACTAACAGGCAGCTAGGATGAATCTTAAAGCCCATGCCCACAGTGACACACCTCCTCCAACATGCCACAACTTCTAATAGGGCCACTCCCTGGGCCAAGTACTTACAAACCAGCACAAATGAAAATCTAAACTGACTTTTGGTATGTAAATGCTCAAGATTTGATTTCTAGTACTGTATTAATTTATTAGAGGTTTATTAAATAAAACATAGTAATTTTAAAGTCTTTTTGCATTTTTTATTAGAAAGGCAAATATTGTTTACAATTGATGACCATGTCATTCATCTACAAATTCTACAGGGCCTAGAATTTTCCCACACAACAGATTAATAATGTATTTTAGACAATAAACCTTAAAGCCAAATGTTGTATGCAGATAGGTGTCATTTTCAATTAAACTTTAAAATTTCTAATGTGGATTAAAGTAAATTTTGCACACATTAACCTTCTGAAAGAAAGTCTGAAGGAAGTCAATTATGAAAAATAAGAATTAGTCTAAACGGTGCTCCATGCAAACAAAAGACCCCTGTGGGCATTGGTCTTATCAGTGAGAAGCTCCCATCCATCCCTGAAGGAGTTAAGCTGTGAGGCCTGGAAGTAAACGTAATTACTAACCTGTAGATTTCGGGTCTTTTCTAAGCCCTGGGTTACTGCTAAGAGCAGATTGATATGAATTCTGCACATAAGTATTCTTTGCTGATTTAAGGAAATGAAAGGGCAAACAGGCAACCTCCTCAGTTTCCTACCTTTTACCACACAATCAATTGCACTCCGTCTGTTCCTGGAAAGTCTCCAGTCCTGTGTAGCCCTAAATCACTGGCATTCAAAGCTGTATTGCACATTCACACTCGTTTGTCATTTGCAAGGAAGTCTAATTGAGTAAATTTACAGTTGGGTGAGTGCTTCATTTAGACCATGCATGTTTAATAAAAGCTTTTTGAGTTACTAATCTCAGCTCAGGAAACAACCAAAGTGCTAGAGGTTTAAGAATAAAATTGAGCAGGTGAATGTTATGGTGTGACATTTCCTTATAATGTTTCCAAGTAACTGAATTTACTGGCTTTGGATTGTTTTTACATAGACAATGTGCTTTGCTGAACATTTTAGCCTTTTATTTCTCCCATGTGAAGAATGTGCTAGTGGAGTCATTCCTCAGTCAAAATGCAGCAGTTAGCTGAAAATGGTGTCAATAATTATTGCCCTTTAGGAGAGAGCCTAAAATAGTACCTTGACAAAAATAACTTCAAACATGTTCTAATAAAAATAACCCAAATAGCAAGAGCAGATTTCAATCTATGTTACTCTGCAGTCATTTTCTAATGTGAACTGATTGTCAACCTGGATATTGAGCTGGATGCATTGTTTATGGGATCGAGTTGCAGAGTGAAATTTCTCTCTCTCTCTCTCTCTCTCTCTCTCTCTCTCTCTCTCTCTCT
>JANHMN010000007.1:22844276-22854979 GCA_030674055.1 Rhabdomys pumilio
TCTCTCTCTCTCTCTCTCTCTCTCTCTCTCTCTCTCTCTCTCTCTGTCTATCTTTCTCTCTCCCTCCCCCATGTATATGTGTCTGTCTGTCTTTGTTTCTCTATCTCTATCTCTCTGTCTCTGTCTATGTCTCTCTCTTTCACACACACACACACACACACACACACACACACACACACAATTTCTTTTGTCTTTCAATATTGTATTTCAAAGAAAATGTGAAACTGCAGAGAAGACAGAAATGTTAACGTTCAAAACTTATGGCAGGAAAATACATCATAAAACCCAGGCACAGCAGCGTCCAAATTCTTCATTCAGTTTTCTGATGCTGACGCTGTTTAGCCACATATAGCAGCAATAAATAATCAAATGTTTCCATAAAGAAGGCTATATGACAAAAATAGACTCTGTGCACTTGATGTTGCAAGAGCCTACTGCCTGGTGTCTATTACTCAGTGAAAGTGAGTGCCTTTGTCTTGCCCTTAGGTGAAAGCCTATAGCAGTATGACCACATAGCACTGAGAACCGTTTAAAGCCCGTTGTTGTGAATGCACTTCTTAAATCCAAGTGGGGATCCACTGCTATACCAAGGTCATCCAGATTAAAATTTGAGTAAAATAAGATGCAAAAACATATTGAAAATGGTATTAATGGATTGCCAAACTCCTAGCCAAGTTAACTAAAATTCAGAGAAAGAAGATAAAAACTAATAAAATTAGAGATGGAATAAAAGACATTAAAACATCATCAATTAAATTCAGAGACTAATAAGGACAAAATTTAAAATCTACCTTCCACCAAAATGAAAAACTTTAAAGGAATTGATAGATTTCTTGATGTATATGACCTACTGAAGTTAAATCCAAATGAAATAAAAAAATACCTAATTTCTATTTCCTATTACCCCCAGTGAAATAGAAAAAGCAATTAAAAACCTCCCAACTACAAAGTCCTTGGGCTGCATGGATTTTCAAAGAGAATTCTACCAGTCAGTCAAAGAAGTAACTTCAATATCTTTAACAACATTCTTGCCTATATCTCTATATCTCTCAATTTTCTGCTTCATTAAAACCTTTAATTGTAACTATTATAAACTGATATTTTGTATTTCTGTATTGGCTACTTTCACCAAAATATAAACTGTAAAATAATAATGACTGTTTTAAGCATTTCATAAACAGAGTTTAGCACAGTGTCTAAACAGAAGAAGATGCACAGTACCTATTTATTGGATAAATAATTCTCGTCTTGGGAGGAGTTATGTAGCTCTTCAGACAAATATGACTTGCCTTAGAAATATTCTTACCTGAAAAGAACTTCACACGTTTCGGAAGCACTAGGGTGATAAAGATTTTACCTACAATAAACATAGTCATTACATGATATGTACAGATGACCATAGCAGCTAGAAGTACCCCATAATTTTGAGGACAATGTCCACCAAAAATGTTAATACTGGTTTGAATTTAGACTCCAAATGGCAAGTAAAGCCCTAGTCTGAATTTGAAACTTTCAAGAGAGATCAAGTTCTTTCATGGACAAGCTCCAAGAAACAAGAAACACTACCTTGGAATCCAGAAGCACATGTGTATTACGCTTTCTTTATTTGATAAGCTAGTTTTTCTCATGTCACTAAGTCTAAACCTGACCTTTCAGCTCATCAGCTATGGCATTGAATATTTGCTGTTATAGGATCTGAAAACTCCGTGAGGTGGACAAGTAGTCTAAAGCATTGTGATTCTGCCTGGGCTGAATTATTCCCACCATGCATTCTACCTAGAAAAGACACTTTGAATGAAGAAATTGGGTGTGTTGCTCTTGAATTCAGTTCCAGTTTTCCAGCCGTCTTTTGGAGAGATACACAATTTAAGAACATCTCAATGACTTTCCATCTAACAAATAAATTTTGTTCTATTAAGGCAAATTCTTAGAAAACTGTCAGCTCAGCTCATTTTTATCCAAATCAAGATGGCACGCTTTCTTGCAGCACTTCGCAGTGACAGCTGATTCAGTGCCAGGCAATATTTTACCACTGGAAATTATTTGTTCACATTGTTGTAAATCTGACTGATGTGCCTCTGATCCAAACTGCGCATCAATTTCCAGCTTTGTTTGTGGGGCTGGTGTTTGTAATTTTACAGTGACTCATTCTTTTTATATAAATATTAGTTTAGATAATATGATGCTTTCATATGGTCTCTGTGACATTTTTCACTTTGTAGGCTGGGTAAATAGGTTCTCATAGAAATAGGAGTAGAAGGAAGGAATGCAGTGGGCAAGCTGAGATTTATGACATTACGTTTTTTCTGATGCAGGTGCAACCAAGGAAGAGAAGAAATAGTGACAGATGCTAAGAGAGGAAGCCAATGATACACTTAAAGTTATCTCTAATATCTCTATTATTTTGATTCACTTAGAATTAAAATTAAGCACAGGAATATGAGAAGATGGTGTTGACATGAAAAAATAAGAAATGGATACATTAATTCAACCTGATTAAATTATTAACATTTCCTTAGAATAGAATAAAACAGTGAGCAAAACAATTAACAAATTCTCTAGTCTAAATAAATGGTCAAAATTGCAAATTTGGAAAGGAGGAAAGAAAATATTATTCATCAGTAAAATTTGAAATGTATGAAATGTCTTTTAGAGTATTTGAATAGCTGAAGAGATGCTTTAGTGTTTAAAACACTTGCTATGCAAGCATTGGGTTCTCAGTTCAAATTTTTAGAATCCACAGAAAAGCCAAACTTGCCTGTAATCCTAACACTTCTTTGGGAAGATGAGAGGAAAACAAAAGAAATTCTCAGAAGCTTGCAAACAAGCTATGGACCAGGATACAACAGAGAAATCTTGATTAAAATAGCTTAGAAGGCAAGAACTGACACACAGACTATTCATGTGACTTCCACCTGTGTGCTGTGCAGTAGTACGAGCTTGCAAATGGCCTATACTCATAAACAAACACAAGTGCACTTACATGTGCACAAGCACTGAGCTATTTAAATAACTTAGTTTGTGTTGCATTCACATATTTATTTGTCCTATGTATCATTTGAAAGCTTAAAGAACAAGGATGGAGGGAAGTATTTTACTGACAGAAAAAAAGTTCCAAACAAGGATCTAATACTTGATTTACAGATGCTGAAGAGAGTAAGGACATAAACAGACTTTATTTTTGAGGTTGCATTCATGTGATCAAGAGAGGTAATTAACAATTAAATACTTCTTTGTACCTTTTATGAGAAAAAAATGCTTGTATAGATAAGGACTGTCCAGGTAGTTTATACTTTTATAAACATGAAGGGCATATTGAATAATATATAGTGTGCTTAAATTCAGTTTTATATTGTCAAAATTGATTACAATTTTATTGATAGTAATGTGTGGCAGAATGGTTTTTTTTTTTTTTTGAGTTATTACTTCTTCAAAATCTTTATTCAAGAGAGCCACAATTACCAGACTGTCTATCATTTACAAATCCTTTCACTTTCCTAAATTTGTTTCTTCTCTTACTGGGACTTCATAACACTAGACTTCAATTGGAATCCATATAAAAACTTATTTTTTCATCTCTGATATAACAGTAGAATGTGTTCGACTAATAATTCATAAGAAGTCGAAATTAGAGAGGAGATCCTTAGTCCCATGAAGGCTGAACACCGAGTGGGAGGGGGGATTTCGAGGGTGGGGAGGTGAGAGTGGGGGAGTAGGTGGGGGCATATCTTCATAGATGCAGAAGAAGGGGGTTGGGATAGGGAGTTCTTGAGTGGTGGGGGGAATGGACTAGGGATAAAATCTGAAATGTAAATATAATATCAAATAAAAATAAAAAAAAAGAAATAAAAATTAATAACTCACAGGTATAGAGGGCTGGGAGATTAAGAAAAAGGGTGTTGGAGACGGCCTGGTGCTGTTACGTATTCAAATGATAAATTCTGTACTCCAAGACCTAGTTGCCTCAAGACAAGTGAACTCCATCAGACTTTGTCATGTAAACTTTGTTCAATTTAAAGTTAATTGGTTAATTAAAGTTTAAAGCTTGTGATTGGGCAGTAAAGAGAGAAAAGCAGCACTTGAGGATCCAGTGAGTGAGTGTCTCAAGATTGTCCAGAACAGAAGGAGAAAGGGAAAAAAGGAGGAAAATATATAATTCTAACTAGAATTTATAATTCATTTTACAGAAGGCAGTATGTGTAGGCCAGGTTTCTGCTTTCTAGATGTGACATAAAATGCTGCTCTCTGGATGGAATAAACCACACCAAGAAAAGATGAACAGAACAAGAAAACAGACCTGCTTAGTAGGACAAAGACTTTCAACTTGAAATTTGATTGAATTGATACATGCTTTACTGATTCACAATTTTGGATGGGTCTATCAAGACATATTCAGAAATAATTAAATGCAGGGGGAAATGGTACCCTATATAATACTAGCATATGATTTGGAACTGCACACTAAGCTGAAACCGAAAAATAAAACTGAGCTCAGAGCATCATCATCCATGAAATCTTGCTACAGCTATACTGAGATATGTGCAAGCAGCAGCCTCATCCACCATCCTCCCCATCCAAGAGCTGTTTGTCTCACTGTGCCTTCTCTAGCTCAGAGTACTGGACAAGAGCCTCACTGTTTGAGCTGCTTGCCCAGGAAATCACCCTTCTAAATTCTTTTATGAGGCACTGAACATTCCCCTGAACTTCTCTCCTTTTTGACTCACTAACTCTTAAATTCCTCACCTCTTCGCATTAGCTAATTGTCAATTAAATCGCAGCACATGAATTTTGAAGGGGTTATTCAGAATGTAGCGGCTAGTGAAAAAAATTATCTTCCTTTCCTCTACTCCCTACATCTTGCTTGTATGACCACTACGAGTTTGTAAAACATAAGGCATTGGTTTTCTATCTCTGAAGGTTGACTTTGCTGTTTTCCATGTTATAAGAGAGTAACTTCTTCAGCATGTATATTAAATTCTGTTAATTGGTAAAGACATCTTTGAATCCTCACGAAGGGACAATTACCATTTATCCTGCTCAGCAAATAAGTATATAATAGCGTCCACTGTTGGTCTAACAAATTACCACAAACCGAGTTGCTTAAACGAGTATCTGTTTTTTATTTTCTAGTTTTTGGGGGGTCAGAAATCCAGACAAGCAATGTGAAACTTGCCTGGTTGTCTGCAGTTTTAAGAAACGTAAAGTTAAGTATCAACAACTGTTTTTTTTTTTTTTAAACACTACGGGTAAATGTGCTGCCATATTCATGGAAGATGCTGACTAAATCCAGTTTTTGCAGCTGGGTCAAAGGTGCTTCCCTGGCTGCGGACTGTCAGTCAAAAGTAAGCTATGCTTTTAGAGGTCTCCCAAGGGCCTCTTTACGTTGTATATTTATTTATCCCAATCCTGTGAAATAGAACATCTATTCCACACACTCTGAATCTCCTACTTCACCTTTACCCCCATTTCTGCTCTGGCCTGATCATTGCTTCATTTCTATAATTTCAGGTAGAATATTTTCTTTCCTCTTAACACTCTAAGAACTTGGATCATGTTTGCTCTTATATTTGAGGAAATGATATCCATATTAATGTTATTTGTGTTAAGTGTATTTTAATAGTCTTAGATTAGTGTACAAATTAAAATAATTAAGGAACAAAAATTTAGGTATAAATTCTTTGCAATTCTCCCTAAAATTAAAGGTTAGCATGATGTGTTAGTATGCATTACCATAAGTAGGCTGACTACTTAATCTATGTAATTTTGTGAGAATTGTTATTACTTCTATATATTGGACTCAGAAAAAAATTAGTTTAAGTTACATATCCAAAGGGACAAGGGTCAAGAATTAAGTCTAAATGATTACAGAATATATGTTCGTTTCCAATCCATAATGTAAACAATGTAACAGATGAAGTCACTGCTAACTAAAAAAAAGCCAACTGATCAGCTGAAATTTAGCTCAATAAGTACCTTTTAAGCTCAGTTAATGGAGATATTTGAGCCATGATCTTCTAGAAGAGTAAATATTAGTATTATTTCTGAAAATATACTCCATATGAAATTAATATTATTCACATTTTCACCAACATCTCAGTGGCCTCCCATTGGCTCAACAGTCTTTCTGATCTCCTTTAAAAGAATTCAGATAAGAAAACATATGTCATAGATGATGGGCAGAATTTCCTACAGAGCAAGGCTAGGACACTCAAGGCTCAAAAACAAACAATGAGTTAGGAGATGGTTGTGCTAATCTACATTATGATCTTCCTATTGTTTTTAATTACCTCTAGGACAGGCAGCTGTGCTGAGAACCTTGGTCTTTTGCAGGTGATTAACAAGCCTGTCTGGTTTGGTACAGGTGATGGCTCATTCTAAGAAAGCCTCCAACTAATCATTTAAGACTTAGATGTTCTGGAACTGGTTTTAAATCATATCAATTAATTATCTTTCGGGCAATTCAGGATATGACAGCTCCTCACACCCTTAGATCACTTTCCTCTGACTAGTTTTTAAGTTACTACAGTCCTGTGGTTCTACCTTCCTACCTAATGTCTTCGAAATACAAAATTGAATATATTGCTTTCTTGTGTGGAATATGCTTATAAATTGATTCTCACTCCAACTCTAAAGAGAAATTATAAACATATATATACATATATATATATATTTGATTGTGAAAGACTGATTAGAAAAACCTGTAAAATTATTCTTAATTTTGTGATTGCACTGATATTATACTCTTATATGAAAATATTATTTTAGTCATAATGTAATTGTTGAAAATATAACTGTTTTAAATAAGATAAACAAAATAGAGTTAAGGTTTTTAATATTAATTCGTGTTCATGAAGACAAAGTAAATCTTGGTGCCCAACTTGCAAGTTTACATCTGTAATGTGTCAGCTTTGAAGCTCAGCTTTCATTTAGTTGTTTATTCTAGAAATTATGATTATCTGTAAACAAAGGATAATACAGCAAGAGGAGTTTCCTAGATAAGAATGCTCACACTACAAGTTTTCGCAAAATATGGACAGTATTTATTTTATTAATACGTAATCAAACTACAAGATTTTTAATTTGCTTATACATTGCAGTTTTCATGACCAAAAACTTCTTATGTACTAATTGTGATGTTTTTCTTTTATGTTATTTAATCAATGCGTTGAATAGCAGGCACATTTTCTGACTTGTCTCTGCGTATCATTTGTCCTAATTTAAAAGAGCATCACTCTTTACAATGACTACATAGGTATTTATATGTTTATTTGAACATATTTGCTCATATATTGCAAAAAATAAAAAGGAATCAATGATACAATAATTTAAGTTTTCTCAACCTTTCCCAACATATGCTAATCAGACAATATGAATATATATTCTCATTAGTTTATCAACAAGGCACTTGTGATTTCTAGTAAAGAATTATTTCAATTTTTTCCAAACAAGAGATTTTGTCAAATTCAAGAAAAAATTATCAAGTTTCAACAAATGACTGGTGAAAAGAACTGATCTCTTAATAGAAAATTAGCATCCAAAGGCTCTCCTTTTAACTGTTGTACAAATTAAATTTTAATTTCTCTTAATTAGCAAGAAAGATATTTGTTGTGTTTAATGGCACCTTGAGTGCAGAAAATGGGATAATGTCTTAAATACTTTTTCTTATTATATTATAAAAATTTAGCCGGGCGGTGGTGCCTCTCGCCTTTAATCCCAGCACTTGAGAGGCAGAGGCAGGCGGATTTCTGAGTTCGAGGCCAGCCTGGTCTACAGAGTGAGTTCCAGGACAGCCAGGACTACACAGAGAAACCCTGTCTTGAAAAATCAAAAAAAAAAAATTTAATGGTTTAAACACTTGCAAAAATTTTAAGGACTTGATTCTTTTATGATTTCAGAACCTGCCACTATGAGAAAGTAAGCTGCTGCCTGTAAAACCTATGAGAGTTTCTTCTGACTACAGCTCTTAACTTTTGCAGCCCACCTACCTAATGCTTTGGTTAGTGACATTTCTTTTCCATTAGCTAAGGCCAGCGAATGTATTGGAAAACCTCAATTCTTGATTCTGCCCGGCACACGCGGGGTTACCAGAGGCACACAACATGTTTTCACAGAGCACTGAAGGAGAGGTTTGCTGTATCAAACCCTTGACAAATGTTCAGGCAGTTAAGTAAAACTTTGTTTATATTGCGTGCCTCTCAACAGAAATTAAGAACTGTGGAAACAATTCACGAAAGCGGTTGGCAATCTTCTCTCGTTCTCTCTTAGTGAATATGACAAGCTCACCTGCTGTGGGAGGCTGAAAATAAAGGACAATCTCACAGCATTAATAATACATGAGCCACGACTGAATCTGAGGCCAACTGTGCCACCAGAGATTGAGTGTGACTCTTAATTCAGTGCATGATGGAAGTACTTTAGCCCGAGGTAACTTTCGAGGAGGACATATT
The DNA here is from genome assembly GCA_030674055.1 of Rhabdomys pumilio. Taxonomy (NCBI): domain Eukaryota; kingdom Metazoa; phylum Chordata; class Mammalia; order Rodentia; family Muridae; genus Rhabdomys; species Rhabdomys pumilio. The sequence goes on from JANHMN010000007.1 coordinate 22,852,724, forward strand.
TGCGTGCAAGTCTTCACTTATAGCAATAGCACCAGGCAGAGTTCATGTGCACACAAGTGTAAACTTACAGGAAGAGGCAGAAACCACTAAGATGTTATAACACTCAACTCTATCGGCTTGGCGGGGGCCTAATATTTTATTGAACATTGCTCTCCCTTACTAGACATCTGAAAATCCACTTAGTGCCCTTGAAAATTGTCTGTTGTGACTGTATGAACTAGTTCCCAATCACTGAAAGATAAAAACATCAAAATAAGCTAATAGGGTTCTGCCATGAACTATGATCCCAGGAGAGCTTGAAATAAAGAAGACCCATTTCCAAAGGCTCTGTTAAATTCAGAGGCTCCGTGTTCCAGCAAAGGGAAGAGGAAGGTACAGAATATAGAAGAGAGAGGTAGAAAAACGAATAAACATTCTAAGAAAAGAAGGGAAGATCATTTCCAGTAAATGGAAAGAAAAGAAAATTGAGTAAAGTCATCTTTAAAATGTTATCAGTCATATAGTGTTTGAAAATGATATTAGGACGTTGAAAGAGAATTATAGCGATGCTTATATGAAAGCTAATATCCTTGGAAAATCATTTTAAATAACGACAAGTCATAAAGGACTAGTCCCTGACAAAACACAGTGTATGAGAGAGAATTTTCCTTCTGCCAATTTCATATTCTTAGCTGTGCACTTCAAAATGATGGCTTCATTTATTTTTCATTTTTTTTTTGAGACACAGAATCTGATATCTTTAATTAATTGGAATACTTTCTGCTGCAAAGGAGAGTATGTAGAAAATGAGACTATGAATAGAAAACACAACACTACTGATTATTAGAGACCCGAGTGCTTTTACTGTAAGAGTGACATCTACTTACTCATGAGGCCATAATCAAAGCTGCATGGAAGAAAATACCAAACTGGTAAGGGAGTCACGGCTTATCAATGGCAGAACACTTCATTCTGTCCTGAGGTTAGCATAGTTTAGATGTAACGTAGTTTATCACCATTAGTGACACTACAAAATTTTATAACTGATAAAGCTTTCAAATTGTTTCTGGACCCAATTACAAACAACAACAACAAAAAAACTGATTTATAAAGTTTCTATGTAGATCCTGTCATTTTTAGTAAGGGTACTGGAGCACATGTCTAGAATTATCTCTTCTCCCACCTGCAAGGTTGTCTGCCATCAGCCATGCTTCTTTCATAGCTCCCATAAAAAGAAAAAATTTTTCAAGGAAGGCATAAAATAAATTAGATAAATATGTAACAGTGGATGTATCTTATTTCAATTTTGTTACTGGTGCAGCGAAATCAATCATAGACTTTCAGCAAGTATTTCCTTGAAGGTAAATTTTTATTCTAATTATTTACATACAAAAATGTTACTTCAGAGAACAGTTTTAAATTGCTTCCTGCCTCTGTCTGAATCTAGTGAGTATATGGATTTCATGTTGGACAATTTTTTTTTAAATAACTGAATTCAAATTTTAAACAAAAAGAGATATTTTATACTTTATGCTCTATTTCCCTTGAAAGTGAGAATATCTTGAACTGCAAAGACCATGTGTAGCCTCCACTATGATCTGTGGGAACCCGCTAAACTAACTGAGTTCGTCTGTATCCCTGGTGGTCTATATCAATACTTGGAAAATGCATATAAGGGAGATTTACAGGAAAGGAAACTAGATTGGATTTGAAACTAGATTAGCATGAAGATAACGCTTCTATTAAATACCTAACTTTTTCTATAATTCCTACATTGAATATATTGCTCATTTACTGTGCCTGTTTGTCACCTGAGGGAATTTATATTTTGTCTTATAAGTTTTACTTTTCCTTGTTAGTCTGTTAACCCATCTTCTATAAATTTCTAAAAAAAAAAAAAATCTATTTCTTGAACTATACTTTGCACTAATATCATGTGTCTCTTTCTACTTAAATAGACTTCAGGAACATAGAGATTATTTTTTCCCTCATATTACAAGTTTGAAGAGCACAGAAAATCTCTATAATGGTGCAGATACTTTCAAAAGGTTTTTCCATAATAAAATTGATTAAATGTAAAACTAAACAACAGAACTCCTTGAAAGTGGAAAGGTACATTAAAGGATTACCAGCCAAAAACTTTAAGATACAAACAAGACGATTTAGCTTACTTTTGAATTTAATACCATCTTTCTTTAATAACAGTAAATCTGTTGTTTAGCGCGCTCTGTCTCTCTCTCTCTCTCTCTCTCTCTCTCTCTCTCTCTCTCTCTCTCT
>JANHMN010000007.1:22855346-22872376 GCA_030674055.1 Rhabdomys pumilio
ATACACATACACATACACATACACATACACATACACATACACATACACATACACATACACATACACATACACATACACATATACATACATGTATCTAAAACACTATCTACCATGACTAAGTTGGCTGTATCACAGCAATAAAGAGAAGGCACAGAATGTATTTTAAGTAACTTCATCCCAGCCAATGCTTGAATTAGTGGCTATTGTTACAATTAAACAATAAAAATAATAGGGGCACATAATATTTAATATTTAATGGATTATATGTAAACATAATGTTCTAGTAAGAAACTTTATTAATTTGTATTTATATAATAGCCACAATTTCCAAAAAACTTAAAAAGAACCATCAATTTTTAATGAAATCAAAACTATTACTGTAGCCTTGTTCAGAAAGCAATTTGCAGAATAATTTTTATGTTTTAACCTAAATACTGTGTGAAGGCTAAATTTCTTCTGTATCTGTCTCTCTTGAAACTATCTAGGAGAGACATCACACTAGGATTCTGCCCACACTGGCAGCTCTCAAAGTAACTAAGAGAGGATGCACTCTCAAATCCAGCTGAGGAGACCAAAGGAAAACAAGGAGCAGCAAGATAATTTGTGTGGGGCTATCAAGAGATTCTGATTGCCTTTGATTTCCAGATTTAAATGTTGCCTCCTCTTTTGGTTTTTACTGACTTGCTGCCTAGGAGCTATAACCCTAATAATTTTTGCCTTCTCTCTCACAGCCCCCTGTAGGCAACTGTTTTCTTTTCTACCCTAAACATGGTTGTCACATAGAGAAACACTCATGCAGTTTAGGGGTATTTTAAATAAGATCAGTTGAGGGTTACTCAGACTGCCATACTCTAAATTACCATTTAGTTCTAAAAAGTCAGATTCATGATTGTCCACCACCTGTCTCCCATTTCCAAGTTACAGTTGCCTATTTATAGAGGAAGTGGTCAGAACAAAAGGTATAAATTAAATAGGCTGTTTCAGAGGACAGATCCTAAGGAAAGTACCTAGTTTATATTTTGGCTAAAGCCAGAAACACAATTGGTCCCTCTCACCAGCCATGCTATTTCCAGAGATCAGTGATGCAAGAGGCATTTGAGGTTATGTTCCCAAATCTAGCATTTTTAATCGATATTTTATTTATTTACATTTCACTTGTTAATCCCTTTCCCCATCTCCCCCGTCCAAAAACCCCTATCCCATCCCTCCTCCTTCATTTTGCTTTTACACCGTTTTCATTACATGGAGGTATTAAAGTCACTTCTAGGTTGAGGAACTAACAACACAATAGACACAAATAGTGAAGGAACAAGCAAGACAATAAACACAAAGAGTCAAAGAACAAGCAAGGCAATATACAAAGACCCTTGATCACTCCTGTGATCAGTTTCTTAGGGCTTATCAGGATGACCAAAATATCTAAGCCTACTTCCCTTTCCTATCCCAAAGTCATTTTCATGCCTGAAGCCTACTTCTTTGTTTTAGCTTAAGATTTAGATTCCTGCCTGAAATTACTTCTTTATTCTAATCTAATGCCAAGATAGTCTATTCTATCCTGCCTGAAGCCCATTTCCTTGTCCTTTGCCAATGTCAGATTCCTGCCAAACAGCCCAAAAAGCTCTTCACATTCCCCCCTTTTATTTTATATTTAAGACTGAGTCTGTCTTAGGTCATTCTGACAAGAATGTCTTCCTTACCCATCATGAAATATGGATTATCAAAAGCAATGTACTTCTGTTTAGTTTGGTAAGGCTCTGTGCAGAATCTTACCTGTCCTTGACTTGTCAGCCTATTAAATTAATAACTCTGTCTGGGAGTCCATTTTCAGTTTTAAGTCATGTACTTTGGCTGCCAATATGTTGATGTTGTTAAAGACAAGCTTTCACATGATGGACAGGAATAAAAGTATTCTCAGGACAAAACGGTCTAACATGATCAAGCTATATATGCTTAACCAAAATGGAAATACTAACCTCATGCCATGGATAATTTTATCAGCAGTATCTGCAGCATCAAAGCTCAGCACAGAAGCATTCTTTAAATTCATAATCTCACTTTGCAAAGTTAATACAGCTACTTTTGTTAATCATTTAGAAAAAAAATGTTACTAATCTGTTGAGTATACGAGAGGATTTAGATAGGCATTTGGAACATCGAATTGATGTTCTTTATCATTTTCAAATTGTTAGAAGGAGGTTCAGATTTTAAGAGTAAGGAGCCATCTCAAGTGTCATGCCAAATACCAATGAATTTGTGTTAGTTCTAAAATTTATAGTGGTAGCCATTATAATTAGGAAAAAGTTTAAAGACATTTGCAGGATATTTGGCATAATTCTAACACCAAATCCAGCTTTTAATTAACTTGAGGTTTATGTCCTCAGAAAGGTGCAATGTTACAGCAACAATTTATATAATGTGAAAACATTTCATCAAGAGAATAGAAGCTTTGCTCTGGGTGAACATCTAATCTTCCTGCAGTGTCAGGTTAATCACTTTGCTAGAAGATTATGTGTTCACCTTAAGCTATACTAAGGCTGTGGGAGCAATAAATACTCTTTTAATGAGACAGTGTACTTTTACTTTCCAGAATTCCCACTTTCTAGGACAGTCCTCAGAGTTTGCCCTGAGACTATCATGAGAGCATTCAGTTTGCCCACTCTTTTTAGCAACTTTTGTCTATTGTTTTTCATATCTTTCAGAGATACTGGCCAGAACCTAAGTATGTTGTTTTCTGATACTTCAATATTCTTTATGTTTCCTATCCCACAACTGCAATGTGCTTGCTTGCCACCATTTGGCAGCCCCCATGTCTATATATCAGACAGAATTGCTTTTTACTCTGGACAAGTTTTAAGATTTACAGCTTACCTGCCATGATGTCATTTTCTTTTAAATTCTAATGAAATTGTTGCCATGCTTTAAGAAAGAGGGACATAGGTATGGACAAGAAGAAAACAGCTGCTGCTTTATTAGATTAGATTCAGCAAATATAACTATGAAAACTGTATTTCATGTACCAAGAGAGATATAATCTATCTCTCCATACACTCCTCTCTAAAATGGCATCTGCATATATATTACTTCAAGTGAAAATCCGGGCTATTAACAATAATATCCACAGAGGCAATCACATGTATGTTTTAAGGGGCTCTTAAATGTTGTTCATTCCAAATTTCTTCCTTCTTCCTGTGTTGACCTCTTTAAAGATACATTTCCAGCTCCATTTTAAATATTGTCTGTTGTCATATGCCTTTTCTTATTCAATTTTATCCATTGGTATATTAATGCTTTCTCTTAGTTTTTCTAATTTTATTCATAGTTACATATTTTGAGTGTGCCTCCTGTTTCTTTGCAAAACTATAGTATATTACCTTGCAAAGCACTGTGTTTATTGGCTCCTCTGAGACATTCTATTACCTTCAGTTTTCACTGACATGAAGAGAAGCTATATAAAAGACATTTCAATGAACTCTATCGCATTTACTACTAAAATGTAGGGTATAGGTAGAAGATTATGAATGAGAAACCAACAAAAGATGAAATAAACAAACGTTCATTTAAGGACCACCACAGTTGCATTTTATAGATTTTGATATGTGGTAGGTTTTTTTTTCCTTCACATTTTATATATTCAAGTCAACTTAGAGTATATAAAGTTTGCAATTAAAATGTTAAGATATTGTTTTGTTTCCACTGACACCATGATATAAGCCACTCTCATATCTTACATTGAATTCTATAGTTTTCCTCATTTATTTATCTATCTATCTATCTATTTATTTATTTATTTTGCATTCATCCTATTTAAATCTTTGCTTCCATACAATCACATCGCAGCAGAAGACACAGGTCTATTTGATCCAGTGACTTTTAGTTTTCCCCATTTGAAGCTAAGGCCACTATAATGTCCTACACTTAATGAAGACTGTGTTTCCAATCAGAGAGCAATGAGTATAAAGGACACAGCTTCTGAGACACTTTACTGGTCTTTCTGAATCTAAAAGAATATAAATTAGAATGAGGAAACTGGAGAGATAGCTCAGCAATTAAGAGCACTGACTGCTGTTCCAGAGGTCCTGAGTTGAATTCCCAGCAACCACATGGTGCCTCATAAACATCTGTAATGGGATCTGGTGCCCTCTTCTGGTTTGTACGAAGGCAGCTGTAGTGTACTCATATATATAAAGTAAATAAATAAAACTTTAAAATAATGAATTAGAATGAGTTTGATGAATCTTTGAATAGGACCCAAAAATGTTTCCATTAATCTCACTATTTATATTACTGTCACTGACAATAACAGCAGGATGGCACTCTAGTTTTAAACCTTCAAGTCTGATGAATCTTATCGTTTCTTACCACAAGACTGGTCACACTAAATTGTTTCCAAAATCTAATACTATAAAACACTGAGTTCTATCACGTATCTCTGTAATACTTTTGATTTAAAGTCAATATCATAGGTGTAAATGTAGGACAATAATTGGTCATCTATACAAAATAAGTTAGATCCTGTGTGTAGCCTTTAGAAACAGAAAAAAATGTATATACAAACACATAAAAATCAATATAAGAATTATATTATTAATGGCAAATTAATTTTATATTGTGTATTTATGCGTGCTTTCATCTGTATTCAATTTCATTTTTTAAAAGAAGCATTACTATTTGGAATTTCATTATATTACACACCATATCAGTTTTCTTTACCTTTTCTGTTTTTCATTCATTGAAAACAGATTCTTCTCTCACATAATACATCCTGACCACAGTTTTCTCTCCCTCCAAACCTCCCAGCTCTCTCCCTACTTTGCCACTCCCCTCAGCTTTCTCTTCAGAAAAGAGTAGGCCTCCAAGCAACAGTCACATAGGACAAAACAAAATACAATAACACAAGACAAAAGCCCTCAAGTGTAGGCTGTATAAGACAACCCAATAGGAAGAAAAAATTCCCAAGAGGAAGCAAAACAATCAGACACACATTCATTCCCACTGTTAGGAATTCCACAAAAAACACCAAGCTAAAGCTATAATTTATACAGAAAGGAACTGGTATTGACCCTTCCTGACTCTGTGCTTGCTGTTTTAGTCTCTGTGAGCCCTGCTTAATTGATTGGGTAGCCCATGTTCTCCTGGTGTCCCCCATTCCCTCTGCCAAATGCCGTCTTTCAGATCAGTGCCTTGTTCAGTCATCAAAGGCACTTCCTCCTGCAGCAGATAGAAGCAGATACAAAGACTTATAGACAGTCATTATGTGGAGAGAGAATATAAATTGGAATTCTATCTTGGGTCTCTCCCCTAGGAGATAGGAGAACCGGTTGGAAGAGGGGAAAGAAAGTCCATACAAATTTTAAATTTCAACCACTTGCATTGATTGAATTGAATAAACCACAGAAAGTTTAGATTCTGTAGATCAGAAGTCCCACCCAGATCTTCAATGTTCTACAGGGCTTTGTTTATTTGTTTGTTTGTATGTTTGTTTATGTTTCCCTGTTACAGCTTTTTGGAGATCGCTTTCTTATGTAACTGCTGTTCACTTTGTCTAGTCTCTAAAACATCTGTGGTTGCTATATTGGAGCCTTTTCTCATGTTGCATCCATTCCTAGATTCTACCAAAAAAGGTTAAGTTATTAATTGTAGGAAGGTGTAATTTGATTAGTCCAAAGTAGTTAATCAAAATGATTCTACCATCTCAAAATTATACCAATTTTTACATTTGCAGTGAGCCTTTGAATGATTTTTTTGTCCAAATGAATATGTGTCAAAAGCATTTACATCTTTCTGGAGATTTGTGTTCAGATAGCTTCATTGGCTAAATCATGTCATTCTGACTAGCAAGGTCATCATACTACCTTCCAAATATAAAACTATATACCCCATGAATTATTTTTATCTTTTCTTTTCCATAATTGTATGTCTTATTCATTTCTGAATACTTTTTTATTAAATTCTTGAGAATTCGATACATACATACAACGTACCATATTCATATCTCATATATTCCCTTATCTCCTCCTAGATCTATTTCCTAGATCTGCATCCTCTCAACTTCATCATTTCTTTTTTATCATCAGGTCTTTTTTCCTTGAGTGTAAATTCAGAATATTGTATACATAAATCAAGGAATGTTAAAAGATACACTAAAATTCAGTATAAAAATATTAAAAGATGTACTCAGAGACTGTTTGAACATTTAAAATACTGGATAAGTGATTATTAATGAACTTTCTAGTTCATTAAGTTCTTGAGCACATGTACAGTGAGTGTGTGAGGATATAAAGACAGGAGCTTCCACTAAAATGTATATAAGGAAATTTAGCAGCAGACATTTTTATTTTACTTTGTTTTATTTGAATAGATTAAATTTTTCTCTGTGTTTTCTCTTAATTTGCAAATAAACAGTCTCAGAATTAAAAAATTCTGGTGTTGTTTATGATTTGATTCATAACATCTCCTCTAAATGTGTATACCGTAAAAGTTCTAGGAAAGTTTCAGGTAGGAAGTTCATATTTTGAACTATATCTACCAACGACTGTCTTCTCCATCATTCAGACTTTATGTGTAATTTAGTGGTGTTTAAATCTTAAACTGTAGCTCATTGTTCAATATAAATTATGAGAGATGCAAAAGAGTTACAGAGAAAGGGATATTCATAATTAGGTTCTTCTTGAATGCTTCCTCCGGTGTGAAGTTTAAATGAAAAATTATTTTTCTGGTCAATCTGAATATTTTCTCTTTTGAAATGCTTCCCTGATATACTATATACTTGAATGAAACACAAACACAAAAAGACTATATATATAAATGTGTGTGTGTTTATATATATGTGTGTATATATACTTATATATATATAAGTATATATACACAGACACATACATATATCTGTAAATATCTGTTTGTGCTATATGTGTGTATGTGTATATATGTATATGTGTGTATATTTGTTTGATTATTACTTAATCATATTTAAATTAAAAAATATTTTCATTTTCCTGAACACACACACACACACACACACACACACACACAAATTAATTATTTTATTTTTGAGCCAGCAGCACTCACTTCCTTTTATTCATTTCATTATTTGTAAGCAGCTATGCTTACTTACTGGGACAAAGTCACCTTACATGGCCTCGAGGAATTAATCCAGGTCAGGCTGCAGGAGTCACAGAACAATTGATGCTATGAAAATTTTTTGAGAACAAACAGACTTTTTACACCATTATCAGGAACAGATTACAATGGCAATTTCAAGGATCAATAGAGTTGTAGTTGCCAGGATACAATGATATTTGTGTGTCATACAGGGTATACAAGATTAATGTCTAAGACCAATTGTCCTGTCAAGTTTCCATAATTCTTTGACTACTGAGAAATCTTATATAGAAATACAAAGGGGACTGAATGCTTCATTTTTTGAGGAATCACATCATTCCCTCAGGAACTGGAAGGTGCATTGCACCCCAGGAGCTATGGACTATAGCCTGAAAAACCTAGCATGCGTGCCCCTCAAGGCAGCTAGGCCAGGCCAACGCCATGGTTCCCTGCAACTATTGAAAGGACAAATTCAAAATTTGTGGGATATTAATACTAAGGAACAATTTGGGATATGTGATTTCTTTTTTCCTCAAAATGTTTTTAATAAAACAGGGATAGACCTCTTTGCTGACTCCTATATGGAATCATTTGAACAACATTGTTCTGCAGGTGAGAAACAATAGGATGACCAGGCTTTTACTTTTGTTTCTAGAAATCTGAATCTAAAGATAAAATATATAAATAATGACAGTGGTCTAATATTAGCTTCAGTAAGAAAATAACATCATAAGTATCCTCTGTGCCCTCTCATCTGGCAAAATGGAAACAAAATAAAACAGTAAAGATGACTTAAAGATGTGGGAAATGATCGCCATGAATCCAAGAGTGATGGTTGGAGGTCTTCTCAAGACTTTTTAAATGTTTCAAATATTATATGCAAGCCCCTGTCTATGTCAAACAGCAATCTTAATACCACAGAGTGTGACAGAGGCAAGGAAGACAAGGAGAGACATACAAAGAAGGGAAGATACCCTAAAAGAATGGAAGATTGTGTTTAACTGTGCTTGGGACTTTGACTCTTGCTTCTTTGCTTTATAATGAGTCTTTCTGACCATTTCTAACCTAGTTCACACAAGCATATCTTGAGACTTTCAGGAAAGATTGAGACTTTCAGGAAAGATTCTGATATAGTTTCTGAAAAGAGATGTGTGAAAAACTGTTTCAAGTTTTACCATTTTTGTTACACACACACACACACACACACACACACACACACACAGGCACACACCCATGCACACACACAAAGAGTCAGTAAGAATCTTCATATTTCTTGGACAGTCATCTGCTCTGTACACTATCGTTGAACTATTCTAATATGATTTTCTACGCAAAAAATATGGGAAGTGTATTCTATTTTAAAACATACACAATATATTAGTACCTTTCTTCTGCTCTTATGCTGCTCTTCTCAGTAATTGGCATCTTTAGTATCAGTACATTCCCTTGAAGGACTTTCTCTCGTTTACACTCCTTTGCTGGTATTAAGCACATTAATATTACTTTCCTAGACCCCAAGTATCTCTTGACAAACTATTTTTCATTCAGTATTTACCAGTATAGAGACAGAATCCCCATGCATGTTGAGAAGTTAGTTACCACCAGCAGATTCTTAGACTCTGCTGGAATTATAAGCTTTAAATCTATGTGTATAGATGGAAGTAGTTGTTATCAACCTTGTGCATAATGTTGCTGCTGAAAGAATTCACAACACAATTACAAATATTACCAATTTTGCCAACTGTTTGCTAGTTTTAGATAAAAAAATAAATTCTGTTTTAAATAATAACAGTTTTCAATTGATTAGTTTGTGAAGTCATTTAAAATGAGATCAGGAAATGTGAGAAGCTAGGAAATTTAATGCCTACAACATACATGTATAAACACAGTGTGGGGTACAGAAATGTTTTTGTTGGAAGAATGTTTTTAATCTTACCCTGGGAATATGAACAAACCCTCAGCAAACTCAATATTAAATGTAAATATTTCTTATAATGATGGTCATTGGAGTTCCTTATAACTGGTTGAGGAACCCATTTATTTTGAAACATAGTAGTAGTCAAAAACCAAAGTGAACATTAACAGTGGTTCTCCAAACCTTTGAATGGTAATTGAAACTGAGTCACCATACATTTTTCTTACTTCAAAGTTACAGAGATCCTTCCTTTATTATATTCACGGTGTGGCATGAAACAGCCAACTTCCTAATGGGCTTCTCTTTTCCCATCTGGGTGTGCCATTTATTAACTAGATGGTAATGTGTCAAATCAAACTGCTTAGGATTAGGTTGTAAATATGACTTTCTGCTTGTTTTTTTTTCCTAAGAAGAGTAACTGTGTTTTAAAATGTGTTTACTGGTTTTACATATTCTCATAAAAATGCAGTTTAAATAAGAAATGTATATGTATTTCTAATTAAACAGTTTAGATGGAGTAATTTTTCTAACATATTTGGTAACTTTTGCATAAGTTTCTTCAAATTTTTCAGATTATTTTCAGTTTTACAATGAGTAATGTAACTGCACATGTCCAGAAAATAACTGTAATGAATAATTTATCAATTTCATCTGAAGATACAAACTTAACAATGCATTACAGAAATTATATACCTGTTGTCTTACCCATATGCACAGATAAAAGATTTATTTTACACTTGGGATTTTTTTGCTTAGATTGGTGCAAGTTTTATTCAATTATTTTTTAATTTTTCATTGATTCATTTTGAATTTCATGATATTCACTTCAATATCACTCATCTTTCCATATTTTATATCTACCTTCTGCCCATTCACCTCTCCTATAAAAGAAAAAAAAACAAGAAAACACAAACCAGACAACAATAACAAAACCATCTCATTGTGAAAGCTGTTGTGTGTCATACCGTGTCCCATAATACACACTTTTGTCTACACAACTTGCAAATATTTGTTTCATTGAACCTTGGCCTGGTTTGAGGTCTCTGGGTTCTGCTACACTATCAATAGTGGATACTCATCTGGACCCTTCTTGGATATCCTGTTGTTTCTTCATGTCAGGAAGATTATGCTCTTTCGGATGTGGATGTGGATGCTCTTTTCGCACGCTCCAGCAGTTCATAGATGGGGTAGATGTTGGGGTTGGCCAATTCAAAATTCTGGATCTTGGCCTGGGTGGTAGCTAAGTTGGTCAGTCTGCTGGCTCTCCTGTGCACACCCCACTAGGGCTAGCTCTCCAGCACTGCTTCTGTGTAGCATACTCAGTAACTCAGCAGACAAGAGGCAGGGCCAGCTCTTCCACTCTCATGTCCTTCAGGTGGGCTCACTTGTCCCTTTGTCACCTAAAAAGCACTACTACTATGCTGCCCAAGCAAGATGCAACTGAGAGGTGGCTGGGTCAGTACAACTGATGTTTTCATTGACATTTTGTATAAGAGAAATTCTGTTATCTATAACAAACTCATCAAATGCAAGCTGGTAATCTTAGTGATTAGCATTCTTTTATCTATTAAATAGTAACAGAAGTTTCTATTAACTTTAGAATATTAAAATACTGTTTTTGAAATATTTCTTCTTATCTTTATGTATGTAATTTTCTGTAAGAATCATGTGCATAAAAACCGACAAATGGTGTAAATGCATTCCACCTATTCACTTAATGGAGGGAATTTAAAAACAAAACGTTTATTTTAACTTAAGATAAATGGAGCACATCAAATACTGACATTTTGCTGCTAAATGATCTATTTCTAAATAGGTATTATGACGTTCAAGACAGTGAACAATGGTCCAGAAAACTTAATTGATTTTACCAATATCATAGAATTTTATTATACCCCAAATTTCTATCTAATAAGTTAGTTGATTTAATTTAAAAGCCACTTTGAAATAGAATTAGAAACCGCATTCTTTGTATCACACACATGTGATCATCTCATTCTCTATAAGTTAAACAGACCTCATTGGTAGTCAAGCAACTTCCACTGTTGTCTTCATTGCCAAACTGCATTGCAATCTATAAAATGGTAGTGAAAGTGTGTAGCCTCTATAGGAAACAAAGATTGTCAGAGTTATTGACAACTATGAACAAGATAGCCATAACAGAAGAACTTCAAGTGCTTATCTTTCTGACAGTATATCTTCACAAAGATATAGTTATGAATTTCAAAATACTTCTATGTTACATATAAAGAGCTGGCTCTCTTATTAATCCCAGTTATTCTTCTCATGATTTTAAATAGTGTCTAATAAATGAAGACAGCTTGATATGTAATTGCTCTGACTTGTGTATAGAAAGATGCGACCAAATCTATTCTTTTAACTTGCTTTACTTGAATAACTATAATTCAAAACATATTTAGTAATAACTGATTGGTAGACATTTCCCCCAAAGCTTTCCTTGAATTATTACATTCTGTCTTTTTAACAATCTTATCAAGTAAGACTGTCATTGTCTCTGTTTCATGACACAGTTACTCAATTATTATTTAAATCATAATACTAACGTCTTTGGGTACAACTTAAAGTGTCAATATTTATTAAACCAATGACAATATAATCCTGCACAGTCATACATATCAGTTACCATTTATAACACACACTAATGTTAATAAACGCGAGACAAGTGCTTATTTGTTTTAATGCTATTGCTTGAAGAAAAACACATGAGAGTAAACATCAGTAGAAGGAATAATTGTGTTTTTTTACTCATCCAGATGATCACAGGGTAAACATCTAATATTTTACTGTATTGATATGAAGCTATGATGCTTTGTAGTTTGGGTGAGTTTAAGTCCTTTTTTTATCATGATAATAGTGACATTATAAAAAACAGCTCTATCTTCAGCTAAGGAGTATCTGTTTATTTGTCTATCTGTCTGTCTGTCCATTTTCCCACTGTATCTAAATAAAAAATAACTTTCATTTCCATTGGGTAAGAAATTTTTGTGGTGAGAAATTATTGACAATATGTGTGCACATATTGTCTAGCATTTTCTGATATTTCATTCTGTGCTTATTTATTACAACGCTTGAAACAGAAGCTATTAATATACTCAGAGATGGATAAATGAAACGGCGTAAATTTTTCCAAATTATTATCTCACTTATATAACTTAAAAGCATTTCATCATTCTGTGACCCAGTTTGGTACATTTGTCTAGTCACATATATTCAAACACGCTTTTATTCTTTTAATATCTAGAGTGGTGAGAATTTCCTTACAAATCATGTTTTCTTTTGAATAAAAATATGCTTAAATCAAAATTTACTTTTTCTGAGATTTACTCTTAATTTTGATTTTTTTGAAAAGATTCATCAATGATGTTTAATTAATATGATACAAATTTACATGAGAATTGAATATATTTCAAAATAAAGAGAAAAATACAATATAAAGAGAAATTACACTATATTTTATGTATTTAATTACTAAAAATTATAATAAATATAAGACTTTCAAACGATTCTGTGTAAAGAATAAAAACATATTTGGAATGACCTAAAGGTTGACCTTTAGGTGGTCAGACTAGACTGAGAATCCTTAAAATTTGATTTGTAAAATTATTTTTATGTATAAACCAAAATAAAATATATAAAATGTGGCCCACGCAATCGTCTCACCAGCAAGAATACATGCGGGCACCAGGATCCTTCTGCAGCAAGTGTTTATTGCAATGAAAGGAGGAAGAGAGCGAGACCCAAGATGGCGCTGCTTTATATACACCCTAGGGTGGCATGGACATATCTGATTGGCTGCTTGCTCAAAACCCCGTATGACGCCCCTGGCCGGGCGGTGACTTGGTGCGCTTTCACCACTTGCACATGCGCAATTTACTTGTTTACCCACGGCAGTGCCGGGTGCCAGCACCATGTTGTAATGGCGAATGCTGTCACCGCTCACCGCGGCTTTCTACAACAAAATATATAAAATAAAATTAATGAAACAAATCTAGAATATATAAATCCAATATAAATAAGAGTGTGAAACCAGATAAAAGGAAAAAGTCATTTGTCATTTGGAGTCTACATGGTTTCCTCCAGAAATAAGTACATGTATAGATGACACAATATGTAAATGTTCCACAGAAAATGTAGCATAGCATTTGCATATAATTTGTATATAGAATTCTGTGAAAAAATCATTCATTTTTATCTACCAATGTAAATATTGTGTGAATATCTGTTATGCTATAGTATTTAGAGAATGCCAAGATAAACTCTTTATATGTTCAACATAAATAGACTTTAAAACGTTTATACATTTTTGGAATCTGCTAATGTTGAACTGGAAAAATACAGAAGATTTACAGTACAAAAGCAACAATTATCATGAGAGAATTAAAATGAGGTTCCAAGAGTCTTTATACTTGATTACAGGTATGATTATAATTGAAATTGTTTAACTTATCACCAGAAATTTTTATGGGAGTATTGGAGGTAATCAGTGACAGAGAACCTGTTAATCAGGTGTGAGGTTGTATATTTAATCCCAAGAACCATATAAAAGAAAATGAAAAAGAACTCCCCAGTGAACTAACAGTAAACACTCTGGTGTTGAATAAAGGACATTTGAGCCCTTTAATAAAGCTGTTGAGTCATCTAGGTACTCATGGCTCTCTCAGACTTCTTTGGGGAACTTATTTATTAGATAGATGTTTCTATCTCTGCTTCCCTCATATACTACTCCTATTCACTGCAAGCAAAACTTTAGAAGAAACAAAGACTGTGCTTGTGTGCTTTAATATTAACTTCAACAGTAAATGTTTGCATTCTATACCAGCACCAGCTCATGCTAATTTTACTAAACACTGAATACAAAATTAATCAAGAAACTTAATAACCAACCATCCAGCATGATCCTAATTAGTTTGTGAACTTACCTACAACCGAGATCTAACAGTCAGGATGAAAGCACCTGCTGAACTCTGTCATGAGGAGATATCTGTTCTTTGGCACCTGTCCAGTATTTAATTAACATGTCATCTTTTATTACATCTCTGAAAAGCATCTAAATCTTATATAGACTGAACATACTAAACCCATTTCTGAGACAAACCTATGATTAGTTTCAAGTTTCTCAAATGTGTGTGTCATGTAATTTTGAAAGTTTTTCAGCGTGTGAGGGGATGTTTTGTATCTTTTTTTTTTTTATGTTTAGAGAATTGTCTAATAGCCTAATTTCCAAGAATTTTAAACTGATTAGCAAAACTAAATCCCAAATTGAGATTGGTCTGGTTTACTAATGTGTTACACTTCTCTATTGAACCTAAAACTTAGAACAAAGCCCTTCACCAAATGTGTGTCTAACAGAAACAGCACTGCATTATCAGTGTATCAATATGAAGACATAGCATATTGTTTGCTTGGAATTTAAGGTCAATACAACAGTTTCATTTTGTTTAAACGATCATTATTTTACATGTTCTGAACAAACATATATATTTTTTTCATATATATATATTTCATATGTAAATAATACATTTAGAAGAAATAAAATTTTCTTGTATGATTTGTTTTTTAGTCAAAGGTTTTTTTGTTCAATGAACAATTATCAGTTGCTCTGTAATAATGACACCTTGAAATGGATAGATTTATATTACTCTACACTCAAGCATAAGAAAAGCTATAAAGGAATTGCAAGTTTTTTTTTAGATGAAACAGGCAGTCATAACATTCATAGACTTGTATACAACTTTATATTTTTGGTTGTGAGCCTAGCCTGTAACGGCTGAGCCATCTCTCCAGCCCTGTATATAACTTTATAATGTGCAACTTTTGCTTTTGCAGACATAATATTATGTTAATAAAGCACTTGCAAGTGACATTTACGTTGGGTGAAATGTTGATAATGTCTTGCACAATGCCAAAGACACTGTCATGAGCTGATATTTTAAATATGTGACCCCAACTTGTACTTTCCTCTAAGCTAGGATAACAGTGACTGTGTAATTAACAATGGAGTAAAATATATGACATCACCTAAGTTGATGCTCTATATAATAGGAAACAATGAAAAAAGATGAATAGTTGTTGACTTTATAAATTGTTCAAAGATATAAAATGTTCTAAATATTAAAATTTTATTGTCACCCTACAGTAAATGTAACAAGAAGATCTGACTTAACAACTGGTACTCACAGAATATGTAGTTCATATTCAAACCAGGACAAGGATGTGTTTCCATTCCAAAATCACTGGGACAGTATGAAGTTGAACTAATTTCAACTGGCTGTTACAATGTACAATCTGGGACTTCAGAAACTCTGCTGTTTTGGCAAAAAGTTAATGCATTTTCTACCATTCTTTTGGAATTTAATTTATATTGCTTTTTGTCTACCACAGAGGTAAGAAAAAGATATCATCCTAACTTAGTATAACAGTTTATTTATTCATCCATATTTTGGGACACAGAAAACTTTTAAAAGCTTTTTAAAAGCTAATACAATGATACAAATTAACTGGTAATAAATAATATTTGTAAAAATATTTCATATAATCAAGTTATCACACTTCTGAATTTTCTACATAATGGATAGTAACTACAATACTCAACACAAAATTATAATTTCAGTTCTTAATAATTAATCATCATTCTGAGACCAAGAACTTAAGTTCACAATAACCAAATGATGAAATATTTTTGATAAATGTAAGAACTTGTAACTATGGATATTCCATGTTCACATACATTTTAGAGATTTACCTATAAAAAGTTTAATTCACTAAAAAAAATAAACTGTACAATTCTTTGTTTTGATTAAAGACATGCAGGAAGAGAAAACTAAATTGTCAATAAACTAAGAATTATGTTCAAAATGTTGTGAGGCCATATCATAAGAGTCATTGACTATAAAACACAGGCCTGAAAAAGGGTTCATGTTATTAAGTTTTAGCACTATGTTTACAATCAAAACAATTTTACTGATAATTATAATTTAAAACTCTACCCTATTGAATTTCTATAATTTTATATATGTATGTCACAACAACTAGCAAAAGAAGTCATGAATTTGAAAGAGAACAAAGAGTGTTTTACAGAAGGGAAGGAAAGAGGAAATTGATAATAATATTAAAATCTTAAAGAACACTAAAATAAATAAAATTAAAGAAAATAAAATCAGTGAGAGTAAATTTATCATGTATATTTTACTCTAATACAATTTACCATATTCAGTGTTACACTTTTACATTTTTCATGAAAGATTTTATTTCTACAGATTAGGTATAATTGTTTATTATTAAGTAAATTGATACACAAGTGTTTAACATTTTTTTACTACATTGTACATTACTTATATACCACAACTTGTATGTTTAATAAAATATATTTTTGATAAATTCTTCTATGATCTGAAAAATCTCTGAGAACTAAAACCTTCTTAATGAAGATAAATTGGCTGTTTTGCATCTGACTTGATATTATTTGACTATTGATGATAATGTGAAGTTAGTAATTTCTCTCAAAATACTAGGCATTCATTATATATAAGGAGATTCATATATAACTCTGATTATATACATGTTTATATTCAACATAGGTTGAATACAATTAATTAAACATGCTTAAAGACATCTTTATATCTAAGCTTTTAATGGCGGACCCATTGCTGGGTCTGACACAGAAATAGTGTTGCTGTAAATGGTTATTGGAAAGAGCAGAGTCTTCTGCTTAGTGCAGTTCAGGAGCCTGAGTGCTTTCATGTACCACATAAGCACTTCCCTCTGGGCCCAAGGCACATGGCAATGTATTGTCAGAAGTATCAACCCCAGATTTCACATCTTTATAACTTACTGGAAACTCTACTCAGAGAAGGAAAAAGGTATCTGGTAGCTGCCATGGCCAAGTTCTCTCTGTATGTCTGTCTGGTCTGTCTGTCTCTGTGTGTCTGATACCTGTCTCTCTGACTGTCTTCTCTGTTTCTCTGTTTCTCTGTTTCTCTGTTTCTCTGTTTCTCTG
>JANHMN010000007.1:22872386-22909188 GCA_030674055.1 Rhabdomys pumilio
GAGCCTTAGAATTTCAACTGAGAAAAAACATAGCAATAAGATTTTTGACTGCTTGGCTGTCGCAGTCATGCATTTTCCTGGAGAGTCTCCAAATTCATAGAATCCTCCCCAGTTACTGATAGTGTAAGTGATATATATATATATATATATATATATATGTATGTATATTATATATACACACATATATATGTATATACACATATGTTCATATATACACATATGTACACACACATTTATATACACACATATATATATATTTGTGTGTGTTTTTTCAAATGTCCCAACTGATAGATTTTAAGCAAGTCAACTGCTTTACTCACAGACATGCAAATTTCTCTACATTTGAGAATGTAAATGATACAGTTAATTAGCAAATTGTAAACTATACAATCAGTCTTCATAAATAACCTATAATCAATAAGTTTTTACTTCTGCAAATAATTATCTATTATAAAATATTTTCTGGAAGAAATATTGGAACCTAAAACAAAAAGAAAATTATCATCAAATGAGTCAGTTTTCAATATAGTAAGTATATGTTTTCTTTTAATTTTTGTGAAGACTTAAACACATTCTTTTTAACTTTAAGATTATGCTCCTTAAAATTATGTGCAATGATCAAGGTGACAATTTAATTTATACCAACCACAGTATTAATGCCTTCTGATATGTTTAAACTCACTTTTATACGTGCAACAATTTGCTAGGCAGCAATGGGAAGGCTTGCAATAAAATAAGACTGGGGGAAATTAGGTAAGTATATTATGATTTAGTTAACTGAGTAAAGTGTGTGTGTTGCTGAAAATTTTCAATATTTCTTGTAAAGTACTGATCATTTCTAGAAGTAAAAATCTGAGTTTTCTTTTAAGGAATTGTCTTTGCTATTGATACCAAAAGTGCTGTCTATCCTATCCGATAGGTGGTTTCTAGTGAAGTATAATACAGTTAGCGTCTATGTTGTATCTCATTAGATGGACAGTACCCTTGATCCAGCACATGGTTCAAACATTTAGAGGAGTCATCAGTTTACAAAGAGCACAACACTGAACTCAATACTAGAAAGGATTTATAAATTTTGATTCTATTGTCCAATTTATTATAATATTATTCTCAATTTGCTAGTTAATTATCAGAACCTCTTTAATAATCTTTAATTTTAAGACGAAGCAAATAAACATAGTGTATGTAATGTCAAGTCACTAAGTAATTTTATTCTATACACAGTTTTGGAGTCTACTGCTTACCCACTGCTTTATGGAGAGTCAGGAGGACACTGGAACAGGAGGATAAAGGGAGAGGGGGAGATAAGAACAGGTAAAAGTGGGATTATGGAAAGCAATGGATAACATTATGGACTACTTAAAGGGTCATTTGGAAAACTACGACAGTAGAAGCTTCTTAATACAGACACACACACACACACACACACACACACACACACACACACACACACTTATGAAGAAGTATAAATGAAGTTATTAACTAATGGGTGAGTCAAAACCTCAACTAAACATCTATCACCACCACATGCAGCCTCCAATGACAGGAGTAGGCTACACCTAATTAAATTTTTGGCCTAAGAGACCTCATAGAAATCCATCCAATTCTCAATCTGTTGCCAAAGCTACAGGTTAGTTTCCACAAAAAAGGGTGAGTTTGTATTTTTGAAGCAAAAACTAACAAAATTTATTGAACATGAAGAAGTCAATCTGGTGCCTCCTCAAGCCTTTACCCCACTGAGTAGTGCCCACGGGACTGGAAGCTATTATGCATACTACCAGAAAAGTGTAATCAACAACACAGCTACAAATCTTGTGATCTAAAATGGTGATTTGTCTTCATGATACACTGTGCAATGGTCGCATGAAGACTGTGAAAGTAACGCACCGTTATCTGATTGGAGTTAAGGTCCATAAACCCTAGAGAAGATAGGCCAAGGACCTAGGGGAAAGCCAAATCCAACTGATCTGCCTAATGGAACATGTTAATAAAATGCCGTCTAACAATAGTCTTCTAACAGCAGTGTTATAGATCTGTTATTCACTGATCTGTACGCATAGATCAGTGTCTTGTTCACCACCATCAGAAAAGCTTTCTAGTGCAGTACACAGGAACAAAAACAGTGACCCTCAAATGGACAGTGTGCACTGAGTGAGATCATAAAATGCTTGGTCATAAGTGATATATCTCTATCAAATCCCTCATTTCAGGACTCAAAGAAGTCTTCCCGACACAACAGGTTTGATGCAGGTATGAACTCAGCGACTATAGCAACATGCACACAGCCTTCATATTCATTGGTTCAAATGAGATGGGAAGAGGACATGGCCTCTCATCCTAGCAAGAATCTCTCTGTCTAATTGGCAGCTTCCCACAAAAGAAAATTTAGTTTCTCCAGTGCATTGGATATATGTATATTATCAATATTATATATATATATAATATATATATATGTTATATATAACATATATATAATGTTATATATATTATATATAATATATATTAATATATATGTGAATATATACATATGTTCCATATATATATAAAACACTGCCCCTCTTCCTATATCTTCCCCATTGAAACCACTTCTATTCCCCTTCTCCTTCTCCTCTGAGAGGGTGGGGCCACTCCTGGATATCCCCAGATCCTGGTACATCAATTCTCTTCCAGATTAAGCATATCAAGTTCCCCGTTGGGGAACAGATACCACAGTCAAGTTACAGGTTTAGGGAGCATTTCTGCTCCAATTATTTGAGGGTCCAAAGAAAGACTGAGCTGCACATCTGTCACATATGTGCTTGGGCCATCATCCAGACTGTGTGCCTCTTGGTTGGTGGCTCAGCTTCTGAGAGATCCCAGCAGTCCAGGCTAGTTGCTTCTGTTGGTCTTCCTGAAGGGTTCTCATCGCTCTTACGGCCTTCAAAGAGTAAGGCCCATACCCAGCAGTTGACACAAAAGAGTCAACAAATGTGATAGTTGTAAAGGAATTCCTACACAAGAAAAGAGAGGTTTTTTATTTTTTTATTTGTTTATTTGTTTATTATACTTACTCATTTTACATCCTATTAGCTGCCTTCCTCTAGGTCACCCCTCCCACAACCCTTTCACCATTCCCTGTCCCTTCTCCTTGAAGCAAGTGAGGTTCCCTTAGTGTCCCCAACTGGGATAAGGGAAGCACCCAAGAACAATGTGGGTTTCCTTTGCTGTGATTCACAGCATTAGGGATATGGAGCCTGGGGAGGCTGCCTTCAGTGGTTAGTCAGGAACCTGGTGGAGTGATACGGACACCAACCCACTCACAAAACTTTCTATGGAAACTTATGCTGTATACAAGAAGTGTAGGGATTGAGTATGACTGAGGGAAACAGAGACTGAGGGAAAGACCAACCAACAACTTGCCCAACTTGAGATAAGCACCAATCTCTGACACTATTAATGATACTGTGTTCTCTCTTATGCCTACAGACAGGAGTCTAACATGTCTATCCTTTGAGAGGCTCCAGACACCAACTGACTCAGACAGATGCAGACACCCACAGCCAAACAGTAAATGGAACTTGGGGATTCTTATGGAAGTCTAACAGGGAGGATTGCAGGCCCGTAGGGGATAGGAACTCCACAGGAACACCATCAGAATCAAGTAACATGGTCCCTTGGGGCTCTCAGAGACTAAACAACCAACCAAAGAACATACATGAGCTGGACCTAGGTCTTCCCACACATATGTAGCAGATGTGCAGGTTGGATTTCATGTGGGTCCTGAACAAATGAAGGCTGTCCCAAAAGCTGTTGCCTGTATGTGGGATACATTTTTCTAGCTGGGCTGCCTTGTCTGGCCTCAATGGGGAAGCAGTTCTTTTTCATTCTGTTTAAGTTACTTTTCTTCCTAAATCAATGAATCAAAAACTTAATAAGAAATACTACAATGTTTAAGAAATTACACATATTATATGTTTGGCAATTATGTTAAAAGTTATACACAATTAATTCGTCAGAGCTTTTTGTTTTATGTTAATTAAACGGCTAAATACTTGTTCTTGCATGAGATTGTCCTATCAGCATTAGTTCAACTCCATTGTAGAAGACTGCAATAGGGTGTTTATTACTTATGTAAATTTGGCTAATTACACACTAACTCAGTTATCTTATTTATTGCGATTCAATTAGTATCCTTTTAATAGTCACTAACTCTTTAATTAACTCATAAGAATAAGAGGTGTCTTGTTAAATGTAAATTAAATAGATTTAAATAGACAATAGATTGCAAATGGTAGATTTACTGCTAATGCTATAGAAAACTGTGGCTGGAGATTCTAAGTGTACTTGATACCATCTGCCTCTATCTCTACTCAAGAAGAAAATACTATTTTCTTTGAATTCTTTTTAGCCTAAGGATAAGTAAGACAATGGCCAAAGTAGAAGTCTGTTTCTTTTTCTGGTTTGTACAAGAGTGAATATATTTTGAAGTTTTTCTTACATCGAAGATTGTGATAAGGTGTGAAAATTCAATAAAAAAATCTTTCTTCATAAGAAATTACATATACTAAAAATAATGCATTGATGTGTCCTGAAGAGAAAGAACAAAGTCCTCCAATGCATCCTCAAGTGACCCCTTGTGTCCTAAGAGGGAAATTAATTAGCAGGGCAGCTATGGGGCAGTGTAATGAGGGCAGAGAGGTCCACATCAGCAGGCTGACACTGCAACTCATTTTTGTTGGTATCAGTGTATACACTTTAGCCAGTTAATTTCTCAAACATGAATTAACATCTTACATTAGCTGGGGAGAAAAACTGCTCCCATTGACTACCAAGCTTAGCACCTCTAATGCAACTAAAGGAAATTATTAGATTCTTTATTTAGATTTGGGGACTGCCAAAATATGTAGCTCCGAATGTTGCAGGCATGCAGGCATGCAGGCATGCAGGCAGGCATGCAGGCATGCAGGCATGCAGGCAGGCATGCAGGCATGCAGGCATGCAGGCACACAGACAGACAGACAGACAGACAGACAGACAGACAGACAGACAGAGGATAAAGTATGGCTTCATTTTACACACACACACACACACACACACACACACACAAAACACATACAAATACACACAGAGACTCACACACAGACACATCTTTAGCTAACAGAAGGATAAATTTAAAAATAGAAGAAAATGTAAAGACATTTAGTCACAGTTTGAGTACTTATAATAATGATAACATTTAAATGTTTGTGAGACCACAGACACCTAAAAGTTCAGAACAAAATATCTGATGTGGTCTCTCAAGGCAATAGAACAAAGAAGTAATTTTAGACAGGAAGCTAAATCTTAGGCTAGAACAAAGAAGTAATTAAGGGCAGGAATATTAATCTTAGGCTAGAACAAAGAAGTAGGCTGTAGGCATGAAAATGACTTTGGGCTAGGACAGGGAACTCAGCTCAGATATTTTGGTCATCCTGATAAGCCCTTAGAAGTAATGGTCACAAGAGTGATTATGGGACTTTGTTTATTGTCTTGCTTGTTCCTTGACTATATACATCTATTGTATTGCTAGTTCCTTAACCTAGAACTCACCTTAATACTTGCATGAAATTAAAATGATATAAAAGCAAAAAGAAGGAGGAAGGATGGGATAGGGGATTTATAGGGGGAGGGTGGAATGGAGAAAGGGAATAACATCTGAAATTTAAATAAATAAAATATCCAATAAAAAAATTTAAAACAAAGACTAGTATTATTGATAAAATAGTAAAAGCTTAAACATAATGGAAATAACAACATGTGAAATTAATTTAAAAAAACTTACTGAACACATTATTTTTCACATTTAAAATTGTATCTCTTTGACTTTTATGCTTCTTTCAACAAGAAATCCTGAGCTCCTCTCAGTGAGCTTAAACCTAAGACAGTGGAACAAGTGATTGCTGCCATGAATATCATACATTTCACCTATTTTTTCCTGCATACCAGTTCAACCAATAGAGACAAAATAAGGATTTCTGCTGTACATTCCTTCAAAGTTGTTGTTGTTCTCTATTGAAATACCTCAGGATAGTTGACAGCGTATAGAAAACCTGTGAACATTTTCTAAGTAATTAACTTTGACAATATCCTGGAAAGAAAATGCATACTTCTGTTCCCATGGAATCTATTTGCAGGGTAGAATCCTGGGGATTTATTCTTAGTAAAGCTGTTATTATCTACATGTTTCCAGCTTCACATTCTGAAATACCAGTTCTGAAGTGCGGCCCTCTGTGTAATACTCAGCAGAAACAGAGAATATACTCTTTTAGGAAATATATTTTTATATATTTATTTTATATTAAATATATTTATATTTATATATTTTTAGGAAATATATAATATATTTATATATTAGAAATATTTTTGAGGTATTTAATATACAATATCCAATAATGAGAAACTCCCAAGTAACTGATGTGTCTATCATAACATTAAGAGATTATAGTAGACTTGAAATAAAATCCCTTTAGTAGATGTAAATCAAAATATGTATTATTTTTTTTAGATTGAAAATAGTTTATGGACTGAAAACAAAATTGTGCCTGATTGTGAGCAATATTTGTCCATAGATTGTGTAGATACAAACAAGCTGTCTCCACAAGCTATGAAATCTCTAATCCTTTAAATGCTTCTTATGGTAAACATGGATGACTTAGACAACTACCTACCACCTTAGGCTGTACTGCTCTTCACCCAAGTTACATCCTTGAACAACTCATACATTGAAACCCACTCCTGAATAGGGCACTGTTTGAAGATGTAGATAGAAAACTATTAATTAAGGAGTGCACTCTTAGGACTGTCATTTGTGCCTTTATGCAGCCACGGGGAGTTCTTGGGATCTTTAATTTATGTCATGATATGGAACAGAAGTTTTTGTTCAATTGATTGTTTGTTTGTTAAGATTTGGTTTTCTCAAGGATACTATCCTTAAATAATATAGCTGCATAACTGCCAATCATTATATCTCTGACACCCAAGATTCCATCAATGTGAAAAATAACTTTATTTTTGTCAACAGTTATCTATGTGATTACATGAAAGGATGAACTATGACACCTGTATCTTACGTTTTTCATGTGATTGACAGCTATGCTGTCTATATACATTCTATCTCAGCTCCACAACAATAACTTAGATCAAATTTCCAAGACCTAGTGTTTCTCTCAAATCTTAAATTTTACTCCTTTCTTGACACACCCCAGTCTTTACCGGTCTTGGTAAATTACCTACAAAGCTTCTGTCTGTCTTCCAACACTGCTGCTTTCTTCTGGTTTAATTGAAAATTGTCTTAAGTAATAATCATGTCTTTTGTTTGCTTGTATGTTTGGTTACTTGATTTTTGAATATTTATATTTTCACAATTGCATATTTTTGTCTTGTCACCCTGTTATTTTTCTCCAGTTTCAGAGGGACAGAATTACTTTAGCCAATATAGGTATAATTTCTTCATTTGATCTCTTGATAGATTTGCCTCACTCTGTGAGAATATATTCAACTTCTCATACTTCAAACAAATAAACAATAATCTTTCTGGGCTCCTAGTACCCCTTCCAGTTACTGCCATAGCCATGATTTTCTACTCCATGAGGAGCAATATAATTTATTCTACTCTCATGTTTATATATGTTCACCTATATGTAAAACTTCAATAAATTTATCTTTGTTGTAAAATTTACTAGCCAGTACTTAATTTAGTAGGCTCTTGTAACTTACATTAAATTGTGATAATTCAGCATTTCAAAATGTTTAATTAACACATTATTATGATTTCCCTTTTTCTGTTCCTCCCTCAGACTTCTCCCTTTGATGCAGGGTGAGAAACACACTTGCCTGTAGACATAATGATAAGGCTTACAATGCAGCTGGGAATTATAACCACCTAGTAAAGGGAGGTAGAAGCTTCTCTTCTAAGAGCCATGATCTCAGTCATCCTGGGTAATTGGCGAGGTTTCTAGTACTAGAAATTTCTTTCACCTTGAGAAGTATTTAAGTTCATTAAACAGCTGTTGATTACCACTAAGATATTACTGACTCTGGACCTATAAGGACATTTTACTATGCTAATGATAGTTATAGATTTTTTTGTATGCCATATAGAAATGATAGGTACACTTCACCCATAACATCTCAACAATGTGACTGCCTAACCAAGAACTGAACAATGATAGAACATCAGTAGACATTTGAACTGAGAAGATGATGACATCATGAGATTTTTATCTTAGTTGGGGTTACTGTTGCTGTGATGGAACACTGTGACCCAAAGCAACTTGGGGAGGAAAATGTTTATTTTACTTAGACTTCCACATCACAGTCCTCCATGAAAGGCAGTTGCGGTAGAAACTCAAGCAGGGTAGAAATATGGAGGCAAAATCTGAATAAGGTAAAGTGTTGCAGCCCAAGCTGCCCCACTTTTGCAGGCCAAAATGTCGGGGACAGCTCTATCAATGTTGGAACCCGCAATGCCAAAAGCCTTGGGGGGTAAATTGTTAGAGCCCACACTGCCCCAAGCTGCTCCAGTCCCTGGGTCGGGGTTCAGCAAGAGAGAGTGTGAGGAATGGAAACCAAACAGAGTGTGATTCATTCCCGTTTATTCTTCAGTCTCTCTTCCTAGTCCAAGTCCCAAGTCTTGAGTTGTTAGTCCCTAGTTCCTAGTCCCTAGTGCCTCCAAGTTCCAAGTTTATGGTTCCAAGTTCTAGTCTTGAGTCTCATTCAAGTCCAAGTGTCTAATCCTAGTTGCCTGTATTGAGTCTCAAGTGCCTAATCCAAGTGTCTAATAATAGTGTCTAATGTCTAATGCAAGTGTCTGTCTTCTATCTGCCTCTCGCATTTTATATGTCTCACTTCTAAGCCACACCTTTAAGTCATGTCCTTAAGTCTTATTTCTAAATCACACCTTTAAGTAACAGCTTTAAGTCACACACCTTTAAGTCTCACACACCCAAGGGAAGATCCTGGGTATCCAAAACAAAATGTTATCAGAGTGTGTTCATCTGTTGTAGGCTATTGTAAACAAGTCTCTTGTCAGGGTATTTGGCTCAAGATGGCTGCAAGGATGATAGCCACCTTCTGTCAGCTCCCACAGTGAAGGACTCCTTATTGGCTTGCATTTAATGGCTTGCTCAGCCTGACGTTTTTTTATAGAGAACCATTACCCCAGGGATGGTACTATACACAATTGGCTGGGCTTTCCCAAATCAATCATTAGGAAAATTCTTTACATCTTGCCTACGGCTGTGTCAATTTTTATTAATTTTTTATTAACTTTACATCCTGAGCACTTCTCCCTGTCACCCCTCCTCTCTTTCCAGTCCAACCCTTACAAATTATCTATTTTTCCCCATTTTCCTTATCCAGAGGAGAAGCTGCCCTTGAATAAAATGCTGCCCTCAGATATTCGGTAGCAGCAGTACTAAGCACACTCTCTCCCACTGAGGCCCAACCAGTCAGTCCGTTTAGGTGAAGGGGATCCAATGGCAGGTAACAAAGTCACAAACATCTGCACCAACTGTTAGGAGATCCACATAAAAACATCTCTGCATCTACTACAAATGTAAAGGAGGGGGCTAGGTCCAGATCCGTGTTTGGTTGGTGGTCCATTCTCTGCATGCCTCCAAAGGCCCAATTTAGTTGACTCTGTAGGTATTCTTGTGGTGCCCTTGATCTACCCTTGTTTACTCAGTTCTATCTCCTACTCTTCCAAAAGACTCCCTGACCTATGCCTTATGTTTGGAAGGGCTCTGGGCATCTGTTTCCATCTGCTGTGGATGGAACCTCTCAGGACACAGTTATGCTAGGCTCCTGTCTGCAGGCATAGCATAGTGTCATTAATAGTGCCATGGGTTGACTCTCTTACATGGGACAGGTCTCAAGTTGGGCAAGTCATGTTTATAGCAGCTTTATTCATAATAGCCATTAACTGTGAACAACCTAGATGTTACTTAACTGAAGAATGGATAAAGAAATTGTGTTACATCTACACAATAGAATACTATTTAACTTTTAAAAACAAAGACATCATGAAATTTGCAGGCCAATGAATGGAACTAGAAAATATTCTGAATAAGGAAATACAAGCCCACTTATCAGTATATTTTAGAAGAGGGGTGGGGGAGTAAATTGATAAGCTTCTGACGCTGTGTCTTCACTGCATACAGATGGAATTCTCAGACACCAGAGGTTTGAATAGGTCTGCTCGTTTTGCTTAATGAGTAGATACACCAAGACTGTGTATTCTGCAATATACAATTCTGTGGACAAGTTTTAGTATCAAGACAAAATTTTTTTTTCCTAGAGGGCTGACATTTATTTTTAAAGATGTTGGTTCTAACAATTTTTCCCCTTTTATGTAGTTGGTTATAATATTAACATTTCAAGTTTTATCCTCTTATCCCATTTCCCCCACCACCCAGGAACCCCTTATCCCATCCCTCTCCTTATATCCCTTCTATGAGTCTGTGCCCGCACCTACCCCCACCCTCACTACCCCCTCCTCACATCCCCCCCCTTCTGTGTTCATTTTTCATGGGACCAAGAATCTCCTCTCCCACCTATGCCCAACAAGGCCGTCCTCCCATACATATACCGCTAGAGTTGTAGAACCCTCCCTATGTGCTCCCAGGCTGGTGGTTTAGACCTTGGGGGGCTCTGGATTGTTTGGTATTGTTCCTTTCCTTTTGGGGTCACAAACCCTTTCTGTTCCTTCAGTCTTCTAAATTCTCCATTGGGAAACCCTTGATCATATCAGTGGTTAGCTGTGAGCATTGTCCTCTGAATGTGTCAGTCTCTGGCAGATCTCTAAGGAGACAGCTACAATATGTTCTTGACAGCATGCATTTCCAGTCATCCACATCAACGTCTAGCTTAGGTGACAGTACATGAGATGGATGTACAGGTGGAATGGTCTCCTGATGGCTCCTCCTTCAGTTTCTGTCCCATGTTTTGTTTCCATAATTGCTCCCTTGAGTATTTTGTTACTGGTTCTAAGTAGAACTGAGGCATCCCCTCTTGGTCTTTCTTCTTCATCTTCCCCCCACCCCTCTTCTAATATGTCAACGCCCTTAATCAGCTTGAAAAAGTTAAAGAAGAGTCAGCGCCCCTATTCCCCAGGCTTGGGGACTAAGGTGGTTAATATGGGGCTGTCTCTCTGGGGAAAAGTAGTGATTTTGTTGGAACAGGGAAAATTAGCTAGGATTTATGGCATAGCCATAACCTATTGGTAGAAATCTGTATAATTTAGTATCAAGATGAAGTTATAATTTCTTAAATGGTACAAAATTCACTTGCATTTAAATTTAAGGTTTTCATTGGTATAAGCTTCTTATTGATATGAAAGTGAAATGAATATTGATACTCTCATGGGCATTGTGCCTGTATAACACATTTAGAAATACAAGGCTTAGACCCAGTCGTTCTTTAACTTTTTTAACTGACTTGGGATGATTAGCCTGTGAGTTAAGGGACTATAGTAAATTCATGACTTTGAGTTTATTGTTAGGGTGTTTTCTATATTTTATTTAGAAATAGCTGAGAGGAGATAACAGACAACAGTCCAGGTAACCTTACATGGATAGTTGGATTTCAGAAAGTCAGAAATCCATAGAATTGACGTCACAAATATTTCTATATTAATGTTCATTTTGATAAGAGACCTGTCTGCTCCTGACAGATTTCTGTCTTGGATTCTAAGAAGAAATTGAGCTTCCTTGGAGTTACTCCAGTTGTGGTGAGACAGCCACCAGGCCAAGAATTGCCTCTCTCCATCTACAGACAAATTACTGTCCAGAAAAGGACACACTTGCAGAATAGTCGACTGATTATATCTGCCTAGACAGAGTAACCAGCCCTTAATAATTCTGCAGCACTAAAGTCTGCCAGATGAGTTTGGGCCAGAAGGCTGAAGATTTGATGCTCCAACATTTGGTAGTATAGGGGTTGAACAGGTGTTGAGCGGTCTCTATAAATTGGCTAAGTTTTAGAAGCTACGCTTAGTGCTTCCCATCAATTCAGTTAATTTAGTCATTCTGGATTTCTGACGGCATTAAAGACCTATAGACTCATAGCCAATCCAGGCTATTTACCTTGAGAGAAAAGATCTGAGTGGAGGGTTCTCAGCTGACATTCATTCTAAAGCCAAGAAAAAGCCAGGTTCAAAACTAAGTGTTCTAGTCAAGAGAGACAGCAGAAGTTCTGCTAGTCAACAAAAGGATGGACTGGGTATTAAGACTATCTTGTACCTCACTGGTACAAATAGGAATAATTATGCTCTAATTGTATTCTGAGAGAAAAGCTTTATTTTAACAGGAAAGGTAATATGTAGGAGGAGCTAAGGGGAAAGGAGCACCGAGAGGAAAAGATGGAGTAAGGAGAGGGGAAAATGAAGTAGATAAGAAGCTTGGTAATGAGAGAGAAAAAGAGAGAGAAAGAGAGAAGGAGCATGGAGGCAAAGTTCACGTGTCTCCACTAGTCAAAGATAGTTTACATAGCTAGGTTGGGTATTAGGTTACACTTCTGATTGAGCATTACCATACTTACAAAGCCCTTGATTAGCATTTAAAAAAATTGTATAAAAGCCAAATGGAAAAGGGGGGGCACGGGATAGAAGTTTTCTGGGGAGAGGAAATGGGGAAAGGGATTGGCATCTGAAATGTAAATAAAATATCCAATTCAAAAAAAACAATAAGAAAAAAAAGATATATTTTATTATGAATTAAATGTTCAAATTGTATTGTATAAAATTCAACATTATATTCATAATTGTTTTGAAAGAAAATTTGAGATATTGACTTAAAATATCTAATAATTTTCTCAATATTTACAGTAGATTTTTTTCCTGGGGAGTCAGAGAATAAATACCTATTTGTAAAAAAAAAAAAAAATGTATATTTTAGGCATAAATTACAGGCTAATCATGCTACAATCCACAGACCCGAAGAAACTATGCAATAAAGGAGGGCCCAAGGGAGGATGTTTGAATTTCATTCAGAGGGGGGAAAAAAGTAGTCATCAGAGTTGAATGGAATAAGGAAACTTGGTGAGAAAGAGGATGAGAAAGGAAAACTGGATGGAGATCAGGTGTGGGGAGAGAAGAGTGAGAGAGGGCTGGGAGTGAGAACTGAAATCTATCTGGAGCAGTCATCTCTGGGACTAGCTGGAGACCATAGATGAAGGAGGTTCCTGGGAGCCTATGGGGGTGATCCTAGATGAAACTTGTACCAGATCAGGATAAAGAGACTGAAGTGGCTACCTTCCTTAGCAGGACAGCCTTCCAATGGAGAGAGGGGGATATCAACTTATCCATAAAACCTTTAACCCAAAGTTTTACTTGCCTACATCATATGCAAGGATAAAGAATGACTGGCCCAACTTGAAACTCATCCCAGGTAAGGGAGACAACCCCTGATATAGCTCTGTCTTATGGAGACAATTTCTCAGTTAAGGTTCCCTCCTCTCAGATGACTGGAGCTTGTATCAAGTTGTTATAACAAACTAGACAAAGAACCAGAGCCAACTAATAACTGCAGAGAGAGGGAAAATTAGCTGTCATAATTGATTATTCAATACAAAGCAGTCACCTTAGAAATTATATGCATCCAAACCACAACAACCAGACTGCACGTCATGTTTATCCATGTGTGTTTTCAACTATGTATAATCAATAATTATCAAAAATAAGTCTTATATGAAGAACGAATGAGTATGGGGCATAGGAATAGTTACAAAGAATACTGAAATTGTGGGAGTAATGTAATTATATTTTCACTTATATTACTTTTAATAAAAAAGAGACAAAAATTTTAAAACTACTTTTAATCCCTGTCTAATTCTATCTGAATTTTATGTCAATTCCTCCACCACAGCATGTATTAACTTTACATTTTAAACATTGATAAATTTCTGTGTGTTCAATGACATCATTATTGACTTCCTCCTCTTCTTAATTTCTAATTTCTCTATTACCTCACAAATTCTCAGGATTTAACTGCTACCTATGTGATAAACTGTAAATGCTATGTCTCTCCACAGTATCCACCTAAATCAAAATTGCTAGGGTTGGCCAATATAGAAACAGTGCTTTAAACTTCCGGGTTATATATGAATTATAAAGTTGATATTAAATTAATTTTTCAACTTTTTCAATATGTTTTATTAGTGACAAAGGAAATGTGAATTTTCACAAAATAGGTATTATACCATATATATATATATATATATATATATATATATATCACTTCAGACTTCAGTATAAATAGGCAAGTTATTTTATCAACTTTATTTAAAATGGTAATGATATTTTAATGATATAAAATTATATTCAAATGATTCAAATTAATCATTGAAAAGTTGTTTTATTTTTATAATAATTTTAATTAAAATATAATAACATCATTTTCTCTTTTCCTTTCTTCACTTTAACTTATTCAATATTCTCCCTCACTTCTTCACAAAATGTTAGCCAGTTTTTTATTGTATTAAATATATATATATATATGTGTGTGTGTGTGTGTGTGTGTGTGTGTGTGTGTGTTATATGTATACATATGATATACTTTATATATATAACACACATACATATACACATTTATATATTTATATATACATTGACTAATATACAATGAAACCTGCTGAATCTATTCACTGTGTCTTGATAGGTACAAATCTCAGGCCACTGAACTTCAGTTTTAGTTGGGTCTTCACCCTTGGTTTTCCAGATACTCAAAAATTTTATACTATTATATCATTGAATAAATACTTGAAAATAACTGATTTTCTTATTAATAATTTTCTGCTAAAATATTCAGATAAGTTAATTATCAAATATAAAATTACTTTAACAGATCATTTACTATATTAAAATATTTTAGTGCAATATTTTTCTTAATCAAAATGAACTATTTTTATAGAAGTGAACTCTAATAAAAAATGGTGTCAAATGCTACCTGATAATTATTTTTAGGAACTTTTCTAAACTTGGAAATTTTTGAAAATAAAATTAGAATGATAGCACCTAACATGTTTACCATTTTCATGATGCTATGCTAAACATCTTTGTACAGAAAAATATTTAAGTTGGGTGGATTTCTTAATCTATTTTTAACTAAAGTCAATCTGAGGTTTGATTAGATATGATTAGAATACAATGAAAAATTGATTTTCTTGCTTTGTGTAGCCACAAGTCCTGAGAGACAGGAGAAAGGAAAGTTTGATTCTATTACTTGGCTAAATGTGGAAGGAACTATGAGCTCAGATGTGCTGGGGAAAATGAAGAGCAGAATCAATAACTGCTCAGGTAATATTTCCTTTGTGGTGACAATCATTCCTCTTACACAGGTCTGCAAATTTCCCTTCCTTTTTCCTTTCTCTCCATCTCCAAAGTTTATATCCATTGACCCATAAAGTCAATAACTTTAGAGGGGATTTAAAACCAATTTTCTTATTCACAATATCTCTACTAATTCTTAAAATGTCTTAATAACCTAATTTTGAAATTGTCATGTCAAAACATTCAAAGTACAAAAGTAATTGTAGTGTTATTTTCTATTTAATAGAATAAACCATTCTTTTAAAAACCATCTTAGGCACTCATTCTACAACTGGGATATATCTAGTGCCACAGTCAGTGTTGATTGCTTCCTTCATAGCTATTTATATCCAAAGGAACCATGAAAGTACTCATTTTATGTAACTATAGAAGATTTTGTACATGGTAGCTCTTCAGAGTATGAGAAGACAAATTATCAAATTATAGAATTCACTAAATCTGATTAAATTTTTTTTA
This sequence comes from Rhabdomys pumilio, assembly GCA_030674055.1. Taxonomy (NCBI): domain Eukaryota; kingdom Metazoa; phylum Chordata; class Mammalia; order Rodentia; family Muridae; genus Rhabdomys; species Rhabdomys pumilio. Next base: position 22,888,186 of record JANHMN010000007.1, read on the forward strand.
AAGATAAATGCTGTAAATCCTTCCTAATGTTTCTTAACTGGCTAAACTATAATTCCTCAACCTATGGGTCACGGCACTTTGGCAAACCTCTAATTCAAAGATATTTACATTACAATTGAAAATATTAGCAAAATTAAAGTTATAAAGTATCAACAAAAATAATTTTCTAGTTGCGGGTCACCATAACATGAGAAATTGTATTAAAGGGTCAGAGAATTAGGAAGGTTAAAAACCATTGATCTAAATAAAAAAAGATGCCAAACTTAGAAAGAAATGCAATAAACTTTCTTTCCATATTAATGAAGTTCCATCTTTTACCCATCAAAATGGCTATGATGGAAAACTCAAGTGACAGCTCATACTGGCAAAAACATGTTGCAAGGAGAACACTCCTTCACTGCCACGAGAAGTACAAACTTGTACAACCAATTTGGAAATCAGTTTGGTGGTTTCTCAGAAAACCAAACTACTGGGAATAATGCTACCTCAAGACTCACCTATACAACTCCTGGGAATATGCCTAAAAGATGCTCTACCATACCACAAGGACATTTGCTCAACTATATTCATATCAGCTTTATTCATAATAGCCAGTACCTAAAAATTACCAAGTTGTCATTCAACTGAAGAATGGGTAAAGAAAATAGGTACCTTTACACAATGGACTATTACACAGTACATAGCTGTTAAAACAAAGATATGTTCAAATTTTTAGGCAAATTTGAACTTGAACAAGGCTTGAACTTGAAACTATAATCCTGAGTGAGGTAACCTAGACCTAGAAAAACACACATGGTATGTATTCACTTATTAGTTTATGTTAGCCATAAAGTACAGGATAACCATGCTATAATCCATAGAACTAAAGAAAGTAAATAAGAAGGAAGACTAAAAAAGGATGCTTGAATATCACTGCAGGAGGAAATAATAAATAAATAAATAAATAAATAAATAAATAAAAAATAAACAAACAATAAATAAACAAGACAACTGGTGTAAGAGGAAAGTAACCAAGAATAGAAGGTATAGGATGGGGAACAGAACACATCAATTATAGGGAGGAGAGAGGGAGAGAAAACTGTGAAACAGAATTAGGATAAGGGCCATCTCTGGAATGAACTAGGAACCTAGGACAAGCGACACTACCAGGAACCTATGAGGGTGACCCTAGCTTAGACTCATAACAATAGGGGACATAGAACCTGATCCAGACACCTGTAATCAGGCAAGACTTTCAGTGAAGATATGGGGACTCCAACCAACCTCCAGAAATCTTCAACCTACAATTTTCCTGCCTACAAAGATGTGCAGGGATAAAGATAGAACAGAAAATGAAGAAATACCCAACCAATGACTGGCTTACATTGAGACTCATGCCATGAGAGAGAGCCTACTCCTGACAACTATTAATGATATTCTCTATACTTCCAGACAGTAGCCTAACATAATTGTCCTTTGGGGGGATTCACCCAGGATCTTATAGAAACAAATGCATAGAGCCACAGCCAAATATTAGGCAGAGCTTGAGGAATCTTATAGAAGAGAGGAAGGAAGGATTGGAGGAGCTATTGAGGTTAAGGACATCACAAGAAAACCTGCTGAAGTGACTAATCTGAGCCATAGGGATTCACAGAGACTGAGGTACTAACCAAAGGGCATGCATGTGATGGACCGAGACTTCCTACACATATGTAACAGATGTATCGCTTGGTCTTCATGAAGTACCCGTAACAACTGAAGCAGACGTTGTCTCTGTTTCTCTTGCCTTCTTTTAATCCCCTTTTCTCTAAGTGTGCTGTTTTATCTAGGCTCAATAGGAGAAGGTGCACCTAATCCTTCTAAAACTTGATAATACCAAGGCAGGTCGAAATCCATTGGAGGCCTCTCCTTCTGTGAGTAGAAACAGAAAGGATAAGAGAGAAAGGGGAGGGGAGAGTGAGGTACTGGAAAAATGAAGGAAGAGAAGCTGCAATCAGGATATAAAGTAAATAAATACATTAATCAAAAAAAGAAAACAGCCACTCATAATTTCTTTTTTTAAATAGTTTGTTGAGAACTTTTTACAATGTATTTTAACCATACTCAGTCCTTTTCTACCACCTCTTAGATTTAACCTCTTTTACGTCCCACTAACATGATGTTCACTATTTCTTAAATAAATGCACCAAGGTTTTAAAGACAAAAATCTTACTACAGTCATATGATTACTGTTCACATGAAACTTGGTGTAAAATATTTGAAAGAAAAAATGTTAGCAGGAAAAAAACTCTAGCTGGATATTTACAGCATGTTTGCCAGGCGATAATCGCCTGTTCCGATGGTAGGCATCCTTTGCTTTCATGATAAATCTCCTGTAAGTGATGGCTTCTGTGGGTCAACGTGTATAAACTTTGGAGGTGAAGAGAAAGGGTTTTCACAGAACTGTGTAATGGAAATGCTTAGAAAGGTATGAAAGACATCTTGTGAAGAAAGATTTTTCTAGAACCTATTTCATAAACATAGTCACTGACACAGCCATTCATCCTAATGAGAGTAGTGTCATTCACCCTGCAGATCACTGCAATAATGTCAAGATAATGACTGCCTTCTAAATTTACTATTTCACTCTGTATATTATAAAGAAGATCAACTATTAATGAAATAACTATGAATCAAAATTTATGAGTAAAGGTTAGAAAAACAACATCAGTATATTTTAACATGCTTATACTTTTATGTTAATAATATCTATCAATATTTACATAGCAAGTACACAATTTGTTTTGTTTTCTACTTCTGGTATCCATGGAGACAACAAGAAACATAGATCATAGCTTCACAAAGCATTTTCTCAGGTAATTACTTAATTTTCATAGCTTTCAAGCTATTACTAGCAAATAGTTGGGTTATGTCTCCAGGCATTCTATTATGCCACTGCAAAATGACCTTAGAGAAGCTTAAACAATGAAAGCCATTGAACTGTTCATGCTCACTACAGTTCCTATGTGACTAAAAGGAAACAGGAATGTTCCTTATGTAATTTCATATGGAAATAAAATAAGAGCCTTAATGATGAGCTCCATTTACTGTTTATTGCAGTAAAATGAACTGTAGAAATTGAGGGTGTCCTGTTAATACTGGATAATAGAAAACCTTTTAGTAGGAAATGTTACATGATGGTCTTCCCTCCCCCCCTTCTAATTCACCTTTAAGACACTGGTTGCTTTAAGAGGCTAGATCCAACATCTTGATAAAATCAGGATATTTCTCTTTGAGACAGTACTGTGCTGTCTCTTTGTATTAACTACTTTGCCAGTCTTCCTAGTGTCTAAATATTCTATGTTTTTTGTCATGTAGTCTTTCCCAGATTGAATCACATAGTGTCCAAGTTCCCATGACCCACTGAAAGCATGTAAAAAGTCATAGCTTTTCCTTGGTTTGGGGAATTTTTCCTAAAGCTTTACCCTCTGCTTCCAGCTTCCAAAAGTGCGTGTTCACAACAGTTATCTCCGTTACCCTCACATTGATCTCTGTCTTGATGAATTAAAAGTCTCTAGAGTTTAAAGTGAACTCTTTCTATCCTTTGAGGCCTTACCTGCTCTCTCTGATATAATACACTTTTGCCTTGCAGTGTTCTCCTGCGTCAAGGCCAGATCGTTGGTCCTACCTCCATAGGATCCTCTGCATGAAGAGTTTGTTTTCGTTGAATGTTTCTGCACCAGACCCTATACCAAACCAGCATTCCTGCCACTTGTCACATTTCTAACAGAAGATATGGTTTGCATTTTAGAAAAGTAGGAAAAAGGAATTCCAACTATTTATATGTTTCATAAATCCAACTGGTCACTCTGGTAGGACCACATGGTGGATTTCCACTACTCCACTTTCTCACACTCTCAAGGATGTCAAATATTCTGAACTTTAAATGTGACACTTCTGTGCACAGTATGCCATGAAACCTTCTCCGTTTGGTACATTATACATTTATTCTTCGTTGTTGCTGTTTTCAGTTTTGGTTTTTATTTTTTGACGTCAGTGTAACTAAAAAAATTTTTTTCATTTATCACTTTTCAATAAAGTAGTAATTTATTGATTAATTTTAATTGATTTAATGACTTCAGAAGGCCAGAAAAAAAATAGTAGTCATCATTTGTTGTGTGTTGGAATAAACTTGTGTTGGATAAAAGTTGAGACGACGGTCACAGCACATTGTCTTCATTCTGACTCAAAGCAAATTTATGAGGCTTTAGATACGAGCTCTAAATAATGATATTTGTGTGCACACTAGTATTTATATATAGCAATTTATTTACTTCAAGGTTTGGCAAGATAGCTTAGTGTGTATTGGTTCTTGCTGAAAAAAAAAAAAAACCTGAGGATTTGAGTTCGAGGCCCATCCTCCAAAGATAGAGAACACACCTTCACACACAAGTTATTGCATCCATTCTTTCTCATACAAGATATTACAATCTATAAATATTATAGCACACATCTAATGCTATAAAAGTAACACACCATAATAGATATCTCTTGAAGTTTATTTGATTGTATTTTATGCATATGAGTGGTTTTCATGCATGTATGTATGTGTATCATGTGTGTGCCCTTGGAGCTCACAAAAAGAATCCCTTCTCTGGGATTCAGAATTACAAATTTTTGTGCACATCATGTGGATGCTAGAAACTTTATTTAGGTGCTGAAGCAGAACACAACATCCCAACACAACATGTAGCAAAGCAAAACAAAACGAAAAATATCTATGTCCTTATCCATCAAGACATCTTTACAGCCCACTGAGATATATTTTAGGATGCAAAAAGAATCCAGTGATATCTCAAAAAATATTTAATATAACTGCTCATCATATATTACAAATCAAAATAAAAGTAAATCATTTTAATCCACTTAAGTGTCTACTGAAAGACTAACGATAATATTTCAAGTCAATATGTGAAGAGAAAGGAACACTGTCAGTTCATACTTTCAGTGGAAATATAAATTAACAGGAAAGTGGTTGGGGAAAGTTTGTCAGTCCATCAAAAATTTAAAAGTAAGAGTGCCAAATGACTTCCCCATTTCCAAACCTAGGTATAATACAAAGAAATAAAATTAACATATAAAAGATGCCAGGGTCCAGCCTCCACACAGGTTCCAGTTATCAACCGGAAGCAGGGATACCTGGAAGGTGCATAATAACTATACACAGAATACTTTTTGGGTACAAGCTGACAGGCAATTTTTGAAGGCTTAAAATTTCTCTATCTTTCTTCTCTCTCACTTCTTTTTTTCATGCTCATTCGCTCGCAGCTTGAGGCTGCACACACTACATTCTCCTGCTTGCTCTGCTTTTGTCCAGTGAACTTTTCTTTTCTTGAGCTCCCACACTCCGACACACCACTGTACATTACCCTCTCACTCTCACACACACTCTTCACACACATCTCACATACACCTTACACACACACCACATGCACTCTCCTTTCACTCACACACACACTCCTCATACACACCTCACACTCTCTCTTCACATTCTCTCCTTACTCTTCACATTCCGTTTATTCACTCTTCACATTCTCTCTTCACTCACTCTTCACAAGTTCTCATACTCTCTCGCTCACTCTCTCCATGCTTTCATTCACACTCTCATTTGCTCTCTCACTCACTCACTCTCTCACCACATTCACCTCACATGCTTTTTCGCCTTTCTCTTGCCCCAGTCTTATATTGATACTTCAAAATCAGGTAGAAAAAAAGACATTGTATAATCATTGCCAAATCAAATTCAAAAGAATAACCACATCCCACAAAGAATTAAGAATTACAATTGTTGCCCAAAGTTTCAAGCTTCCCTATTCCCAGGCCTGTAGCCAAAATAATAATAATTGCAAACTTATCATTATTTAAACTTTAACTTTTAACTTATTATACTTCAGAACTCAGAGCTCCGAGGTCAGCTACTTGCATTTTCCTGTGAAACTCTAATGATAAATGACATGGGCAAAGATGCCAGGCAGTGGCCAGAAAGAGTCAAATTAACCCTTAACTTAGTAGTTCCACTAGCTTTCTACTTCTATGCATTGTGCACAATGACTCTCCTAAGAGTTTCAGTGGTTTGACTTAGTTTTATTAACATAAGATTTATGTATTCTATACTTCCTTATCTAGGAACCACTCTTACATGTTATGCAAAACTTATTTCATAACTTCAATAGATTTTTTCCTTTTTTGGGGGTCCCAGTGTTGGCTCTATTCCATTTTCTAATAATCTCTTCAAATTTTCTTTACAAATCAAGCATTAATCTGGAACTACCATTGTGCAGTTATTGCATTGTTTCCAAGATGAGAACACACAGCACACACCTGGGCCATTAGGACTGTGCTGTGCTCTGTGCCTCAATTTTTAATTGTTTAAGAATCATTACATCAAGGAATATCTAGTTTCACAGAATTCATCAGAGCAGAAGGAGAAAAAAGTAAGAAAGTCAGATATAATAGAATGCACACTATGGCCAACTGAAAAACAGTTACACACAAATGAAATCTATACACCCGTTGTCCAGGGCTAAGGTTAGGATAAATGGGAACAACTTTTTTTTTACAAAGAGCTGCCATGGGCTAGTGAGATGTCTCCATTCTGGCCTATGGCAGGCAGTTCCTTATTTCAGATGGTGGGTCCCTTTGAGGGATGTGACTCCTGCTTCTTAGGGTCCCAGACACCATTCTCTTTCTAAGGAGTTGCCGCCGGCTTCTTAGATGTCTCCATCCAGGCGTACTGCAAGCAGTCCTTGTCACTGTATGCAGTCCCCATCAAAAAGAGACATTTGGGCCCTGAAAGAGAATACAAATGTTATGTTCTTCAGCTAATAAACAAGAAAAAAATAACATAATATGCAAATATTAAGTTCTTGTAACTAGTGGTCATATACATAGAACTGGAAATCATTATATTTAATGAAATAAACTAGAAAAAAGAAAGAGAAGTGCTTGTCACACACATGATAAATAAAAGTTGATCTCACTGGAGTACAGAGTAAATTGCTGATTGCCAGGGCCTGGGAGACCCAGGTGGGAAAGGTACATATTCAAACATGGGCAACATGTATTATGTTTGAGTTAGATAGGAATAAAAAAATTTAATATGCCATTGGTTACTAGAGTAAATGTAGATAACACCCATGAACTAAATATTTCAAAAATTGTAGACAAAGTTATTTTAAAGACCTCAACATATAAATGCTAGTTTTAGTTATCTGGTAAAAAGCAGATTTAGTTATCTTATGACTAATACATCTCAAAGCATCACATGATTAACATACATATGTACACGTTTTTGAATTGTGAACTGGGTAAAAATAAAGTTAGATAATAAATACATGCATTAAGCACTGTGTAAAATGAAGATTCATCACCATTCCTTTTGCCTTCTCATAGCTAATTATTAGAAATATATTAATGGAAGAATAGATATAGAACTTGAAAAGTTGCCCATTAGAAATATATGATCCTTTGCAAAGAAAGTTTACTAGTCTATTCCCCTTCAGTGTCTGTAACCCTAGCAGGAGAAAATTACCTACTTTCAAATTAAATCTAACCTTTCAACATATTAATTATTTATGCATCAATTTCCTCTCTGAGCATTCTTGCACCGTGTTACTCTCACATGCTTTGACTTTTGTGACAATGAATAAGGATGTAAAAAGAGCTGAAAAGATAGAATACTCTTGGCTGAATTGATTTTAGGAACTTTCTATTTTAGGTCTTTTAAGAATATACCACTACATATGTCATATGTTCTGAGCATTAGACATTTCAAATCAAATAAGGGTATTTTGCATAAAATATGCTAATACTATCTGACATGTTAATTTGTGATTAATAAGCTTGTTGCACACAAGTACTTACATTTAAAAGTTAATGTGTGTAGAATTTAAATTTGCAGAGAAATATAACTTTCAAAAAAGATATTACCATAATATCCTTAGAATGCCAATAGTTTACTGAATTTACTTGTGCTAATATTATTGTCTCAGTTATATTTCATTTGACAAGTGGAGGCATGATAATTTGCTTTTAAATTTCAGACTCCTTGGATATGTGGCATATGCATATTGTACATTCTAATTACAATAGCTTGGAGGAAGTATACTGTCAAAGCTCCAGGTGACTATAATTTGTATTCAAAGGAATTTCCTCGTACCATTAAGCTCTTACTGCCCAGCTGAACTTAGCATGTTCTTGGAAGCTCTAAAAACTATAGATACCTGATTTCCACCCCCACATAATATGATTTAATTATACTATGTTGTGGCCTGAGAATTAGGTCTTTTAAAGTTCTCCAATATGACATCATTGTCTAATGCAGTTACCTCATTAGTTACCAGTTAGATATGAAGTCTTATGCCCTCATATGTATATGTCAATGACGTGTAACAAGCTCATTCAGACATGGCTATCCAGCCCTTTTGAGAAGCATTGCTATGTAATTTCTGTCTGAGAGTCACAGTTCAGGCCTGTTCTTCATGGAAGTGATTAATAATCTCCCTTCAAATTTGGGGGGAAACTTTCCCTTTGACTTAGTCTGTGAGACTCGAAATTTCATGTGAGACTTTTACCTCATATGACTGAAGATTTGACATTATTATATTGTGATTCTACAAGTTCCCACATAATCCAAACAAGACAAATATACTATTTTTGAACTATTTTAGGAAATAACGTTTTATGTAGCAGGTGTACATTCATCAGACTAAGCTACATGATCACAAATCACCCAAAATTACTATGTAGATATGTACTCTTAAGACAGAATTCCATTAACTATAACTTACATACCCCAATATCTCACCATATTCCAAATCTTTCAATTCTAAATTCTGTAGCTTCATGAATGTAAAAATATATATATATATAATAACCAATCAGATATTCATTACTTATTCCCACAAGCTTTGTGCTACTACTGTGGTGACACTTCTTTTTTTTAAACATGGCATCATTGTAGCGAAGAGACTTTGTAGGTAGATAGATGTTTATATTTCTACTTTTGTGGTGTGCAGAGTTCCCTCAAGTACCACGAATACTAGACAGTATGGATTAAGGCTTTAGCTATGCACCTGCTTGACTTCTCCATGTTTTGTGTAAGTGTCGTCTTCAGCAGGAGAAATTAATCATTTTGTACAGAGCAAACAATATCCTGGGAAATGGATTGCATGTCAGATGTATTTATTATTCTCTAGCTTTTAGAAAGGGTCTCCCATTCTAAAAGCAAGCCCCATAGATCTTTCTCTCTCAGCCTCCCCAGTGCTAAAGTTTCAGTCATGTGCTGCATCTCCCAGCTTTAATTTGGAAGCTAGTGATCACACCGAGGTCCTCTTACTTAGTGGCAATAACTTTGAATGGTAATATGGCTTTAGCTGACGCATCCCATTCTAGTATCAATGATAGTACGGGTTTTCTTTTCAGATGAGGATGATACGTTTTCAAATGATATAAGAATGTATTTTCTTCTCAGTCAAGGCAACAGTGGCAGAACAACAGATGGCTGTGCTGAAATTTAACTTTACAAAGCAATGAATTAAAATGGAGATTCGTATAGGTCATGGAAAATTCATGGGCAGCTATTTCACTGTCTTAAAAATGCTTCTTCTCTGTCTTCTAGAAATTATTAAATATCTATAAATCCTAGGGGAAAGATGGGCCTCTCGAGTCCTTCAACGATGGGAAGTTAATGCACCTGCACTTGTATAGATTTACTTAAGGTAACTTAATGTAATAATGTCACCTGCCAATCTATGAGGATACAGGTCAAGTTTGGCAGAAAAGAGCTATTCCATAATAATTTCTTAGTCATTCTATTACCTGTAACACAAAGGACAAAGAAATAACACATTTTTCAAATCTTAGCATTATTGGTAACTTTGTTTCATGAGTTTCATAAACCAGAACACAGCCCTATATTTTTTTAAAGGGTTACAGTCAAGAAGAAGTACATGATTTAAGATTAAAGCTATATATTTTTTGGAGGCTGCAAAAGCTGCCTACATTGGAACAGCAAGGCCTAGTAAGATTTGCTATATTGTTATTTTACAGACAGATTAAATGTAAAGAGCCTGAGTATACAGTCAGACAGCATATTAAGTACATGGTCTTAAATATTCTCAAGGCATGTTATTAACTTTGCTGAAAAGTCCACAAAGTTCTGTCTCTTTGGTATCACGAGATATATTTTCAGAAAAAAAAATGTCACAGTAGTACCTTACCAAATCCTGGTTCAGTAAATGAAAGAATCTGGTCTTTGTTTGCAGAAGGAGCTGAAGGAACGGTACCCCCAGGTCTCACTGTGGCAGAACTACTCCACAAAGACTTCACTGAAAGAAGAGCAGGTAGGAAAGAGGTTCAAGAGAAATGTAATAAAGCTCTTCCAATGTATAATAGAAATTACTCTCAAAACGACAGGGAATAGTAAAATGAATTTACACAACTAGAAAAAATAAGCCTTAAAAATTTGTCTTTAGTTCAATATAACTTATTTCATTAGATAAAAATGTATTTTAATGTATCTGTATGCTTAAACTGCATGTACTAAGAGCCAAGTGGAAAGGTTTCCAAAATATTAAAAATTCCTTCTAAAAGTAATTTAAGTAATCTAAGTTATTTCCATGTGTATAAATATCTACAAGGACATAAGCTACACTTACACTATCACTAAATATATAATTTTTTTTCAGAAGATAATTGTGAACATGTAAATACAGTCAAACACTGAAAATCATGTATTTTCTTTCGAGTTCAGATCTAACTAAAAGAAAAGAACATTTACCACGGTTGGCTATTCTTGTGGGATTCATTTTCATTTTGAGATTGATGAGATAGAATTCTTTTATTTTGATGTCTTCTGTATTCATAAAGCATGGCTTATGAGCTTTATAATGTGTGTTCCTCGCTGGAATCTCATAAAATAAATATCAGAACATACAAAAAGCAGGAGTGTTCAGATTTTTAACAGAAGTGCATTTTGCTAAAACAAAGAGCTGTTCAAACTCCATGCACATTTTGACCTGGCCTTACAGTTAAATTGTAGTACTGAATGGTCCAGGTGGTTTATTGAGAACACACAGCAGGTGTTTTAGAGTCTGTCATGGGCATTCAATTTTACCCTGCTTGTAATGTATTCCTTTATGGTGCCTCCTTACGGTGACAGTAAGCACACTTTGAAAAGGGTTCAGCAGGAAAGTTGCATGATCTTTGACTTCTGTATGCTAAACTTTGCCTTAGATGATTCTTCATGGACTGACCTCTTGCATTACTGCTGTAACTTTGGCTTTACAGTGCAAATATAAATGAGCTTTAGCCAACAATAGTCTTGAAGTGAATAATATGTTGTTTCTTTCCCACAGATTCTATGTGCGAAAGAAACAACAACAATAAAAATACCACACACATTAATTGCACACACATACACACACACACACACACACACACACACACACACACACACACACATTCAGAGAGTCTGTTTGCTTGCTAAAGGAGATAAAGCTACAGCCCATTGTGTCTATAAAATCTCTAACCTGTGTGTAAGTCGATATCTGTAAATCTACACATTAGAGAACTTTTAATTTGAAATGTAGAGTGTTTGGTAAAGAAGAGTGTACAAGGTCAAAAGTCTGAAACTTGTCAGGTTCTGTACATTGTGTTTATATTGTTTGATGCAGTGATTCTCTTAAATAAAATTCTGATTTTTTTCCAGAGAATTGTAAAAGAAACAATCATGAATCCTTAGAAACAGTAAAATGAGAGTTCCAATGAACAAACTGAGCAGCATTGCCTTTTCCCATTTTTTTCTTTTTAAAACACTTGACATGGAAGCGTTGCCTATAGTCTTTGTTATAGACAGTCCCTGTATTATCACTTTCAATCAAAGAAATGTAATATTGTTTGAAGATAAAGATAAAATTTATATTTTCAATATCTTGTTTCATTTGTTTTAAAATAACTTTACAATATAATATTCTCCCCAGAATGTGAAGGCATCTCCTCCAAATTCCTGGAAGTTTGCATCAGTACACTACAGGCTTTGTATAATCACTTTGATATATAGAACTATGATCACTTAATTTTTATACTTTTCGTGAAGAAACAAAACCTAAGGCATTTTAATATGTATTATGTAAAAGAAACTTGTGTCATCAGGATGTTGCAAATTAAATCACCAACAGCCATCTACATGAAACATCCATTTTTAATGAAGTCTTGAAGAGAGGGTGTAAGTTGTCTCTTTCTGTCATTTGTATGAAAGGAAATGTTGACAAACATGAGGGACCTAATTTTGGAGCTTTGGATAAACAATGTTTTTTAGCCATATTTGGGTGATATAAATTCATGTAACATGTTTATCAGTGATAAGAAAACAGCTGCTTAATGATGATATTGTTTGAAATAATATGATTTTCTTTTATAAAACCAAATTTTTACTCAGATAAAACTGTTTTATCCTCTACTTGGATACATATTCTATACTTTTAATTACCTTGGTTTCTGAGTAAAACTGAATGAATTTTTTCTCACTACATGTTGATTCTGAATACTTTTATTACAGTAGGACATCTCAGCTGACAGTCATATACCTGCCATTTTCTCTTCTCTCATTATTCAGAGCCTGGAAAATTGATGTGGCCACATTTGACCATTGGAAGGTAATGGAGGTACTACACAGCACCACTGGTCAAAAGTGAAGCAATGTGTACTCTTTAGATATACTTGTTTCTTCTTATGTGGTCAAAACAGGTGTCCTAGACGACATAGTATTCAAGATATAAAAGAAATGTGGCTCTAATTGCTGCTAAGAAGTAGCCATCTACTGTACAGGGAATCAGATTTCAGATTTGCAAGAATTAAAGTCTTCTATTGAAGCTAGTTAGACTAGGGTATTTATTTATTAAACAAATCGTATTACCTTAATGAATAGAAAACCCTAAAGATGATTAAAGACCCATTATCTGTGCAATCTAACACATTCTTTTTTGTCGATCAACAGTTTTATCGAATACTGTTACGTTTATAAAATCTAAATCTTGACCTGATTAAAAATGCAATTAAGATGATATGCATGAAGTACATTAATTTTCCTAATTTTCTTTTGAAAAATGCAAAGTAAGTTTTGATAGATAATTAGAAGTCAAAATTATATACTCCCTAAAAATGATTAACTCTTCTATGTACTCATACATAGCAATTATTTTAGATATTCATATATAAGTATGTTAATTGTACATTTATTGGATTTTTAATTTTAAGAAATTTAAATTACTTTTAACCTTTGAAAATAAATGTTTTTTAGAATGATGCTAGAATGATCAACGAGTTTAAAATAGCTTTAAAATTTCATCAGTTAAGAATGCCAACCTTATTTACATATATAATTCATGAGAAGTAGAAGACAAGTAAAGAACTGTTGAAGTTTAAACATGTGGGATGATTGGGTGACAAATGGCTCAGCAGATAATGATGCTAGCACTGCAAATCTGCTGAATTGGGTTCAATTTCCAGAACTCAAGTAAAGATATGATAGAACTGACTCCACACAGGTGTCTTCTGACATCTAAATGCTCACCAAGACTCACACATATATCATACACACACTCACACACATACACATACATACACATATACACACACACAGACACACACAAACCAACATAAATATAAACACTAATATTAGGTTGACATTGATGGAAAGAAAAAAAAACACAAGTTTGGATGAGTGGAGAAGGCTAAATTATATCTGAAGAGAGTTAGAATGTCACATGATAAATATTTTAAAACATATATATTACTCTCAAAGAACTAATTAAAATGTTTTTTAAGAATAATATGCATGGTATGTACTCATAAGTGGATGTTAGCCATAAAATACAGGATGCACATGATGTACTCCACAGACTCAAAGAAGATAAACAAGAAGGCTCAAGCAAGGATGCTTGAATCTCAGAAGGGAGAATAATATAGTCATAAGAGGCAAATTGAGGGAAGGAACTGGGTGGGAGAGGAGATGGAGGATGGGAATGGGGGTGAAGATTCAGGATCAGGTGTGGGAGGACAGAAAGAATGCCCAGATGGCCATGAGAATGATGGAAATCTGCAACTAACAGGGGTGGGCAAGTAGGTAGCATCTCAAGGAAGAGACAGAGACCTAGGATAAGGGAGGCACTAAAGAATCAATGGATGTCCTTAGCTGCAACTCATAGAGTTGGGGATTTGAAACCTGAACAGTCCATCTCATGAAACCACGCAGAAATTCCAATGTAACAATCGAAACATCAACCTATCCACAAAATTTTCGATCCAAAATTTATCCTGTCTACAAGAAATACAGGGGTGGGGAATGGAGCAGATGTATTGAGTTAACAGCCAAACAATTACCAGCCCAATATGAGACCCATTCTATGGGTAGGCACCAATTCCTGACACTATCACTGATACTTTTTTTTTTTTTTTTGCTTGCAGATAAGAGTCTAGTATGACTGTCCTCTGAGAGAATCCACCCAGCAGGTAACTCAGACAGAAGCAGATATCCACAGCCAAACAGGGGATGGAACTTGGGGCCTTTAATGGAAGAATAGGAGAAATAATTGAGGCCCCTAAGAGGGTAGGAACTCCACAACAATACCAACAGAATCAACTAACCTGGACCCTTAAGGCTCTCAGAGACTGAACCACCAACCAAAGACCATACACAAACTAGACATAGGCCTCCCTGCATGTATATAGCAGATTTGCAGCTTGGTTGGGAGATATTACAAATGCTGTTGCCTGTATGTGGGATTTGTTCTAGCTGGACTGCCTTGTCTGACCTCAGTGGGAGAGGATGTGCCTAGCCTCACAGAGACTTGATGTGGTATGATAGGGGGATACCTAGGGGGATCCCGCTCAGAGAAGAAGGAGAGTGGGTATGGGAGGAAGGATTTTGTAACAGGGTGGCCTAGAAGTGGGCAATGAATGTGATATAAAGTGTATAAGCAAATACTACTACTGCTAATACTAATAATACGTACAATTTTTAATAGAGAATATGTTAAAACATGTCACTTCAATACTGATTTGTAATTAGGTTCTAAGAGAAAATTTAAAATGTTAAAATGTAAGATAGGGTTGTCAACTGTAGATCTAATTATAATGACAATTTCAGTAAGTATGTGGCAAATACTTCCATTAAGATTTTAAGCATGCTTGTGAGGCATTAAGCTGGTCCCAAAAGGAAGAGGTGTCCACTGGTGCCTACAGTAGTATGCAATTGACTTATTTAAATAATCCTACAGCTAGCAGAAAACCAAGACCCACAATCCAACCATAAATTACCTTTCCATTGGTTCATTATCTGCAAAGATATGTAGAGAGGGGAGTGATGCGTGGGGATAAGACCCTTTTCCTTGGCCATCAAAAGGATCATCTTTGTGTGGCAGTTCTTTATATCTTGACCATACTAGCATGTTTGATAGCTTCATAATTGTTATATAAACCTGAAACTCTTATAAAATTTAACCGTACTTCATAATAAATTAATACACATAATGATGAGGTAGGTCCCTTTGGGTTTGTTCTTTGTTTGTTTGTTTTTGTTTCTGGTGCAACTCCAATATGCATCCATATGGTGAGCCCTAAATGCATAAGATATTCTGTTAGGAGTACCCTATACCAATAAGGTACTAATGAGCAAATGTTGATTCACTAATATTGGCCAAATTTCACGTTTTTAAAAACAAAATTTAGAGGTTGCCTAATTTCCCTTTTGTTCTAGGATTTTGTTTTCACTTGGATTTTGTTTTCACTCTAATTGCATGAAAGTCAGAATGCAGGTATGGTTATTATTATTTGGAATTTTTAAAAATATTTTACAATATATGATTGAATACTCTAAGTGTTTAGTAAGTCAGATTATCTAGCTTATATTTGTGGCTGAATCAGGTTTGGATATCCCACAAAGCTCTGTTGATGTACATGGTATTGCACAACTGCCCTTGCATATACAATATCCTTAGTGGTAAGGACTTCAGCTGTGTTTCAACATGAGGTGTACACACATTGCTAGCAAAGTTGTCAACTAGATGTTTTCATCTAGCCTAAGCAATAGTTCATCCTGAAGACAAAGGTATATTCACAGTATGTCTCTGAATTGTTGCAATACACATAATAAAAATATATAAAATTTGTCATTAAATTACATAGAAACAAGATAAAAACACCAAAATTGCATTCAGAAAACCAATTTTGTATGAAGTGAAGAACTCAGCATCTAAACAAACCATGAATCAAAAACATAATAAAATAGACATATTTAGTAATAAACAGGTATAAGATATATTCAAGGCCATTGGCATTTGCAGAACATGGCAAATGCACTGCTTTTAGGAAGATTTATGAATCAAAATAGTTTCCCTGTAGAAACAGGAGTTAAAGCAATGAAACAAAAAAATATTAAACGTTAGAAAAGTGAAAGAATCTCAAAAATATATCGTATATAAAATAGTTGAGATGGAAAAAATTAACAATTACATATTGATTTTGTACTGGAGAGAATTAATATTATCAATTTTTATTTTTAAAAAGAAGTCTTAAATGAATTTAACAATGCAGAGAAGAATAAAGAAGAAATTACAGCCAGCATTAACACTGGAAAAGGAAAGAGCAAAAAATATGTCAAAATGCATACCAACCAGATATCTGACACCAAACCCTTAGCCCTATAAACATGCATGGATATCACGTTATGCACACTAAGCAGACTGTATTTATTTGTGTATGAATATATAAATATGCATGCATGAGTGTAATTTCAATTAATTTAAAAAGGCCATGGTTTAAAAGAGAGCAAGCAGAGTTATATGAGAGGATTTGGAGGAAGGAAAAAGAGTGGGGTTGGTATAATTAATCATAATCTCAAAAACAAATGAACTAATCTTTAAAAAAACAATAGAAAACATATTATTGGCATTTTCAGCATAAAAATTTGACAGTTGTACAAGGCAGATGTTCTCTCATTGTGACGTAATATCTAGAAAAATCAACTTTGAAGGAGAGATTTATTTTCACAGATTTGGGGCCATGTTACTTTGTTGCCAGTTCCTTTGTGTCTTTGTGAGGTGCAACATAAAAGCAGGAGTATGTCAAGGAGGTTACTTCATTACAAAAAAATAAATAAATCAATGTTTCTTATTACAAAGAAAGGAAGGATGAGTTATGGTTATTCCTGCTGACTGTCCATACCTTGAGGCACTTTCTCACAGGAAGCAAAACTAGTGGGTGGTAGCATTTTTGGCAAGACTATCAAATGCTAATAATTAATGGATCATCAGTGAATAGGAGCTAGGGCAAAGAAAGACAAGTATATGACAGTTTGTCATTATTAAACAAATAGTATTGGTACAGGAGACAACTTCATGAACAAAATATCAATAGCTCAGGCACTTAGATCAACAATTAATATATGGGACATCATAAAACTGAAAACCTAAGCCACAGGACACTGTCACTATAACAGTATGGAAGTCTACAGAATGGGAAAATATTTTTACCAATTCTATGTCCATCAGAGGGTAAATATCCAATATATATAAAGAGCTTAAAAAAATAAACACCAGCTGGGAGGTGGTGGAGAATGCCTTTAATCCCAGCACTTGGGAGACAGAGGCAGGCAGATTTCTGAGTTCGAGACCAGCCTGGTCTACAAAGTGCGTTCCAGGACAGCCAGGGCTACACAGAGAAACCCTGTCTCGAAAAACCAAAAAATAAATAAATAAATAAATAAATAAATAAATACAAACAACCCAAACAATTCAATTTAAAAATGAGATACATCAAATTCTCAACACAGGAATCTCAACTGGCCAAGAAGCACTTAAAGAACTGTTTAATGTCCTTAGTCATCAAGGAAATACAAATCAAACCAACTCCAGGATTTCATCTTACATCTATCAGAATGACTAAGATCAAAAACTCAAGTGATAGTAAAAGAAAATTTTAAATTAGGCCCTCTGATTCCCGGACCTAAGTAGTTAAAACTGCCTGTCAGCAGTCACAGAGGATGTGGAATTATGGGACAAAGGCCCGTTGAATCATCCAAGGAACTGGCTAGCCATAAAAGATAAGAAAACTATACCAGGACATCCTTGAAAAAATTAGGGACGTGCCTCAGACATGTCCAAATGAGTAATGGGCCATCTAGTGTTCTTCCAACTCCCCCCACCCAAGTTTTTGGGCCCGCTCGGCATTCCAGAAAATCGTAGTTTAGTAACCAGATTTCCTGCTAGCCTAGATAAACATCCACCCACAGAAGTTGTACCTGCTCCGCTTACATAGCCTGCTGATGCTCAAAAATATAAAACATGTAACCACACGAGAATCTCCTGCTTTCCTCCCCAACTCTTGCATATAAAAACCCCAAGCTTTTGAGCTTCAGCTTCGATTCCCCTGTCTCTTGCGTGAGATATGAGTCGAATCGGAGCTTCGCCATTAAAATACCTCGTGTGCTTGCATCAAGATGGTCTCTCGTGAGTCCTTGGGTGCACGTCATCCCGAGACTTGAGTGGAGTTCTCCCTTTGGGGGTCTTTCAATAGTACATGCAGGCAAAGATGTGAAGCAAGGAGAACACTCCTTCATTGTAGGTAGGAATGAAAACTTGTACAACCACTTTGGAAGTCAGTTTGACAGCTTCTTAGAAAATTGGACATATACCCAAAAGATGATCTATCCTACCACAAGGACACTTGCTTCTCTATGTTCATAGGAGCATTATTTATAATATCTAGAAACTGGAAACAACCCAGATGTCCCTCAACTGAAGAAAGGATAAAAAAATGAGGTGGTACATTTACACAACAGAATACTACTCAGATATTGAAAAAAGGACATCATGAATTTTGCAGGCAGATGAATGCAACTAAAATATACTATCCTTTGTATCCAGAAAGACATGCATAGTGTATATTCATTTATAAGTAGATCTTAGCCATAAAGAACAGGATAACCACGCTACAATCCATAGACCCAAAGAAGCTATGTAACATGGACAACCCATGGGAGGATACCAAAATCTTACTTACAAGTGGAAATAGACATTGGAAGTGAGTGGAGAAAGAGAGAGAACTGGATGGGAGAGGGGGTAGGGAGTGGGGATCAGGTATGGGGAGAGTGGTGATGGAGTGTAAGAGGGCTCAGAATGAGAAGGAAAATCAGTGGGGTCACTTCCCTGGGACAAGTTGGAGACATGGGCCAAGAAAAGCTCCTGGGAGGATGTGGAACTGACACTAACTAGCTGAGATTCTTAGCAACTAGTAGTGGAGGATATAGTGCCTAAAGTGGCAGAACCTCAAGTGGAGGGAGTTAAACCACCCACAAAACCTTTGTCCCAAAATTTCCCTCTCTACAAAATGTGCAGAGATAAATATAGAACAGAGACTCAGGAAATATCTAACCAATGACAACTGAAGGAGATGGAGGGGCTAAAGACAACAGAAGACTTATAGATCCAACTAACCTGGGACTGTGGAGGCTCAAAAAGCCTGACCACCAAATAAAGCACATGCATGGATTGGATCTAGGGGACCTACACACATGTAGCAGACGTACATCTTGGTTTACATGTGGGTCCCCAACAATTAGAGTGGGGCCTGTCTCTGACTAAGACTCTCTTGCCTGCCTTTGGTTCCCTTTATCCTAGATGGGCTGCCTTGTCTGGCCTCAATGGAAGAGGATGTGCTTAGTCCTGATGAGATTTGATGTGCCAGGGCAATCTGGTAGACTGGGGTGGGAGCCTTCCCTTCTCTGAGAAGGAGAGAGGGAATGCAGAGGGTGAGAGAGTAGAACTGGAAGGAAAGAGGGAGGGGCTGCAATTGGGATGTAAGGTGAAAAAATAAATAAGATAATGAAAAAAATGCTCAACAGCTTTAGAAACACCAACAGTTGAATATACTATAATCACATCCTCAGTCAGATTTCCATTATTAATAATGCAATAACACATAAAGGATTACTACAAAGAAGGGCCTGTCTAGACTCATGTTCTCTCTCCATATCATAAACGACCAGACAGCATCATGGAATGAAAGACAATGTGCTGAGCAAATGACATTTACAGAAGAGATTACATGACAGAAACAACTAAAGAGCAAACTGAAAATGTGAACTTGCTTTATAGCTTGTTTTCCTCAGTAAGTCAATCAAATTCTGAGAGATGGACAATAATACCCATTAAAAGAAGTTACTTTAATGGCCTGGCCACCTTCTACTAGGCTCAGCCTCTTACAGGTCACATCACCTTGATACCATCCTACTGAAAATAAGGTTCCAGCACTTAGTGAGCAAACCATATTTAATGTAGCATATATTTCCAGAATACATTATTTCTTCATTTCTTATTTCAATTTGCTCTTGTATGGAGTCAGAGAAGATTTCAGAAAAATAAACGTTTAATACATTACTTTTACCATATCAATATTTTATTTTTATGAGTATATATGAAGAGAATCTTTGGGGTTTAACTTTCACAGGACAAGACTTAGGAAGGTAACTGTTAACAAGTATCTGAAGCACATGTTTTTTCTCATACAGAGTCCTTAGTGTCTCATGTCTATATGTACACAACCAAACATAAGTGTAAGTAAAGGCTACGGAATTAGAAAGAAGACCACAAGACAGGGAAAAGAGCTATCTAAAGTAGAAACAAAGAGCAATAGGTCACATGTAAAAATAGAAAGAAAGGCAATGAGAAGTAGGCAGGATGGAAGGAAAAAAAAAGGCTAGGATCAAGAAAATACCATAGAGAAGAATCAACAACAACAACAACAACAACAACAACAACAACACGACAAGAACAACAACTACAACAACAACAAAAAAAAAAATTTAGCTTGAAATTACCAAAATGAAACTAAATCCTGAAGTGTACTTTGTAAAATTTTTATCTTTTAAAACAATTTATATTATTGTGTGTGTGTGTGTGTGTGTGTGTGTGTGTGTGTGTGTGTGTG
>JANHMN010000007.1:22914937-22927437 GCA_030674055.1 Rhabdomys pumilio
TGTATATGTATATGTATGTGTATGTGTATGTGTATGTGTATGTGTATGTGTATGTGTATGTGTATGTGTATGTGTATATGCATATGCATATGCATATGTATATGTATGCATGCATGTATTATATAATATATAAATATACACATATTGCAAGATCTTCTACATCTCAGAAAATAATCTCTACATTTTTAGTAGTTTTATATTGTTCTACACACAAATACAGAAATGCAGAAAATATTCTTTTTTCTTCTTATGTAAAAATAGATTCCTCTAAATATTGTAAATGTGTCTCTTTCTTCATTTTTTCTTTGTGCTTCTACTGATCTTTTTCAATTACATCCCTATTATCATTTGGATTCAGTGCTAAAGTCCACCTGCCACATGAACTAATGGGACCATAGTGGTATTGTCTATGTTCTGTGCTTAGTTTAAAAGGCAAATGAGCTTGGTGAAAGAAGCAAGTTCTGTAATTCAGAGCAAATTAACCAAGGCACAGTGAAGATAATAAATCACTATAGTAAAGTGAGAGAAAGAAAATGTAAAACTCTCCTGTTTCAATTCGACTGAGAATGGAAAATTCTAGAGGGCTTCCTCACATTCTCAGTACCGGATCAGCTCTACCAGTCCAGGGGAAAGGATTTGAAAGCCAACAGCAGACATTTTCATTTTATTCTTACGACTTTAACATATAAATCACAAGTAATTAGTGGGTTTGGACTTGCTTCATTCATCCCATACTGGTTTATTTGCTTATTGAGGTTTTATTCTCAAGTCTGTATAAGTAGAAAATTTGCTATAAATAAGATTATCATCTTCTCTGCTTATACTTTATGAAAATTTTAACTTAAGGCTCCCAAATTCTAGAGTTTTGAATTGAAATTCTCGCAAGCATAGGTATTTTACATGGTCCCTACAAACAACACCCAGGAACAATTGTAAATATCTGCCTCTGACTCTTCCTATCACTTTATAAATGTATTATAAATATTAAAAATCACACATCATTCTACTTAACCCATAAAAACAGTTTCTTCTTAGAGAAGTCAGAACATTTATTTTTATTATGGCTTTAAAATTAGTAATAGTGTAATTTTACTGTAATTTTAAAGTCCAAAATCTGAAACTATGTTTAAATATATGAATACTATTTATAGTTTGTAAATAGAAAGTATAGATTTTTTTTCTTCTTAAGATAATGTGGATCATGTCATCAATAAAATGAATAGGTTTGATATATATATATATATATATATATATATATATATATATCAGCTATTTTATTCAAACCTGCAGTATTAAGTTGGTTTTGAGAAACAACTTAGTCATAACATACTAGAACTACTGGTTTATTACTTCATATTTTTAATTACTGTGGTAGAATTTTTATCCTCATATTTTTTCAAAATAAATTTTTATCGTAGATCATGGATAATTATTACTGTAAGACATATAAAATCTATGAATTAAACACTGGAGGTATATTCCTAGAAAATTTTTGTCTGTGGTTACTGAATAGAAATAGAAAGGCAGAGGACTAGGAGAGAGAAAGTACGGAGAGAAAGGGATGAGAGGGGAAGAATGTATAAAGATTCTTCTTTGATTCGTTCAAGGATGTTGTTGGAATGAAAGTAATGATTGATAAAGAGTAAAGGAAGCTGAAGGTAAAAACTGGTTATTTTTGTGATTGTTCAGTTGGATAACGACAAGGAGAAGGCTTAGCTATTCTGTGAGTAATTTCAAGACAAAGAACAAATTTGCTTGTGATGCTGGATCTTACCTGGAATAAAGATTAAAAGATGAAGCTTGGACCAGCTGCTAACAGCAGCATTTTAAATGTGATTGCTCTGGAACTCTGCAAATCCTTAGTAAATTCACAAAGCACCATGATATACTTAGAAAACTTACACATAGATGGTGGATTATTCTAGGAGGTCTAGGGTGAACTGTCATCCAACAAGGTATAGCATTACCTTTCATAAGCAAGGAAGATACATGGCTTTATTGACTGCCTCCCACAGGCTTCATGAAACTAAAGATGATTAGAGTTTGGTGATGATAATGTAATAATATTGGATAAATGTGTGTGTGTATACCTATAAATGAATTTTATTGTATGCTATTATACGTTAAAAGTAGCCTCCCACTTAATCACTATCACATAGCTCTTCTAAGAGGAAAGTATTTTCCTATGTTTATCACATAGAAAACTAATATTTTAAAGAGTATTTAAATCATTTGCCCTATATCACCCAGCTATTTAGCTGTGGAGTTGACATTCAAATCCAGCCAGTCTGGCTCCTTGGCCTGGCTCTTAACCGCTGATCTAGACCAACAGGGAAGGGAACAGCAACAGAGCTCTGCTGAGTATTGCACCTCTGCCAGAGATTGACTTTAACAGCAAGAGAGAAATGGTCTTTTGGAATGAAGCCCTCTGGGATAAGAACAATTGGAAACTTTGAAATAAAAATCATGATGGCCACAAACAGAAGCAAGTTTTAAGAGTGTAATTTGTTCATCAATTATATTTTCCAACTGAGCTTTTAGGAGCCTCTATGGATTTGTGTATAATTTGAACGCTTACTGATTTAGCATGATTTTAAAATAGTAGGATATTTGAGTTTATAACGCCATTCCTCAGTTATCCAGTATAAATTCCTGATCAACATACAAGTTACATTTTTGTGTAATCTAGAGCCTCTTTTGTGTGGCTTACAAATCACATATTTTTTATAAAAGTGTAATATAGTGTCATGATTTAGATGTTTGTCAGGAGCCATAATGGGACAAGCTAATAATTGGCAGATGATCATCCTGAAATGCTTGCCTCGGATTATTATATAATCTGCGACGAGTGTGCCCCATTAGCAAGGCTATGGTGGACATGATTTTAGGAAAGATTCCTGCTATTAATATGCTTTTCCCATTATTATTATTATTAGACATTTGCTACTATCACTAAGCAATAGCACACCCCTTTGTAGCAGATCTCTGCAGACCCACGAAGATGTACTGTCTTGTAGTGGCACTATATAGACAAATAGATGACTTCTTAAGTCTTAATGATGATCCTATAAGAATTCCTAAAATTATATCAATGATTATTAAGCTTTTTTATATCGGGACTGCTATTAAGTCACTCAGGCATAGTTGAAACTGCCAAGAGAACTCTGCCAGTCTCCTGAGTGTTATCAGTTAATTGCCCCTAGACCTTCTCCTGCTAAGAGCACATTCCAAGAAGTAACCATTAGCCTAGGTCAATAGAGGTTATTCACAATTTATTATAGGTACCAGGACAGAAGAGAAAATATTGCCTGGGTTTATCTATACAAAACTTCACTAATTTCTTAAGTTATAGTTTCAAACTTTCTGTGAACCTGTGGAGCTAGACAGGTGATGAATGTCTAGTTAGATAATTACTCCTAATGGATATTCATGTAAACATTCTGTGTTGTAAACTTCTATTTCAATTTATGATCTGATTTTTGGTGTGAACTTGTGATGAACTTTGTAACATGTGATCATGTACTCTGAATGGTGTACAAATACCGAAGACAAAGACAGAGAGCAAGTTTTAGTTAGTAGAGTTAGAATAGAGTTAGTCAGTTAAAACCCTGTCGCCCTTTCCTTTCCCCCTGCCTAGAATTCTTCTCCCTTAGAATCTTTACTTTGTTAGAATCTTTCTTCTTCCCCATTTAGGACTTTCCACGTTTCCCCTCAGATAGCTTTTATAGGATACTTTTTACACTTAATAAACTCTATAACAACTTTTCTAAGTGTCTTTTCTTCCTGCGACCCAGCCGTAAGTTAGAGCCCAGCAATTCCTGCTGAGATAGAACAAAGGCCATCTTGCCTAATCCTCAGCAGTTAGGCTACAGGTGTTAATCACCCCAGCCTGCAGTCTCTTACCCTCAGAAGTTTTTAGGATAGCACAAAGCTATCTACTTAACCCCTTGCTGGTCTTCAGGCTGGGATACTAGTGCCAGTCTCAGGCCACAGGATCCCTGACAGCAGATCAGCACACAGCAGCAGCCCAGGGGCTACCTCGAGAAGAACCGGACCGTGGGAGGAGGAGAAGAAAGAAGAAGAGGCTGCATCTCTCTCTCCCCCTCGCCACCCCAAGCCGGGGCGCGGGTGGAGTGGCCCCCGGCAGATGTTATTGAATGGATCTAGACAGTGTGTCTGTATGCACATTTAAGCTTATACTTACCACAATTCTTCCCTTGTAGGAGGAGCTAAAGTGGGAGTAAAGAGAGTTAGAGGAGGAGAAAGGAGAGGAAGAGGAAAAGGAAGAGGAGGAGCTAAGAGAGGGATGGAGAACGAGAGAGGGGAGATGGAGGCTGATGTTTGCTTGTTTGTAGCAGTCGAAGGTAGTTGGTATATCTAGGTTGGGTATTCGGTTACACCTCTGATTGTAAGGGTATCTTGTTATTGATAATTACTAAACATATAAGCCTTTGGATAATCTAAGCATTAGAGTCTCATTTGTACCGAGCCTGTGTGGTTGGCGTGATGGTCCAGGCACTGCCCAGCCTTGGCAGAGCCAGCGTGGAAGATTGGCAGAGCCATCTCCCATGCTGGTGTCTTGTGGGTGGCAAGGCTGGTGTGTCTAGCTGGCCATTTCTAGCTACAGCGCCCACGTGGCCTCTCGCCACACAACATGGCAGCTGAGTTCAGCAGAGCTGCTCTAGCTTAGATAGTCAGCATGACCGGCGGCCGATTTTTAAATAATTACTGCAACGTTCCCTCCTCAGCCATCCATGATATACTATTATTTGTAGGTAAGAGAAAAGCTCTGTTTATTCTTAAACATTATAAATAAATAGAAAAAGACAATAATTTTACAAACACTGTCAATTAAAAATCCATTGTTTTTATAACTGATTCTCCCTTTGATCATTAAGACCAACCAGCAAAGCTCCCCAGAACTCACGTTTATAACTGTTATCCAAGATACAGTATTCACAGACACAGACATCTGATGGGCTCGCAGTCAGAGCTAGAATAAGTAATGTAATTGAGAAGTGCTCTGGAAATCAACCTCTACATTGTTCTCTGCTTTTATCTGACCAATGGGAGTTGGGTTCAGTGCTGGAGGAGATCATCCTGACAGATAAAATACACAATCAAATTGAAAACCAAACAAATGACTCTCAAAGGAACATCAAAATGGAAGCAAGGGAGAATTCTGCTGTCCATGTGCTTGCACAAGGCCAAAATTTTCAATCACAACCTTGGAGCACATGTGTTTTATGTGTTTGGTTTTGAGACTGATATAACTACAATCCCCCCAGCCCCCTTATGCACCACTTCTTGTTCTCTTTTAAATCTATGACTTCTTTTTTCATTAACGGTTGGTTCAGTAAAGACTCTCTTTACAGGAGGAAAGCCAATCTGGTATATAAAACTTAGCAAAGCCGTTTAATATTGACATATGGTATGCCTGGCAGCTTAGCTTTACCCCACTTTAAATACCAGGCAAATATATGCTGTTGTTTTTGGTCAGGTTCAGTCAACACCACTAATTTACACATAGCATTGCACTAAATAGAATACTTTCCTTTACTTCTTGAAAGGTTCTTAGTGATTTCAATAGTTAAGAGGCAATCAGATTGTTGAACATCAAAACATTTGGGATTATCAGATAAATAATTGTATAAAGCCTCCTTCTGAACTTCCTAACTTACCTAAAATCTCGTTTACCACTCCCTTAGTATTCGCAGGTGGTTTTGTTTTGCTTTGTTTTGTTTTGTTTTGTTTTGTTTTGTTTCTAAAGCAATGAGACAAATATGTTTCTTAGATCACTTAACTTTTTCTGCCAAAGCTAAGACTTACTAGTCTGATAGTCTGTTTATTGCTCTGTAAACTAACAATACCATTTATGACTCTTTCAGAACTTTTAAAACAAAAGAATGGGATGCCAAGCAAAATAAAACTAGAGGTTGTAGCAAAATTTACCATTTTCATGATAGTGTTTATCTTCATATGGTATATTTTGTGAGTGAAAAATGGTGAAATATTTCTGAATCAACGTATTAAAAAATATTAACAGAAGCAGATGTGGCGGCACACTCATGTAATCCCAGTACTTGTGGGACTGATCATGATGAATATTTAGAGACTAGACTAAATAATAATCAGTGTTAATAATAATATGGAACCATGAAATAATCATATAATTATATTTTATTTTTAAATAATTATTATATTTATAATCATAATAATTAATATTACTGGGCACCTATTATGTTATTGCTTTCAGATACAAGTATGGATATGTTAGGTAATAGGTAATGTGATCAGTTCACTTCTAAAGTGGCCGTGTGAAAATAGTCCATAAATAGTAGATGATAGTTTAGAAAGGACAAAGTAGAAGATTCACACACTGTACTCAGCAGGAGCTTTCCATAATGCCATTCCTCTTACCAGAGTACAGCTCATACTGTGCTCGAGAGTATCTGTCAGAGTCAGCACCAGTCCTAGTCTTGTAACACGTGCATGAAACGGGAAAGGAGCTGACATAGGTCTGTGGCACCAGGACAGTGTGATTTTGTTTCCCTCTGTGTTTGAAAACAAATAACACTTTACTACATCTGTCCTTACTTTACAGTTTAATAATATTGTAGGAATAAGAATCAAAACAGGACATTGGATTATAAATTGGACAATTTACCTCTAACCACACTTTGGTATTAACTTCTGCGAGCCTAAGAAGATCCTTGATGCTCTACGAACCACTTCTCAGCTTTCCAATGGAAACAAGTGCCAGCTACTTAAAACCCATGAAATGACTTCAGAAAGCAGCATCAACTAAATGCAAGCAAATAACTACTGCCTTGGCCACCTCGTTCTTCCAGCACTGGCATGAAAGAATCTTCACTGTTTAGCTTTTGCCAGAAAATAATTGCAGTGAACATCATTAAATATTTTTATCTCAGCTTATGAAAGGTTTATCCATGGAGCTCTTTAAACTATCCCCGTGAGCACAGTAGACGAAAACATGTTTATTTTCTGCACTAATACCAATGTTCTTTTGTTTTGGCACTTGGTCCTTCATTACCTATTCTGATGTCATGTATTCAATGTGTCAATTGATGGACACAGTTTAGAAAGTGAAGTCTTGTACAGACTTAGCAAAATTGTTAATGAAGAAAGAATACATATTTTACAGAAAGACATGGAATGGAAGTAAGAGAGATAGTACTAGATATGCAGGCACCTTATAAAAGAAAGTTTGATATTAATAAAAAGTACAAATCTCTATCTTTTGGGTGGGTGAGGTAGCTCAGCCAGTTAAGGGTCATTCCATCAAGCTTGATGCTCTCAGTACAATGTTTGAAACTTAATGGGAGCAAAGTACTAGGTTTGTGAGTTGTTCTTTGACAACATGGGCATAAGACACCCGGCAAACAGACAATTAATTAACTAAGTGTGAAAATACTAAAGATATTTATCTTACACCTTCACAGTCTCACTGTTCATGCATTGTATTTGATACTGAATGAGAAATGTCTCTAAATATTCTGAATGGCAGTCCTTGGTTGCCTGTGCTATCATAGAATACTGTGGAAACTTTAGAAGGTAGAGTCTAGTTCAAGATATTAGGTCATTGTGGGCAGGTCTTTTGGACTCTAGTGTAATTGGCTTATCTGTTGATCCACTCTGTGTTTCCCAGAATTCCTTAATGAGCATCTGCTCTCTGCCTAAAGCTTCTTCCCTTTTGCTATTCTGCTAGTAGAGAGAAAAGCTTTCAGAGAATGAATGAATGAACACTCTGACACTGTGAGCCAAAATAAATCTTTTCTTTGTAAAGTGGATTTCTGTTTTTTATTGTAATAATGAAAATAAATTACCACACATTTTCATCACTTCTTCCTATGTATTATTGCAATACTTTGATGCATGTTGCTTTGATCTATTTCCTCAGTCCTAAAGTGAATTAAAACCAGGGCAATTTTAAAATATTCATATTGTTCTCTGTATACATTTTAAATTTATTTCCATTCAGTAAAGAACAGTTTCATGTCTTAAAGAGTGAAAATTCAACACAACCAATCTGATTCTAGAACTCAATTTAACAGGGTCCTGATGACAAGGAACAACTGATAATGCTTTTCAAACTCATCTCTCATTTCCTCTGAGAGCAGCCATGGCCTGTTGGCACCCTGGCATCATCTAAGTTAGGAATATTCCCACCAGGAAATCATCCAGCAGTGGCAGATTCTCCTTCACCTGAGACCTAACAGTTTTCCTAGTGCCATTGATTTGTTTCCAAGTCATTACCATCATACTTTATGTACAGTTTGTCTTCAGTCCATGACTCTTCCATTGTCCTGAGATATGATTCATACATATCTTTACCCAGTGAAAAAATCCAGAACTTAAGAAGTTGACAATTTTTGGCATTCCTTTTCTGTTTATCTGCTTGTTGCTGTTGTTTTCCCTAAGCTATTGTTGAGCTCAATCCATCTACTGCTGCGCATGGACCTACCATTAAAAGTGATCTGTTCCCCATTGGAACTCTATTGGACCAAATTAACATTTTATTATGGAGTGATTATTAGCTATGGATAGTTTCTGGGGTAGGAATGAGGTAAGTGTCCATTTCCCCTCCTTTAATTCTTAACTGAAAGAGAAAAAGGCATCACCTACTAGATGCTATCACTAGCTTTCTCTTTCTTTACATAATAAAAGATTTTATCTTATCCATATCCATCCTCATGTTACTTGATTTGATTTTTTGGAAAACAGAGGCACAGTCAACTGTTATTCAAGTTGGTAAACAATGAACTTCTGCATGGTCTTATTAATCCACAGCTCTTCAATTTCTCCTTATCATACCAGTTATTGTTTTATCAAGGATAACATGCTTTATAATTTCTGACAAAAAGAAAAACGTTCTTTAAAAAAACTAATACAAATCTGCCTCACTTTAGTTACTTAATGACTAAACATGAATCCACTTACTATTAAACAAATCATTCAGAGATTTTTTTTTTTTTAATGAAATGTAAGAAGGCAAGAAATTGAGAAAAAAATGTTAAAGTAGCTATTGAAGTGCAGATATTTCCAGGAAAATAATGCAAACCAATAAGGTGGGTTTTTGGGGGGTGGGGTGTGTTGGGTGCAGGTGCTTCTTTTTGTAGAAAATGCCCTTAAAGTTCAGTGAGAGAGAAAACAGTACTTCGAAAATATGTTCTGTAGAAATGTTTACTTAAATGCTCCCTCAGTGTGGGAGCGGCATTTGCACGATAAAATTGCCTTATTAACAGCATATTGGACTTCACTTTACTGGTCTGAAAACAGAGCCAAGAAATCTCAATATTATTTCATCTTGTTTTGTTTTGTTTTCTCACCAGCATAAATGTACACTACTTAAGACTTTAATATACAAAAAAATTCTAATGCTCCCTAAGTGCTTAAACACATTTTCTTAGGTTTAGAAAACCATCTGAGTCAGCTCAACTCAATGTTTTTAAGGCCACACAACATGTAACTTGTCTCCCTCTTTTCTTATGCAAAGGGACTTTATCACTTCCAACATCTTAATTTCCTAAAAGATTCCATAAACATGTTCAATCAGTGGCCAATTGAAAGAACCGATTCACTGGGCAGGGAGCAGGTGTCATTGACTTCTCATTTAGAAGCAGCTGGCTGTTTTTATTAAAATGATCTTCGTTCGCTACAGCATTGGAGAAATGTGCCAGGGGTCCAGTGATCAAGGCTATGATATCTCTTTGCTCTGTCTTGTTTTCCGACCATGCATTACCCCTAACTCCCATAAGCCATGTGCATTACACTAGCTTTTGCTGACAAAGGGAATGAACTAAGTCAGATCCTCGCCAGTTCAGCACAAAATCACCCACACAACTGGAAATGATAATGTGAAATGTGTATACACAAAGCTAGTTTTATTGTGTAACAATATCCTTGCATAAGAAAGACAGTAATACTAATGTTTCAGCATTCCCATAATTAACATTAAGAGAGAAGCTCCTGAGGGCTGTTTTAAAGGGAAGACTTAAATTTAGTCTGAGAGTTGATGATATTTGGTTAATGTAATTATAGCAGGCAAAATTTCTAGAGATCTGCTCTTTTAGTGAAAATAGCAATCTTCTTAGTGCTGTCCCAGATCATAAGAGTCAGCAGATGTTAGCTTCCCGCTGAGAAAAAGCGTCCTGGGGAAAGGTCACTTTCCTTATTTCAAATCTGCAGAACTGCACAAAGAATAGTTGAGGAAGATCACATATATTCAACATTCTGCTGTATAGTCCAATCCTGATTCCTCCAAGAAGATTGTTTAGCTTGAATGAGCACATAAAGGAAAAAAATGTATATAGTTTATGTATACATTTAATTGAAGTACTAATAGTTCATTAAATAATGAATGTGTTGTAAGGCTAACATACATTGATTTCTGCTCACAAGTTTCAAAACTACTATTCAGTGTTAACAACATCAAATTTATTAATTTCCAAAATTTTAATATCTGAAAAAAGTTAATAGGTAAATTAATATATGTTAATAATATATATATATATATATATATATATATATATATAATGTTATATATTTCTATACATTTAGACTCTGTGATTGCTCAGTGTTTCCACTTTTTACGTTAGACATTTGAATCCCTAGATGATTTTCCAAAGTGTATTTCCTAAGGTAGTAACTATGCATGCTATAAGTAAACATTACATTGTAACCTGAAAGTATGTCTTGTTTGTGTTAGGCAAATTTGAGATTTATGCAGGATTCATTCCTCAGATAATAATATGCTTTTATTTTATTTATTTACATTCTGAATATTGCTCCCTGTTCTACTCCCTCAGAATGTTTTCCCAATCGCTCCCCTTTGCATCTAAGAGAGTGTTTCCCCACCTACCCACCCCATGTCCCCTCACCCTATCCATAGAATCCCTATTTCCTTGGGCATCAAGTCTCTACAGGATTAGGCACATCTTCTCCCATTAAGGCCAGAGAACACAGTCCTGTGCCACATATGTGCATGGGGTAGAGCAGCCCATGTGTGCTCTCTGGTTGGTGACTTAGTCTCTGAGAGCTCCTAGGGGGTCCAGGCTAGTTGACACTGTTGGTCTTCCAAAGGGGCTGCCATCCCCTTCAGCTCCTTCAGTACTTTCCCCAACTCTTCCATAGGGGCCCTCAACCTTAGTCCAGTGGTTGACTGTAAGTATCTGCATCTGTCTCAATCAGCTGCTGGAAGAGGCTCTCAGAGGACAGCCATGCTATGTCCCAGTATCCAAGCACAACATAGATTCAAAAATAGTGTCAGAGTTCAGTGCTCCCCAGTGGGATTGATCGTAAGTTGTGCTGGTCACTGGACAGCCTTTTCTTCAGTGTTTGCTCCAAATTTGTCTCCATATTTCTTTTTGATTGGAACTCTGTGTCAAAAATTTCAAAGATAGGTTGGAGAGACTACCTCCAGTAAATAGCCAGGGCCCCAGAGGAGGGATGGGGTCACTAAGCCAACTGTATAATATAATTTTTTATTTTCTAAGAAGAGATATGCAACAGTAGTCTAATAACCTGTGCTGTCATTTATGATTCACACACCAGTATTACTAGATTCTACTCCAAGAAGCTTATGATTTCAGTTCATCATTATTATTTAACAGATGCAAAAATAAATTCCCAGGATCATAAGAATAGATGGTTTCTTAGTTCTTTATGACCGGGGACCTAGCTGTCTTAACTATTATGTCACATTCTGTTGTGACTTTTTATTTTATAGTGAATCAGCTCTAAATTTTTTATAAAGTAGAATACCCTTGAAAATTCTAATTAAGAGATTTACAATATAGTCTTACAGTTCCTAATGAATGCAATAATTTTCCAGTATCTACTGTTATAATTGTTTTTTTGGTTAGTAAGAAAAGTTTCTGTTACATAACAAGTATTCATCAAGTACATAATTAAATTTATGCCTATCATCTATAGACAGTCTTGCTCTGTTTTAACTGCCAAATCCCTATGGACAATGACATTATTAATCATCTGAGAATACCTCAAGTGTTGTTATCAAGGAAATAAAATACATTAACTCATAAACATTATTCCCAAGAGTTTGGGAAATATTTTTAATAAATAAAAAATCATAGCCAAGAAAGCATGCAGAAAAAAGATTATAGAATATAAGCATATCTGGATTTGCTGTGAGAGAAAATAAATCTGTCCTATTTCCTCTTCCTTTTCCTTTCTCCAGCCTCTCCTGTGTCATCCTACTACTTACTCCATCAAATAAGAGTTGTAACCCAACAACATTGTTGCTACATGTAATCTCCTAGGTCTATATGGCCCAGCCTGAATGCAAACACATTCTTGATTATAGTATGTTCTGGTTGGAATATAGACACCCCTTAGCAAACACCTTTCATCTCAAAGAATAAAGGTAAATTTAAGTTGCAGAAGGAAGTGATTCAGCAGGAGACAAAGTAATGAATCAGAGGAAGATTTGACAGAGTGAGTCAAAGTTATCATATGCC
>JANHMN010000007.1:22928588-22953265 GCA_030674055.1 Rhabdomys pumilio
TCTCTCTCTCTCTCTCTCTCTCTCTCTCTCTCTCTCTCTCCTTCTCTAACAGTTAGACGCCAGTAGTTCTTTTCTAGGGGTTGAGCTTCTCAGATTTTCTAATACATGTTAATATGTCTATGAGTGTTATTTTGGGAGTCTTGTTTAGACAGCCATATTAGTGTCATATCATGTGTCTAGTTTTCCTGTCATTTCTAGGAGACTCACTCTCATGGCAGATTTTTGGTCCTCTGGATTTTACAATTAATGTTAGATAAAAGTGATACATTCTATGCCAGTTTCTGTGTTGTCCTGGATAACACTTATGAGGATATTAGGTAACAATCTGAAAATTAACTTTAGAAGTTTCCTTCTTGTTGATATAAACTTAAGAAGGTAGAGAAATATATGATTGTCACACACAAACACAAGGCAACTAACAGTCATACATTAACCAGATAAACACTTAAATAAATCTGATGGTATTTCTAATGGAACACAGAGCTTTGTGACATGTCATTGCTAAATGTTCTGCTTTACAAGATTGAGATTGGCCAAAGCAACTCA
Organism: Rhabdomys pumilio; assembly: GCA_030674055.1. Lineage (NCBI taxonomy): Eukaryota > Metazoa > Chordata > Mammalia > Rodentia > Muridae > Rhabdomys > Rhabdomys pumilio. Next base: position 22,929,135 of record JANHMN010000007.1, read on the forward strand.
TTATTCTAAGCAGGATCAATACTAAAAAGGATTTATTACTCAGTCCAGTGCATAAATCTGCTGTGATTAAAGCCGCTTCTCCAGAATACAGTCTTGATACTGGAAAATTTCCTTTCCTTGTGCAGAGGAGGTAATGAACTACATTTGTTTCTCAAGTTTTATAGTAAAGCAATTTGCTACTTATTCCCTCGTGCAGTTTCATCTTTAGTTTGTGTTGTGTTTGCTATGCTTGAAGATCTTCTACAAATACAGATATGGCACAAATGGACCGTATTTTGAGCAGCTTATGTTGCAGAAAGAGAAAACATATGAACCTAAATCTATTATTATCAAAATTGCTAGCTGCCATAAATATCCTATAGCAGGGTTTTGGGTAGAATATACAGTTGGCTTAGAAATCACAAGACTTTAAAAATTTTTGTGAATTTGAGTAGGGTTATGAATGATAAATAGAAATAATTTTAAAATATGTAAATTAATTATAAATATTATATTTCTTTTAAAAATTATTTCTTTGAGTTTTAACATTATAGTTATATTACTTTCCCCTTTCCCTTTCTCTACAGAGTAAATCCCATATATACCTGCTTGTTCTTGTTCAAACTCATGGCATCATTTTTATTACTTGTATTGACATATATGTGATATATATATATGTGTGTGTGTGGAACGTATATGTGACATATCTATCTATAATATGTATCATATATTATATCTATCTATAGTATTTATCTATAATATATATCATATAGATAGATATGTTACATATATGTTACATACATTATATTATATAAAACCTTATCTGTTCGTATGATGTAACTTGTATACATGTTTTCATGACTTATCATTTAAAACGCAATAATGTGTAGTAAAAATTTAGTAAATACGATTATTAAATCTGTAATTATTCTTTTCTAACAAAAGAAATTGAGTGTTTTCAGCACCTTAAATATATGTTCTCCAAATATTTCAATCTTTCCCTATCACCATTTTTTCATTTTGTTTTACTTTAGCAAAAATATTAAAATTTTTTTTTATTTTAAAAATATTGCTTGATTGTTTTCCTGAATGTATGTGTGCATGCTTGCCAAGGCCAGAAGATGATATTAGATATCCTGGACCTGGAGTCAGTGAATGTTGTGAGTATGAATGCTATAAACTAAACTTTGTTTCTTTAAGGAGAATCAAATACATATAAGAGGCCTAGAATATACAATCAATCAGTCTCCAGACTTTGTGTTCTTAAACACTGGGTCTTGTTGCCTCTCAGTCAATGAGCATCACACCTTTATGCCACTCAGTGTCACTTTTCCAAGCAGACTCACAACCTTGGATATTCATCAGTGGCAGAGTTCTTACCTAGTATGTATAATGTTTATGATTTGCTATTAACTCTGGTATAGAAAAGAAATGTGGTGGCTGCCAAACTTGACCACCTGAGTTCAGTGTTCCCAGAGTCAATGTAAAGGTGGAAGGAGTTAACTATCTCCATAATATTATCCTCTAACCCAGATAAAAACAAATGCTGGCATACAAAGATTTCTGTGCACGGATACAATGGATAATTATTAAAAGATATCACTTTAATATCACAATAAAAACTTACTCAGATGTCATTATTTAGAACAGGCTGTCCTTGAACTCAGAAATCCACCTGCCCCTGGCACCCTGGTGATGGGATTAAAGACATGAATAACAACCATATGGATAATTCTTTAAAAGACATTATATTTTTCAGAAAAAAAGTAGCTTCTTTATTAGAGTAACACTTTCATACTGTCTAAAATCTTGCTTGTATGACATAAGCAATACTGACTTATTTACATGTTTTGACATCATTCTTATGTGATTTTAAAAATTGAATATGTGAAGAAAATCTATATTTATCAAAATATTTAGTTGAAAAATAATTTTAAGATATTATTCATAGCACTTCTGAAATTATTGATGATAAATTGACAACTAGTGGCACCTATTAAGTATTAAATAAAAGGCTAAAGGTTATTCAACTTTTATTTATTTATTTATTGGATATTTTATTTATGATATGAATGTCATCCCCTTTCCCCATTTCCCATCCCTAGAATCCCCATCCCATCCCCTCTCCTCCTTTACGCTTTCATACCATTTTAATTACATGCATGTATTAAGGTCAGTTCTAGGTTGAGAGTCTAGCAATATAATAGATGCAAACAGTCAAGGAAAAAGCAATACATTAAACTCTAATAGTCAAAGAAAAAGCAAGGCATTAAACCCAATTACATGAACACTCCTGTGAAAACTGTTTCAAAGGGCTTATCAGGATGACCAAAGTATTTGAGTCTACTTCCCTGTCCTAGCGCAAGGCCAATTTCATGTCTGAAGCCTACTTCCTGTACTAGCCTAAAATTTAGAATCCTGTCTGAAGTTACTTCTTTGTTCTAGCCTAATATTTAGATTCCTGCCTGAAATTTCTTCTTTGTTCTAGCCTAAGATTTAGATTTCTACCTGAAGTTACTTCTTTGTTCTAGCCTAATGACAGATACCTGCCTGAAGCCTACTTCCATGTCTTTGACCAATGTTATATTCCTGTCAAGCAGACCATTTCCTTGTCCTGGACGCATGTCAGATTCTTGCCAAGCAGCCCCTAAGGCTCTCCACCTCCCCCACTTTTTATTTCATTAACAAGACTGAGCCTGTCTTAGGTCATTCTAACAAGAATGTCTTCTTTACCTCTCATGGAGTGTGCACTATCAAAAGCAATGCACTTCTGCCTTAAGTTGTTAAGGCTCTGTGCAGAATCTTACCCTTCCTTGGCTTGCCAGCCTGTTAATTTCATAACTCTTTCAGATTCAAGGAATGTACTTTGGCAGCCAACATGTTGATGTTGTTAAAGAAAGCTTTAACACAATGGGCAGGAATAAAAGTATTCCCAGAACAAAAAGGTATATATGACTTTGAAAAATATATATATATGCCATTTTCGAAGCTTGACCAAAATAGAAATACTGACCTCAGGCTATGGGTAATTTTATCTGCAGTATCTACCTCATTAACTCCCAGCAGAGCAGCATTCTTGAAATTCATAAGCTCTCTATGTATCGTTAAAACTTCCAGAGAGGTATTAGAATTATGACAAATACACTACATGTGTCATTAAATTTCTTCCTAATTATAATGACTACCACTGTAAGTCGTAGAACTAACATGAATCCAATGGTATTTGGCATGAGACCCAAGATGGCTCATTATCTTTAAATTCTGAACCAACTTCCAGTGATTTGAATAGGATAAATAAAAAGCATCTATCCTGTCTTCCAAATGCCTATCTAAATCCTCTTGTATATTCAACACTTTAGTAACATTTTTTGCTAAATAATTAATAAAAGTAATTGTCTTAACTTCTTGTGTCACAGCAATTGCAGAAGCAGTGGTGCTAGCAATTAATGTCATTAAGGTAGCTATACCAGCAATAATCAAGCCCACTACCCTCTTGCTTCTGCTTAAAGCCTGCCTCATTTCTTCAAGTACTTGCAAGCTATTTTTAGAATACCAAGGTTCTGTGATACTCAGAGCATTAAAATAAAAGCTGATTTATAGACCTTCAAAACTGACATGCCAGATTTCAAAACACAAACACAATTAGAAGGTGTACAATCAATGCAACTTACATTAAATACTGTAGAAGAAACAAAAATATTTTTAACTTGACAATTAAAAGAACCTAAACACATGTGCTAACACCTGTGTAAAATCTAGATCATTACCCAACTTTATCTCTTGCTAACATAACATCATAGAGAACTGCAGTTAATTTTCATATATGTCTCTGAAAATGTCCAGAACTCGACTTCCAAATGAAGATTGTTATTTCCAATATTGGATTGATTTCTAGACAAGTTCATGATTAAGTCTGAATAACTGGTCACATTTAATAACAATACAAGAGGCATTATAACTTCTCCTTTAAATTCTCTGTTCCACAAGGTCTAAGAACTTGAGACAAGACAGCTTGTCCCATCAGAGGTATAGGTAAGTAAGCAATGGTGGGATGAGAACTTAAGTCCAATACAGCTTCCCAGTCACCATTGTCAGGGTACCCAGCAATCTCACAGGTCAGCATCATTCTTTTTCCTGGCATTAGCATGTCTCACCCATCACTTTAGAAGCCACCACGCTCCTTCAGCATACTGTAGAAAAACACAAACATGCCCTCTTCCCGTATTTAATATCTGATCAGGATCATGCCTTATGCCAGTAAGTGGATCCTTCCCTTTCACCAATACATAAGTATGCCTAGTTGTAGAGTGCCATAGAAACTCAGCAGAAAGTTCCTTGGATCCAAATTTAAAAAAAAAAAAAAAATAAAATAAAAAGAACATGATTTAAATAAATTTGGGGTGTACAGGGATATATCTCCCCCTTTCTTAATTTAAGAAGATATTGTTTTAAAGTTCCATGAGCCTATTCCACAGTCTCTTGTTCTTGACAATTATAAGGAATCACCATAATATGGGTATTGTCAAATTGCTGCTAAAGTGTCTCAAATGTTAGACTGCCCTAGCCAGTTCCATTATCTATTTTGTTTTGTTTGTTTCTTTGTTTGTTTCTTTGTTTTCTTTTCTTTTTATTATTGGGTACTTTATTTATCTACATTTCAGTTGTTATCCCCCTTCCCCATTCCTCACACCCAGAAACCACTAACCTGTCCTCCCTCCTCCTATTTCTTTGTGGGTATGCCCCCACACATCCACCCACTCCCACCTCTCCTCTCTCGAATTCCTCCTCACTGGGACATCATGCCTTCAAGGGATCAAGGCCCTCCTCTCCCACTGATGCTCTTCAAATCCATCCTTCTCAACAAATACAGCTAGAGACATGGGTATCTTCATGCGTGTTCCCAGGCTATCTGTTTAGATCCAGAGTATTCTGGTTGGTTGGTATTGCTGTTCTCCCCATGGGCCACAAGCCCCTTCAACTCCTTCAGTCTTCTCTCTAACTCCACTTCTGGGAACTCTATGATCAATTTGATGGTTAGCTGTGAGCATCAGCCTCTGTATATATCAGGCTCTGGCAGTGGCTCTCAGGAGACAAGTATGTTAGGCTCCTGTCAGCATGTACTTCTGGACATCCACAACAGTATTTGCATATAGTAATTGATCTGAGAGGGATCTCCAGGTAAGGCAGTCTCTGGATGCTCTCTTCTACAGTTTCTGCTCTACACATTGTCTCATATTTGCTCCTGTGATTATTTTGTTACTCCTAAGAAGGACTGAAGCACCCACACTTTGGATGTTCTTTATCTTGGGCTTTATGTGGTCTGTGAGTTATGTCTTGGGCATTGTGAGATTTGGGGCTAACATCCACTTATCAATGAGTACATACCATGTGTGTTCTTTTCTGATTGTGTTACCTCACTCAAGATGATATTTTCTAGTTCCATCCATTTGCCTACGGATTTCAGAATTCATTTCTTTTAACAGCTGAGTAGTACTACATTGTATAAATGTACCATATTTTCTGTATCCATCTCTGTTGAAAGACATCTGGGTTCTTTCCAGCTTCTGGCTATTATAAATAAGGCTGCTATGAACATAGTGGAGCATATGTCCTTGTTATATGTTGGAGCATCTTCTGGGTATATGCCCAGGAGAGGTATTGCTGGTAATATGTCCAATTTTCTGAGGAACCAACAGATTGATTTCCAGAGTGGTTGTACCAGCTTACAATCTCAACAACAATGGAGGAGGGTTCCTGTTTCTACACATCCTCACCTGCATCTGTTGTCATCTGAGTTTTTAATCTTAGTCATTCTGACTGGTATGAGGTAGAATCTCAGGGTTGTTTTGATTTGCATTTCTCTGATAACTAAAGATGTTGAACATTTCCTTAGCTGCTTCACTGCCATTTTATATTCCTCAGTTGAAAATTCTTTGTTGACCTATGTACCCCATTTTGAATAGGGTTATTTGATTGTTTGGAATCTAATTTTTTGAGTTCTTTGTAAATGTTGGATATTAGGTTTCTATCAAATGTAGAATTGGTAAAGATCTTTTCCCAATCTGTTTGTGGTCATTTTGTCTTATTGACAGTGTCTCTTGCCTTACAGAAGCTTTGCAAGATTTTATGAAGTCCTGTTTGTCAATTATTGATCTTAGAGCATAAGCCATTGGTGTCCTGTTCAGGAACTTTTCCCCTGTGCCCAAGTGTTCAAGGCTCTTCCCCACTCTCTGGTCTGTTAGTTTCAGTGTGTTCGGTTTTATATGTAGGTCCTTGATCCACATGGACGTGAGTTTTTTACAAGGAGATAAGAATGGATCAATTTGCCTTGTCTAGTCCCTGATTTTAGTGGGATTGCTTCAAGTATCTCTCCATTTAGTTTGATGTTGGCTACTTTCACCATGAAGGAATGTTTGTCAAATGCTTTCTCAGCATCTAGTGAGATGATCATGTGGTGTTGTTCATTGAGCTTGTCTACATATTGGAATATGTTGATGGATTTCTGTATATTGAACTATCCCTGCATTTCTGGGATAAAGCCTATTTGATCATGGTGGATGATTATTTGATGTGTTCTTGGATTTGCTTTGTGAGAATTTTATTGAGTATTTTTGCATCAATATTCATAAGGGAAATTGGTCTGAAGTTCTCTTTCATTGTTGAGTCTTTGTGTGGCTTAGGTATGAGCATAATTGTGGCTTTATAAAAATGAATTGGGTAGTATTCCTTCTGTTTCTATTCTGTGGAATAGTTTGAAGAGAATTGGTATTAGATCTTCCTGGAAGGTCTGATAGAATTCTGCACTAAAACCATCTAGTTCTGGGCTTTTTTGGTGGGGAGACTTTTAATGACTGCTGCTATTTCTTTAGTCATTATAGGACTATTTAGATTGTTTATCTGATTCTGATTTAACTTTGATGTCTGGTATCTGTCTAGGAAATTGTCCATTTCATCCAGATTTTCCAGTTTGTTGAGCATAGGTTTTGTAGTAGCATCTGATGATTTTTTTTTTAATTTCTTCAATTTCTATTGTTATATCTCCCTTGTCAGTTCTGATTTTATTAATTTGGATATTCTTTTTGTGACCTCTGGTCAGTCTGGCTAAGAGTTTATCTATCTTGTTGATTTTCTCAATGAACAAGCTCTTGGTTTTGTTGATTCGTTGTCTAGATTTTTTTTTGTTTCTACTTGGTTAATTTCAGGCCTGAGTTTGATTATTTCCTGTGGTCTACTCCTCTAGGGTGTATTTGCTTCTTTTTGTTCTAGAGCTTTCAGGTGTGCTGTCAAGTTGCTAGTGTATGCTCTCTCCAGTTTCTTTGTATAGACACTTAAAGCTATGAGGTTTCCTCTTAGCGCTGCTTTCAGTGTGTCCCACAAGTTTTGGTATGATGTGTCCTAATTTTCATTAAATTCTAAAAAGTCTTTAATTTCTTTCTTTATTTCTTCCTTTACCAAGTTATCACTGAGTAGAGTATTGTTCAGTTTCCATGTGTATATGGGCTTCCCATTAATTTTATCATTCTTAAAGACCAACCTTAGCCGATGGTGATCTGATAGGATGCATGAGATTATTTCAATCTTTTTGTATCTGTTGAGGCCTGTTTTGTGCCCAAGCATATGGTTAGTTTTGAACAAGGCACCATGAGGTGCTGAGAACAAGGTATGTTCTTCTTCTTCTTCTTCTTCTTCTTCTTCTTCTTCTTCTTCTTCTTTTTTGATGAAATGTTCTATAAATATCTGCTAAATCCATTTAGTTATAACTTCTCTTAGTTTTACTGTGTCTCTGTTTAATTTCTGTTTCCATTATCTGTTCATTGCTGAGAGCGGGGTGTTGAAGTCTCTCATTATTATTGTGTGAGGTGCAATGTGTGCTTTGAGCTTTAGTAAAGTTTCTTTTATGAATGTTTGTGCCCTTGCATTGGTGCATAGATGTTCAGAACTGAGACTTCATTTTGGTTGATTATTTCTTTAATGAGTATAAAGTATCCATTCTTATCTTTTTTCATAACTTCTGATTGAAAGTCAATTTTATTCTATATTAGAATGGCTACTCCAGTTTGTTTTGGGGACCATTTGCTTAGAAAATTGTTTTTCAGCCTTTTATTTTGAGGTAGTATCTGTCTTTGTCACTGAGGTGCATTTGCTGTATGCAGCAAAATGTTGGGTCCTGTTTATGTATCCATTCCATTAGTCTATGCCTTTTTATTAGGGAATTAAGTCCGTTGATGTTAAGAAATATTAAGGAGAAGTGATTGTTGCTTCCTTTTATTTTTGTATTAGAGGTAGAATTATGTTTATGTGGCTATCTTCTTTTGGGTTTGTTGGAAGATTACTTTCTTGCCTTTCTGGGGTATAATTTCCCTCCTTGTGTTGGTGGTTTCTCTCTATTTTCCCTGGTAGGGTTCGAATTATGGAAAGATACTGTGTAAATTTGATTTTGTTATGGAATATCTTGGTTTTTCCATCTATGATAATTGAAAGTTTTGCTGTATATAGTATGATGGGCTGGCATTTGTGTTCTCTTAGGGTCTCTAATGATATCAGTCCAAGATTTTCTGACTTTTATAGTTTCTGGTGAGAAGTCTGGTATAATTCTAATAGGTCTGCCTTTATAAGTTACTTGACCTTTTGTCCTTACTGCGTTTAATGTTCTTTCTTTGTTTTGTGCATTTGGAGTTTCTTTTCTGATGTAATTTATTTAGAGTTCTGTAAGCTTCTTGCATGTTCATAGGCATCTCTCTTTTAGGTCAGGGAAGTTTTCTTCTATAATTTTGCTGAAGATATTTACTGGCCCTTTAATGTGGGAATCTTCACTTTCTTCTATACCTATTATACTTAGGTTTGGTCTTCTCATTGTGTCCTGGATTTCCTGGATGTTTTGGGTTAGGATTTTTTTTTTTTTTACATTTTGTATTTTCTTTGACAGTTGTGTCAATGTTTTCTATGGTATCTTCTGCACCTGAAATTCTCTCTTCTATCTCTTGTATTCTGTTGGTAATGCTTGCATACACAACGCTTAATCTCTTTCCTGTGTTTGCTATCTCCTGGGTAGTCTCTCTTTGTGATTTCTTTATTTTTTCTATTTCCAGTCTTGTGTCCTGAATCGTTTTGTTTAATTCTTTCACCTATTTGGTTGTGTTTTCCTGTAATTCTTTAAGGGATTTTTGTGGTTCCTCTTTAAGGGCTTCTACCTATTTACATGTGTTCTTTATTTCTTTAAGGGAGTTATATATTTCCTGCTTAAAGTCTTCTATCATCATCATGAGAAGTGATTTTAAATCTGAATCTTGCTTTTCTGCTGTCATCAGGTATTCAGGACTTACTGTGGTGGGAGAACTAGGTTTTGATGATGCCAAGTAACTTTGGTTTCTCTTGCTTACGTTGTTGTGCTTGCCTTCCGCCATCTGTTTATTTCTAGTGCTACCTTTGCTCACTATCTCTGACAGGAGCGTGTCTATTCTGTTATCTTGGCTGTGTCAGAATTCCTCAGAGTTCAGCTGTCTCTGTGATCCTGTGATCCTGAGACCTTGGTTTTGATAGCTCCTGAGAGTCAGGCTCCTTCTGGGCTCCTGAAATCCTGGTGTGTGCAAGCTCCTGAGATTGTGTGATCCTATTATCCTATGTTCCTGTGTGTTTGAGCTCCTGGGAGTCCAGCATTCTCTGGGTTTTGAGGGGTTGGGTGCAGAGCTGAAGCATTAGAGCTGCTCCAATCACAGGCACAGACAAGAAGGGTCCTGTGACACTGGCCTTGAGAGAGTTCCTGGATCTCAGAGGGTCCAAAATTACTTCCTGTTTAGTGTGGGTGATGGGAGGGGTTGTGGCTTACTCACCTACACTCCTGGGTGTGTTAGAACTCCTGGGAGTTCAGTCTACTCTGGGTTTTGTGGGTTTGGGTGTAGAGCTGAAGCCTTCGGTCTGCTCCAGGTCCAGACACAGACAGGACGGCGATATTCAACTTTTAAAATAAGCAACATTTTTAACTTTGTTTTATTATGTAGAAAAATAAATATGGATTTAAGAGTTAAGATTTTATAAGAGAAATAATTTTAGTACTTTCAGCTTATACATTGTTAAGTGAAATAGCTTCATTTCTCTCTGCTAATGCGTGAATGTAAAGAATACAATTATTTCCAGAACAGTTTGATAGCACTAAATCTAACTTAAATGACCCCATGGTTAACTTAACAATTGCTTTATTAAAATATTTCTTATTAATTCCATTATCATACCAGTTCTAAAAGTATAATAGAAAGAACATTAATATATCCTTTGTGGTAAAAGTATCCAGATTGTGCATATTTTTATCATAAAAATAAAAGATGTTTACAGATTTCCCAAATCTGTCTTCAAAAAAGGACCTTTATTTATAAGTCCCAAGATACTTGCTACAGATTCCATGTGACTAAAAGTATTGTCCAATATACATGATCAAGCATATACTACAATGCATGAAAGCAAAACGGAAATCAGTTAAATCTGAAAAGAAATACAACCTGCTAGTAAATGTATATTCAAATATGAAATGATGGCTAAATATCTAGAAAAAAACAGGAAATGGTGAAAAAGATTATTAACATTAATGATATTTAGTTTAGGAGTAATTAACAAATTTATTAAATAGTTTTAATTTAGTAGAAAAAAGTCTTTATTATTACTTTATATACATATATATTCTCTGATTTAAAAATTGTTTATCAAATACTGTCTCAAATTTTATAAAAGTCATCCAAATAAATGAGTTCAAAGAATAGAAAAAAATATTATCTTGATTCTAGATAATTAAAACATATTATAACCTTCTCATTTCCTTGATTGACTATAGCTTAGGAGTCGAAAACAAGAGACCTTATCCTTTTATCTGTCAGTACTAATGTACCTCTTCAGGGAAATTTCAAGGAAGAAAATATATTTATTGATTAATGTCTTTATTTATGGGAGTTCAAAGATATGAATTAAAAAATGCTTATCAAACTGTGCAAAAAAATTAAACTTTGTCACCCCTTATTGCATAGCTATTTCTGAACTTTGAGACAAAACCATAAATGCATATCAAAATGTAAAATACAAAACATGTATGAAACCAGTCAGAAATGCTTTGTAATGGCTTGGTAATTTACAATACCATCTCCTTTCTCAAATCAACTTAATAAAGGAAGTTGAAAGCCAATGTTAGATTAAAAATCTGAGAGTTGGTTCAGAAACAGCCAATAAAATCACCTACAACTGAAAGTTAATATTAAAAATCATATTTAATTTCCTTGTTATGAGATCCAAATCTAAGTGCAAATTATTAAACAACAAAATGTATTTTGTTTGATTTAGAGTTCAATGGTTTCTCTTACATTTCTTAATTGAATCTTCCTCTTCAGTATTGTCACTATAGTTTTAATACATTCTCCTTCAGTTTTTATGTAGAAAACTTATTAGAATGCCCAATAATTTTAGATCTGATTTTAGTACAAATATAATACAAGCTAATATTAAATATTACTAGAATACTGGTGTCTATAGACATTATGTAAAAATATTCAATTTTATGTTCTTATAATGGCTTAAATACAGAAATATTAAATTAATACTCCCCCTAAGGAATCATACTGTTTTCTAAATTTTAGTACCTTAGAACCAGTCTTTTAAACATAGTTATTTTTGGATTATTGTGATGTTTAAAATGTAAGTATAGAAAAATATTTAGTTTTGGTTAGTGCAAGATACTCAAAATTTTACCAATCTGTCAAAAAAAAACTCATGTTGATTGCAAAATTTGCTTGTGAATGGTTTCAATATTATTTTACATTTCTACATATTCACATCCAACTACATTTATTAACCTTCAACAAACTTAAATCAACTTTCATACTTCTGAATTTCCATTTTTAAAAAGATGTTGCCATATAAAGCATGGCTTTTCTTTGCTTTTTTTATTTTTCATGAAAACTTCTTGGAATCTTTGATACACTAAGAACTATTAAATATTATGAATGTCATAGACACTCTATGTTTTAATACAGATTATGTTATGTAATCTATCTACGATAGAAATAAAATTTGATCTTGAAAATAAAGTCAAGTCTGCTGTGTATGCTTGTAGTCTCAGCACTAAAGGAACAGTTGGCAGAATGACAACTTCATCACCTGCCTATACAATGCAGAGTTTATGTCCTCTTCTCTGTACTGATATTCTATGTCACAAAACTTAAGAACAACAAATAAACATGAACTATCAAGTTTAAACTACTTATACAAAACTCTTAAAATTCCCAAAGTTCTTTAATAACTAAGAATCCATATTAAACCTATCCATTTGTGATGGCACAAGATAGAATGATCCAGCCCACCAAGATTCAAGAAGGTATTATAAGAATTATATTTCAACTGACTATACTATTATTATAAATAGTCATAATAATTGCCTAGAAAATTAAGCAATAGTTACAGAGAGCAACTATCATCAGAAAATGTCTATTTTGTGTTGATTATATTTATTTTTTAAGAATACATTGCTGGTCAATCATAGATACTTGCATTTTTGCATGCATTTTTCCTAAAGAAATCCTCAGCCTACAATAAAATGTGAATTTAAAGAATTAAAAAAAAGAGAACAAAAAGAAAAAAAACACAAAGATATCTGGATTCACAGAAGCGGCAAGATTAAATGGTCTCCAGTTTATTAGTCCTGGGGGGAAGACATATTTTTGTACAGGGTTGTTATTGATCACAACTGCCCAAGTTGCACTGAGTTCCCTGAGATGGCAAGACCAATTTTCCAATTTATATATCATAAAGCCAATTTATTTTTCACACTGAAAGTACCTGTCTTTGGGCAATTTTCCTGATAATGTTTACCTACCTCTATACTAAAATTGGAGGTCAGTCAACAAAGTTGTATTCTTTTCTGACAGTTCTACTGAAATGCTGGTAAGAAGAATTAAATCCTGCTTGAAAAGACTTCAAGAAATTTTAACATTTGTTTTAGATTGTACCTATCATATTGCTGTCATTTCTTTAGCTGCTATCAAAGAAGTATTAGACAAAGAAAAGATATACTACATTTATGTAAAAATAATGTCTGACCATTTCTGTAAAATTAAAGTTTATTAAGTCAAAATTAAGGTCTAACTTTTAGATATATAAATGATACATCGGAGGAAAAGGTGCTCAGACATATATTAATCATGGTGTCAAATTATGAGAGAAGAGCTATGTCTTATGTTTGTTCAGAAGATGCTGTCTATATGAACTAACAATTTCTTAGCTATTCATGTGAAAAAAAGAAAACAAAACAAAAGAACATTTGGTGTAAATATTGGAGTTACAGTTTGGGAGATGACTCAGGTAATATTGTGTTGCCCTTGTAAGTACAAGGACTTCAGATCAATTTATATAAACCAAGAAAAAACAATGAAACAAATAAACAAACAAACAAAAAAAAAACAGTCGTGATGACTCCTGACAAGGCAAAGCCTGGATTCTTACTAGAACTTCTTTGCTTCTGTTTGGTGGAGGCATTATCTTAAAATCAAACAAAATGGGCAAGTCTTGAAGTATGATTCTCTAGGTGACCCTCCAGGTTCCACAGGCATATGTACATGTATCTACTCATATATCCATGAAACACAAACACAGACACACATACACACACACACAATCTCTCTCACACACACTTAAAATCAATACAAGCATAGTCATAAAATATTTTAGTTGCAATAAATTTTTAAAAATGATAAAAAAATGGGGTACAAATTTCACATATTATATGAGCTCTGCCTATGGTGTCAGACTGGTATAAAAATGCTTCTCAGTGTGCTGCAGATAAACATATTTTACACATTTCCCATTTGCTAAAATGTCATTTTTGTGGGTTTTTTTTTTTTCGGTTTAAAAGTGTTGTGGTATACATAATGTTTACACAATGTTTCTAGAAACCAATGAAATTCTGTAATTGTCTTCCAAAGGCTCCTAATCATAAGCATCTACTATATTTGTGACATGCATTCTTCCCACCACTGTTTCCTCAGTAACAATGCAACATTCAACAAAGTCTTGATCAGAATGTGGCCAATCAGACTTCTTTTCCCAACAGTTTACTTTTTTAAATTCACTTTAGATGCTGATCACAGACCCAATCCCCACTCTCCTCCCAGTCACACCCTTACAAACCCTAGCCCCATTGTCCCCTTCTCTTCTCCTCAGAGAAGAAGAGCCTCACTTGGGTATCATCTCACCCTGGGATATCTAATTCCAATAGGACTAGACACCTCTCCCACTAAGGCCTAACCAGGAAGTCCAGGTAGGGGGAAGAGGAACTAATATCAGAAAAAGAGTACAAGAAACCCACTCTCTACTTGTTAAGGGATCCACATGAAGACCAAGTTGCACATTTGGGATAGGAGGTCAATTTCCAATTCCTGCATGCTCACTGGTTGGTGTCCTGGACTCTGTGAACCTTTATGGTCTCAGGTTAGTTGACTGTGTAGATCTTCTTGTGCTGTCTTTGCGCCTTCCCACTTGCTCACTTCTATCCCACTCTTCCAAAGACCCTCTGAGCTCCTCCTGATGTTTGGCTGTGGGTCTCTGACTCTGCCTCTATCAGGTGATGAATGAAGCCTCTCAGGAGACAGTTATACTAGGTTCCTGTCTGCAAGTATAACAGATTATCATTAGTAATGTCAAGGATTGATTCTTGCACAATGGATAGGTCTCAAGTTGAGTCAGTCATTTGGTTAGTGTTTCCTCAGTCTCTGCTTCATCTTTAACTCTGCACATCTTGTAGGCAAGACAAATTTTAGGTTGAAGGTTTTGTGGATGGATTGTTGTCTCTGTCACTCCTCTAGAAATCTTGCCTGACTATAGGAGATAACTACTTCAGTTTCTGTAACCCCTCTGGTAGGTCTCAGCTATGGTCACTCGGATAGACTTTCTGAATGCTTCCCAGGCCAAGTCCTCCAGCTAGCCCTCTACCAATTTCCATTCTTACTACTAGCCTCTCATCTTTCCTTTCCCCATACTTCATCACCATTTCCCTCCTCATCCCTTCTCCTAAAAAGATCTATCCACTTGTAAGACCTACTCAGTTTTTTCTTCTGAGTGAGATTCATGCTTCCTAGGCTCGAACGTCCTAATTACTTAGTTTCTTTGGGTCTATGGATTGTATCCTGAACTTTTAGGTTAACATTCACTTATAAGTAAATTCATACTATTTTTGTCGTTCTGGCTCTTGGTTATCTCATTCAGGATTATATTCTCAAGTTACATTAATTTACTTGAAAAATTCATGCTATATTTAGTAGCTGAATAGTATCCCATTGTATAATTGTATCACATTTTCTTAATCTATTATTCAGTTGATGGACATTTAGGCTGTTTCCAGTTTCTGCCTATTACAAATAAAGTTGTTATGAACACATAGTTTAACAAATGTCCCTGTGGTATAGTGTGGAATGTTTTGGGTAGATGCCCAGGAGTGGTATAGCTGGCCCTTGAGGTAGAAGTATTCCAATGTTCTGAGAAAATTCTAAATTGATTTCCAAAGTGGTTGTAGTAGTTTGCCCTCTCACCAGTAACAGAGGATTATTACCCTTTCTCCACGTCTTCAGCAACATTTCCTGTCACATCAGAGTTTGTTTTTGTATTTTTTGTTTTTCTTTTCTTGTTGTTGTTGTAGTTGCTGTTGGTGTTGTTATTTTGCTTTGGTTTGGTTTTGTTTCTTTTCCTTTAGTTTCATTTTTGGTTTTTTTTTTTTTAATTTTTTCCATTCTGATGGGTATAAGACTGAAACTCTGAGTCATTTTCATTTGCATTTCCCTGATGCCTTAAGGAAATTGAAAATGGCCACCTTACCAAAAGCAAACTACAGATTCAGTGCTATCCCCATTGAAATTGAAACACAATTATTTACAGACATTGAGAGACATTCCACCTCATACCAGTTAGAATGGATAAGATCAAAATCTCAGGTGACAGCAGATGCTGACAAGAATGTGGAGAAAGAAGAACACTACTCTGTTGCTGGTGGCATTGCAAGCTGGCACAACCACTCTGGAAATCAGTCTGGTGGTTGCTCAGAAAATTAGACCCAATATTACTTGAGGATCCAGCTAAATCACTCCTGTGCACAAACCCAAAAGATAATCTAACATTTAACAAGGACACATGTTCCAATAGGTTCATAGCAGCCTTATTTATAATAGCTAGAAGCTGGAAACAGCCCAAATGTCCCTCAACAGAGGAATGGATACACAAAATGTAGTACACGTTTTGGAGTACTACTCCAGTAGTACTCCAAAGTACAGCAGTGGAGTACTACTCAGCCTTTAAAAACAATGACTTTATGAAATTTATAAGCAAATGGATGGAACCAGAAAATATCATGCTGAGTGAGGTAAACAAGTCAGAAAAGAACACACACGGTATGTACTCACTGATAAGCAGACATTAGAAAAAAAGCTTGAAATACCCATGAAACAACTTACAGTCCATATGAAGCTCAAGAAGAAGAAAGATCGAAGTATGGATGCTTCAGTCTTATTTAGAAGGGGGAACAAAATACTCAAAGGAGATAGATGGTGGGAGGGACTTAAGATGAAGAGAGGAGGGAGAGAAGAACAAAAGGGGCAGGATCAGGTGTGGGAGGAAACTGTGGAGATATACAGAGGGTCAGGAGATAGAACAAAGATGTATAGCAACGGGGGAATGAGGAACTGGAGGTATCCAACAGAAAATTCTAGATACTAGGAAAGCAAGAGGCTTCTAGGGCCCAATGGGGATGACATTAGCTATAATACTTAACAAAAGGGAGAGAGAACCTGTAGAAACCACAACCAGAGTTTAGGCATGGCCCCCAGTTGTGGAATGGGGCCACCAACCCTTCTCAAAAACTTAACCCAGGATTGTTCTTGTCTATAGGAAATAACAGGGACAAAGAATGGAACAGAGACTGAAGGAAAGGCCATCCAGAAACCTCCCCACCTGGGAATGCATCCCATCTGCAGCCTCCAGTCACAATTGCTGATGAAGTGTTTGCTGACAGGAGTCTGATATGAAAGTTTCTTGAGAAGCCTTACCAGAGCCTGACAAATACAGATGCAGATGCTTCCAGCCAACCATCAGACTCAGCCCTGGGACCCAATGGAGGAGTTAGGGAAAGGACTGAAGGAGTAGAAGGTGTTTGCAATCCCAGAGGAAGAACAATAATATCAACCAACCAGACTCTCTAGATCTCCCAGGGACTAAACCACCAACCAAGAGTACACTTGGAGGGACACTTGGCTCCAGCTGCGTATGTAGCAGAGGATGCCTTATCTAGCATCAATAGGAGAAGAGGCCGTTGATTCTGTGCAGGCTCAATGCCCCAGTGCAGGTGTATGCGAGGGAGGTAAGGTGGGAGTGGTTGGTTGGGTGAAGGAGCACCCTCATAGAATCAGAGGGAGGGGGTTGGGATCCTTGTAACTGCAAGGATCTTAGTCCTTAGAAGACACTATTTACTCATAAGAAGACACATGCTTGATAAAGAGATGGATAAATATATCCTTTGCTAATGGGCAGCAAACAAATGGGGGATGACTCTGTCTACATAAGACAGATATAATAAAATTTATCACAAGAACCAAAAACTATCATGTTTTCCAAAATATACCGTAAGGTATATTGAGAAAAATTTTTGCTAATGACAAGCTGATCAGACACATTGCCTTTTGTTGCTTTACTTGAACATCTAAATAAAACTAAAACTTTGTTAGAAGGACATTTACATTGTAATTACAGTTTGCAGTAAACAAGTGGGGTATCCCATAGTTTGCCAAAGTCATAGGCAAAAAATTGATGGAATCAGGATTCAAACCTGGTCCATCTTCTACCAAACCTACAACTCAATGCCAGGGCTACCTGAACAAACACCACCACCTAATGGTGGAGCAGAAGAGGCAGTGGAAGCTGATGTTTTGGTGGGAGCAGCATTTAAGAGCTCACTTCTCTCTCTCTCTTTTTTTTTGATATTTTATTTATTTACATTTCAGATGTCATCCCCTTTCCCAATCTCCCCTCCCTAGAACCCCCTATTCCATCTCCCCACCTCCTTTTTGCTAATATACCATTTTAATTACATGCATGTATCAAGGTCAGTTCTAGGTTGAGGGGCTAGCAATATAATAGATGCAAATAGTCAAGGAACAAGCAAGACAATACTTCTTTCTTAAATCGCAAATGTGAAACAAAGAGTGAGTAAACAGGGAACAAAGAAAAGCTTTAGGCTCCCAGAGCCTGTTCCCCATTGATAGGCCTCATGCAGTGAGTTCACACATCCTAAACCTCCCCAAACCACTCAGCCAACTGAAGACTTTGTATTCCAGTACGTGAGCCTAGAAGGGCACATTCTCATTCAAAGCATCACATGAGGAAGCTGTCACCTAAACACCGAGAAGTTAGTAATGCTTTCTGATATGCATACATACTAGAATTTGCTACTTAATGTTCTAGCTTACACAAATGCTTCAAAAATTCCAGTACACATAGAAGACCAGAAACTATTTTTTTTAAAAAATATTCAACCCCACCTAGCCTGATAGTCGTACTGGAAATTATGAGCTTTAAAACTTTGTCTGTTGACTATGGTTTCTGTGAGTCTTTGTCATTCACCTTAAAAATGGTGAAATTATACAATAGGCTAAAAAAAGATATTTTTGTTTTGACTGTGAAATCTTTATTCTCTACAAGTTTTACACAATAACAGAAATATAGCAAGAAAGTTAATTATATTAATTTTATAAAAATACCAACATCATTTCAATTTCCTTGAATATATATTTACCATGTATATTCATGAACATGAAAATGTACTAGAAAACATTCAAAACTTTTTGATTAATAATTTGAGTATGTTTCTCACATTAAATGGGATAAAATTATGAAATAACCATTTAAAAACTGTGCATTCTGAATGTCAACACCGGGATCTTCATGCAAGCTATCCATACTTGTTTCAAGAATAACACAGTCTTTAGGGAAATCTATCCTCAGCTTTTAAATGAAAGACTCCTCTGGGCTGTTTTAGTCTTTGTAATAAAATAAATTAAGATCCTAATTAGCAAGCGAATCTCAGGTAGTGAGGTTGCCATATGTAGAAACTACTGTCTTTTGAAATTTTCTACTGTCTCTAATGCAATAAGATCAATAATAATTTCCTTTTATTTGATCACAGCTCCAAAATTATCTCTGTCAGCTCATTAAATAAAAATGGTAATGAGGTCAAATTAATTTCTTTATCTTTAAGCCTAAATACAAGATTTCACACTGGTCTCTTGTTGTCCTAGACTTGCCAGCCAGGAGGTTAAACACTTTGTCTGTTTCTTGGAAGTGTGTGTCTGCCATTAATGCAACAGAAGCTCTGTTTTACCAATAAATGGAATCAATTCCCTACCATGTCTCCCATTGTATAGACAGAGTCTACAACCACTTACTCCATCATCGGCTTAACTCTCAGGAGAGTAAGACTAAATGATTTTATTCAAAAGAAGAAAAATAAATAAAGCCACAGCTGGAATTTTAACACTACAGTTTTAAAATCCCAAATCTAACCCTAAGCAAGGCTTATAAAGAAAATCCTCTCTTTGAAATATTTTTCTGATTTACGTATCAGTATTGATATTTATGTCTTCCTCGGTGAGCCTAAGTTCAATGACTCCTTCATGTGGAGCAAGGAAATCCTCATCTCAGAACGGATCTCATCTCTGGCACACAAGATTTAATTTTATTTTTAGGTTCTTTCAAGAGTTTCTCTGTTAAAGAAACTGTGTTTCTTCAAGACCAAAGGAAAAAATACTTTATTTCTGCTTTCTTTCATATTTTGAAGATATTAAGATATACACATTAGGAAATATTATTATGACTTATTTTAAACTGATTGACTTTCAAAAATCTAGTTGACAAACTAAAAACAAGTATAATTAAAATATTTCATGATATTATTTTCATAATTCTGAACACAATTGGTCTGAACAACATTCGCTTGTATTTTGTGACTACCATCATTTTATTTATGTCATGCAGACTTATGATTTAAAAATACAAACACCGTAAATTGAACAAATAAGAGGATGATCAAACAAAATAGGACCCAAGAATGGAACACATTGCTAATTGTGAGTAGACTTACTCTATAAGTTTCATATTATTTTTTCTTTTTTATTGGATATAAAATTTTTTATTTGCATTTCAAATGTTATTCTTTATCCTGGTTCCTTCCAGAAATCCCCTATCTTATCCCCCCTCCCCTGCTTCTAAGAGTGTGCTCCCTTGCCCACCACCTCCTACCTCCATGCCCTCAAATTCCCCTATACTGTGACATCAAGCCTTCACAGAACCAAGGTCCTCTCCTCCCACTGATGCCAAACAACGTGATCCTTTGCTACATATGTGGCTCGAGCAATAGATTAATCTACATGTATTCTTTGGTTGGTGGTTTAGTCCCTGGGAGCTCTGGGGGGGTGGGGGGGGCTGGTTGGTTGATATTGTTGTTCTTCCTATGTGGTTGCAAACCGCTTCAGCTCCTTTAGTTCTTTCTCTAACTACTCCATTGATCTCAGAAGATGCAAAGATCTCCCATGATCATAGATTGGCAGGATTAATTTAGTATAATGACCATCTTGTCAAAAGCAATCTACAGATTCAATGCAATCCCTTTCAAAATTACAGCTCAGTTCTTCATAGAAAGAGCAATTCTCAAAATCATTTGGAATAACAACAACCAAAAAAAAAAAAAAAAAAAAAAAAAAAAAAAAAAAAAAAAAAAAAAAACAGGATAGTGAAAACTGTTCTCAACAATAAAAGAACTTCTGGGGTAATCACCATCTCTGATCTTAAGCTGCATTACACAGAAATAGTAATTAAAACTGCATGGTATTGGTACAGAGACAGGCAGGTAAATCAATGGAATATAATTGAAGACCCAGAAATGAACCCACACACCTATGGTCACTTGATCTTTGACAAAGGAGCTAAAACAATACAGTAGAAAAAAGATTGCATTTTGGTGCTGGTTCAACTGGAGGTCAGCATGTAGAAGAACACAAATCAATTTATTCTTATCTCCTTACACAAAGCTCAAGTAGATAAAAGACCTCCACATAAAACCAGATACACTGAAACCAATAGAAGAGAAAGTGGAGAAGACCCTGGAATATATGGGCACAGGGGAATATTTCCTAAACAGAACATCAATGGTTTCTGCTCTGAGATCATGAATCTACCAATGGGACCTCAGAAAATTGAAAAGCTTCTTTAAGGCAAAGCACACTATCAATAGGACAAAAACCAGCAACCAACAGATTGGGAAAAGATCTTTACCAATCTTACATCCAATAGAGGGCTAATATCCAAAATATACAAAGAACTCAAGAAATTAGACTTCAGACAATCAAATAACCCTATTAAAAATGGGGTACAGAACTAAACAAAGAGTTCTAAACTGAGGAAACTAGAATGGCCTAGAAGCACCTTAAGAAATGTTCAACATCCTTAGTCATCAGAAAAATGCAAATCAAAACAACCTGGAGATACCATACCACACCGGTCAAAATGACTAAGATAAAAAACTCAGGTAATAGTAGATACTAGCAAGGATGTGGAGAAAGAGGAACACTCCTCCATTGTTGGTGGGAATGCAAGCTGGTACAACCACTCTGGAAATCAGTCTGGTGGGTTTCTCAGAAAACTGGACATAGCATTGCCTGAGGACCCAGCTATACCACTCCTGGGCATATACCCAGAAGATGCTCCAACATATAACAAGGACACATGTTCCAATATGTTCATAGCAGCCTTATTTATAATAGCCAGAAGCTGGAAAGAACCCAGATGTCCTTCAACAATAGAATGGATACAGAAAATGTGGTACATTTACACAATGGAGTATTACTCAGCTATTGAAACCTGAATTCATAAAATTCTTAGGCAAATGGATGAAACTAGAAAACATCATCTTGAATGAAGTAACCCAATCACAAAAGAACACACATGGTGTGCATTCACTGATAAGTAGATATTAGTCCAAATGCTTATATCCAAGATATAATTCACAGACCATATAAAGCTCAAGAAGAAGGAAGATCAAAGTGTGGGTACTTTGGTCCTTCTTAGAAAGGGGAACAAAATACTCATGAGAGCAAATATGGAGACTAAGTGAGGAGCAGAGACGAAAGGAAAGGCCATCCAGAGCCTGCCCTACCTGGGCAGTCACTAAACCCAGACACTGTTGTGGATGCCAACAAGTGCATGTTCACAGAAGCCTAATATAGCTGTCTCCTGAGAGGCTCTGCCAGAGCTTGACAAATAAGAGTCATATTATGATATGCTATATTATATTATGAAATATAAATCTTGCAAATACATATACATTCATTTGGTTTTTTTAATTTTCACTATTTTTAATTGAGATTCAACTTATATATTACTTCCCTCAAAATATGCTCATCACTTACATCTCATTTGTTACAAATGAGTTATAGTATGTAGTTAGATCTGTGTCCTACTTGTGAAACCCCTGAAAAGTAACCTGTGAGCTTCATTCCAAACTCTGAATTCTCCAAGACAAAGGTGTCATATGGCTATGATAACTGTTGCCTTTAGAAGCTAACTGCGGAGATTGTGGAAACTTCTTATATTAAGAGTTCGTTACAATAACAAAGAAAATTTTTAATACATTCCAGACAACACTGTGCAATGCAATATGTTGCAAAAGTTAGATATCAAATGTGAACCTACCCACTCTAAATCTTGTGATTACACATGTCATAGATATAGATAGATAGATAGATAGATAGATAGATAGATAGATAGATAGATAGATGATAGATAGAGATAAATAGATAGATGATAGATAAATAGATATGTGTGTGCATGCATGCATGTATGTGTGTATATATATACATATATATATATGTTGTGTGTGTGTTTACATGTAACATACAACAGATGTAATATATATTATACTACACAAAATGTAGTATATTATACAACTACTTTGAGATAAGATTTGGTGAGCATTTAATTTTATAATAAAGAGTGTGGCTGTAAACATTAAGAATATCTCCTTTAGGGAAACCAGAAGCCATGTAAGAATTTTCATTAAAAGTATAAGATTTACATGACATACACTGGTTACATCACACACACACTGGTTTCTATGATTTTGGCTGCATGTATTTTTTTTTAACATGATGCTATGCAAAAAGGAAAGGAAAGTTGCTACCAAGCCTAGGGAAAATAATAAATTTTGATATGTATAACCTGGCAATATATAAGTGAATATGACATTAAATTAATAAAATACCTCCAATAAGAATTTTTAATGTAACATGGTATAGCAAATGTATGAAATACAAAGTATCACTGGGGCTGGAAAAAAGGCTAAGACCATTAAAGAAGTTACTGTTTTGCAGAGACCTGAGTTTAATTCTAAGTATCTGCATCAAGTAGCTCAAGTCTCTTATAATTACAGTTCCAGGAGATCATACACTCTTCTCCCATCCATAGACATATGGTACACATATAGTCACTCAGACATACTCTTCCACCAAAATTATAAATAAACCAGAAAGAAAGAGAGAAAGAAAGAAAGAAAGAAAGAAAGAAAGAAAGAAAGAAAGAAAGAAAAGAAAAAAGAAAGAGGGAAGGAAGGAAGGAAGGAAGGAAGGAAGGAAGGAAGAAAGGAAGGAAGGAAGGAAGGTGGGAAGGAAGGAAGGAAGGAAGGAAGGAAGGAAGGAAGGAAGGAAGGAAAGAAAGAAGAAGGCAGGAGGCAGGTAGGTAGGTTGTATTTTTTTAAATTTTCCATTAATTTATTTATTCAATTTAGATCCTGATCACTGCTTCTCCCACTGCAGGTAACCCCTCTCACACAGTTCCTCCCCTCATCCCCAATTCCTCCATCCCCTTCTAAGAGAGTGAGGCACTCCGTGGTTATCCTTAAACCCTAGCACATCAAGTCTTTGCAAAGATAGGCACATCCTTTCACTCTGTAGCCAGACAAAGCAGTGCAATCAGGGAAACAGGATCCATAAGCAAGCAACAGCTTTAGGGACAAACCCCTCCCCAGTTGTTGGGATACTCATATAAAGAGCAAGCTGCATGTTAGCTGGATATGTTCAAGGCCCTAGGTTCAG
>JANHMN010000007.1:22953665-23118895 GCA_030674055.1 Rhabdomys pumilio
ATTCTCATTACCGTCTTTGTCACTACAATGGATTTACAGTGCATCATTTTCCATCCTTGTTATAGTCTTTGTCAGAAAAATGAGACATCATCTATGCCATCTGCCTTTCTCACACCCCCTCCCTTACGCTTTATTGTATTTTTCATAGATTGTATTAGAGGAATAAATTGAGCAGCTCAGATGAAGTCCATGGAAGAGCATTGATAACTATCAGAACAAAGTCCCCAATCATGAATTCACAGGCCAGGTAATGGAATTGCATGACCAAATAAGATAATCATAGATAAACGTACTGCTCTGAAATTAAAATACATGCAAATGTATTCTTTGTGTAAATGATGTAAATATGCAAAACTTATATAAAATAACTACAGTTGTTTGTAACAGGAATATTGTGAACATATCAACAAATACCTTGGATCCTACCTGCTTCCCACAGCTCTCCCTTCCCCTAGGTCAAATACACATATATACATATATAAATATACATATATACATGAGGATATACATAAAAGCATACTTTGTGTTGTATAAGTTTTTGTCTTTTACTATTTATTATTACCATATTTAAGTTTATATGCTTTTAGATTAGCTTTAGGTACACAAAAATTAAAATTCAGATACAAAAAATTTGTACATATTCTCTACTCTGGTACCTTTATTCATTTTTACATGCACTGGTGTAAGGAGATATTTGTGGCAACTGAACAACCCGCACCGAAACATCATAGTGTCTCAAACACTGAGTTTGCCTTAGGATTCAGTCTTTTACTTGTTTGTTGAAATTATAATATAATTGCATTATCTCTCTTCTTTTTCCTCTGAGTAGTCTTCCATACAAACTCTCTTTGCTCTTCATACCCTTGTTTTTAATTAATTGTGTTTAAAACATACATATACATATATACATTTACATATATTCCTGAGTACACAAGTACAAACTTCTCAGTGTGTAGAATGTTGCTTTTATGTTCAAATTAGAGTTCCATTTTTATTCTGTATATTGTATGGATTTGGATAACTACGTATGTGACAGTTACTCATAATGTATCATTCAGGTTACTGGTACTAACTTAAGAATGCTCAGTTATCTTCTCATTAGTCCATCTTCCTCAACAATTGACAACTGTTGACCATTTTACTATCCTTAGAATTTTTCCTTATCCATAATTTCATATGGTTTGAACTCTGAACAGGTAACCTTTCATATTAGTTTCTTTCACAGGTTTCCTCATGTCTTTTCATGGATTGGCAGTTTTTATCTTTTCAGCACTGAATCATATTCTGTTATCTAGAAATATTGAAGTTTGTTCCTCCTCATTTTGCTTGTAGATATGTTTTGGTGACTCTGAATAGTGCTATTCTACGACCAAGTGTGTAGGTTCTCGTAGGGATATATTTATGTTCTTTAAATCACATTTAAAGATGAAAGTTGTTGGATATTGTGGTATACAAGTATTTAATATCCTAAAAAACCATCAACGATGCTGTGCCTCTTTACGTCCCAACCCCCAACAAGAAGTTTTGATACCCTGGGTCTTGATCTGCATTTTATACTGTCAGTGTTCTGAGTATGACACATTCCAATAAGCACATATTTGGATCATTTTAATTTGGAACTTAATATTATTTTGTTATAGAAGATCTTTTTACATACTAAATTTTTAAATGTTTAACTTTTTGGTGGGATATCAGTTGATATCTCTGGTCTATTTATTTTAAGTTATTCCTTGTCTTGATACTGAGTTTTAACAATTTTTTATTTAATGATCATTGGTCTGGTAAAGTTTGTGGTAGACACTTTTCTGTAGAGTGTAGATCTTTTCTTCTTCTCTACACTTTATCCTTTAGAGCAAAAAATTAATGCTAATAAAAGCCAGACTTTTTCATTATCTCTTTCGAGGATTATACATTTTGTGTCTATCAAAGTGATTACCACTGCAGGCTATTAGTACCTCTGAGTCTTCTCATGTGGCTCTCATGTTACCCTATTCAATTTCAGACTTAACGCTTACAATCCTTAGGCTCATTGGATAGGAAACTACCTGTATAGTATCCAGCTGGGCTTGAGAATTAATTAGGCTTTAACATGATTGGAGGAAAAAAGAAATACAAAAGCACACATTGCATTGCGACAAACTGGTAGCCCCAACAGGAAAATGAAGACCCAAGATGAAAGCTAAGCACTTTTTTACTAAGGGGGGGAAATTTAAGTAATTTTTTAAAATTGAAGTAAATAAGGGGACAAAAGAAACATGGGAACCATTAAAACATGCTCTCCCTAAAGAAGTCTCTATGATTCAGCTCTCTGTACCTGATGATAAGAAATTTTTGTTTTACATTGTAGGTTGAAGGCTGAGTTGGTGTCCCAAGACCTCCACTAGAAGTTGTATGTATAGGAGATGGCTGGTTCAGGCGGTATATGTCACATTTCTAAGAGTCTTAAATGGTGTCATCCTAATAGATTCCTGGGAGTTTTTGTAGCACTAGGTTTCTAACTTGCCGCTGAATTACATCCCATTTCCAGTTATCTTTCCTAGTACTCTCTCCATCCATTCTCTTCCAACTTGATCACTCCTATTCCTTGGTCCAGTACTTTGTCTATTCTATTTACTTTCCCCCTAGAGATCCATGCACAACTAAAATTCACAACACTGACTCATTTATTTCTCATTTTTATTGGTTATATTTTGCTTATATTTTAAATGTTGTCCACCTTCCCTGTTTCCCCTCTGCAAGCCCCCTATCTCATCTCCCCTCCCCCTGCTTCTATGAAAGTGCTACCCACCCACACACCCACTTCCACCTAACTGCCCTAACATTCCCTTATGATGGGGCCTCAAGCTTCCACAGAACCAAGGGCCACCCTTCTCATTGATGCCAGATGAGATAATCCTCTGCTACATCTGCTGCTGGAGCCAAGGGGTCTTCCCATGTGTAATCTTTGGTTGGTGGTTTAGTCCCTGGGATCTCTGGTGGGGTTAAGGGGGTTCTGATTAGTTGATATTGTTGTTTCGTCCTATGGGGTTGCAATTCTCTTCAGCTCCTTTAGTCCTTACTTTAACTCTTCCCTTGGGGTCTCTATGCTCACTTTGATGGGTGAATGTGAGCATCTGTATTGATAAATCCACATCTGTATTGATCAGGTTCTAACAGAGCCTTTTGGAAAAAGGCTATACCAGGCTCTGTCAGCAAGCTCTTCTTGGCATCAGCAGTAGTTTCTGGGTTTGGTGTCTGCAGGTGGGATAGATTCCTAGGCTGGTCAGTCTCTGAAAGCATCTGCAGAAGGCAAAAGGCAATAAAGGCTAGTTTATGTTTAAACAACAAAATGACGAAATGAATATGTATCTAGTCAGGTAAAACATGATTGACACTAGACATCTGGGAGACCATTAGTTAGCTAATGATGTCTAACCCCTGACATTCAGGGAACTCCAAGTAAAAAGTGATGCTATCTATTATATAATTTTTCATGGCAAAATGCCACTATTGTCTGTATGCTATGTAAATATGACCTTGTAGTCATATGGGAGAGCCTTCACCGTCTGCTTTTGTCAGCCAGCCTGTGAAGGCCTGTGCATGGCCACCTGCAGCATGTTTGCTAGTCTTTATTATGTGCCTGTGCCCATCTGTGTGCCTGGGCTCCAGGAGGCACCTGCCACCCTTGAAGCCTCTGTGATGGTGAATAAATTATTAT
Organism: Rhabdomys pumilio; assembly: GCA_030674055.1. NCBI lineage: Eukaryota > Metazoa > Chordata > Mammalia > Rodentia > Muridae > Rhabdomys > Rhabdomys pumilio. Next base: position 22,957,363 of record JANHMN010000007.1, read on the forward strand.
AGCTTATCCTCCTCACTCTGCTTGGGTTTTCTTCAACTGTTTCTGGACTTAAATATCATAGTATCACTTTTTTTAAAATAATAAAAAAGAAAACCATGATTTTAAGAGTAATTTTCATTTTTGCCTTTTATCTGAAATAATTTTCCCTATTCTATATAATTACCAAACATAAAATAGATTAGCATTATTTGTGTTCACTGTGATATAAATATAAGTCCTGATTAATTTCTCCTGTCCAAATGAAATACTGCATGACCTCACTCTTTATTGGGATTACAGGAACAGAATGAGGACTGACATACGCACCAATACCATTAATCATGTTCTCAGCTAAGCTGTGCTAACCACTGCTCTGCACTCTCAACTTCTGAGATTAAATATGTTAATGAGATCTTGAAGCATTTGTGGTTTTGCTTCTAGCTTATTTTACTTAATAAAATAAAATTTATGTTAATATAAATTACAAGTGTTTATTTTTTAAAGCTGAGTTGTAATGCATGATGTGAACATAATACTTTTTGAAATTATTCTTTAATCCTCTTTTTTAAGGTTCAGTTGTTATCCCCCTCCTGGCCTGCCTTCTGATTATTCTTTTATACATTTGACTAATTATGGTCAAATCCATATGTTTGTTATTGTGAATTATAATTCTAGTGGACACAAGAGGTCAGATAGATCATTAACATATTATTTCGACACCTGTTAGCTATAAATCCAGGTGTAATATTACTAGAACTTGTTCCAGAATTTTTTTATTTGAAGAAACATGATTTTCCATGTGCTTCCACTATTTTACTTTCAAAGCAACAGTGTGCAAAGATTCCCCTTTTCCCAACAATGTCTTGAATGCTTATTCTCCCTTATCCTTCTTGATAAGAAATTAATACTCAAAATACATATAGATTTCAATCAGGTCAACAGTGAGAAAATAAGTCAGTTGAACAATGGGCAAAAAAATTGAATAGATACTTCTCAAGGGAAGACATTCAATTAGTGGTCAGATACATATTTTTAAGAAAATTCTTACATTCCTAATAATGACAAAATGCAAATAACCAAAATAAATTTTCTCCTCACATCAGTGGGTTTTCTACTACTGTTAATGCAGACATAAGTATTACAAACAGACTTTTTACTTTCATGATTGCCTTGGCACTATACACATATTTGATTGATAATTCCCCCAAGGTTCTCTATCCTATCTCTTTAATCTATTCTCACCTTAATCCCAAACACTAAGCATATTCAGAGTTGTAAAGTATGTTTTCTTTGTGTGAAACACATAGACTGCTAAATGCTGCAGTATTATGGGGATCATTCTCTCAAGCTACTTTCTCCTCCATGAGAATGGAATTCCAATACTAAATCCAGAATCCACAAAATTTATATATATATATTAGGTGTGTTGGAAACATATTTTTCATTAAAATCTATCAACAATGCTTTATGGAGTATTTATTTAAGTGTAAAGCTATAATTACATAAGAAATATCAACGTAAAACTAAATAGTATTGAAAAACTTAAACAATAGAAAAGATCACATATTCAATATTTGCATGCTCCTATGTGTTAGAAGAAATTCTGTAAATGAAAAAATACATCATAGAAAATAAATTTCTAAAAATTCCTTCAAATCTACATGATAAATGAAGCAGACTAAGTAAAAATACAGAAAATTAAAGTTACAGATTAACCCAGGAATTGCTTTAACTATCGAATCAAGAAGTATATACTAATGATGAACTGGAAATCTCAGAGATATGGAGTTCATAAGTAATTTAGTAATATAGTCAACATCCCAGCCAACTTAAGATAAAAAAAAATAATGTGAATATTAAAAGAATGAAATAAGCTCATATATTAACCTGAAAATAAAGAATCTTGGTAATGTTAGTACACTTAAATATATAAGAAAGTTTCAGATCTAAAAAAACAGAATTTATCAAAAATACCATATAAAATAGAGCTCAGATATTCTACAATTGTTTTTAAAGTAATTGAATGACCTTTCAAAAACCTTTCTGAAATGAAAATACTAGTCCAAAATAGATTTTTCTAAACCTTACCAAATTTGAAAAGAAATAAAACCATTAATGAGAATTATTATTACTTTCAATTATACACTCTAATAAATAAAATTGCATCCCATGAAAACATATCTAATACTTGAGTAATGAATAGTTTAAAGTCTTGATATAATTTTCTAAAGAATAGTAAAACTCAGTGTGATCTCCAGTACATTTTATTAGTCTAACATATTACCTTAAAGAATCAAATAGAAAAATTAGAACATTAAGAAAAAATTTAAAAGTCAACAATATTTCAAAACTATTATTACCATGCAGTATTTGTTAGGGGAATTACCTCAATGTCTTAACAATTACAAATTTTAAAAGAAAATTTAACAAACTTTATACTCATATCTTAAGGAATACAATAAATGCATTTGATAAAATTCAATATGAAAAATATATCATTGACTATTATAGTAAAGCAAGCATCGGTTGATGGAGTCACACCCTTTCAAATGTGATCAGTGTAGGAACACAGATGAAACAGAGACCAAACAACGACTGGTAAAACTTAAGATCCATTCCATGGGCAAGAAGCAATTCCTGATAACCCAGAGAACTTAAATCTTAATAGAAGCAATGATATCTAAAATACATGAAAAAAAAAAAAAAACAGTTTGATAGCAAACATAAAAATTGTAAAGAATACAATAGAAATAGACTCCTCTATTCTACATCAATGTGAATAACCGTTGGGTGTCTTTCCTCACAAGTATGCTTCTCTGTCCCAGAGATGCCTTACTTCCCTCCAGCTTCTTCCTTTTTCATAACAGAGGATGGTAAAAGGAAGTAGTGAAGATTCATCTCAGCAGTGTATTAAATTTCTTCAACAGACAACTATGCTTCATGGACTCCCAGTGGCTGTAACAAGACTTTCTTTGTATGGTTTTCCTGTCTAATGTTTCCTTCAATGACACCCTTCAGCTGTATTATTGTGCATCAGTCTTGGGATGAGGTCTAAATACATTCCTGGTCCTTTGATTTCCTCCAATTATTCCACTCTGTTGGTTACTTGCTGGCAGGTCCAGGCAAGAGGAGAGCAGCCCCGGTCATACCAGGTCTCTCAGTGACTGAACAGAATGGTGTGTTGATGGCCCAAAAGAAACGCAACAGGCCAGGAGTCTTGTCAAAGCAGGAACTCAACTTTATTGCTTCAGCCTCTGGCTTATATAAACTTGGAGGGTAGGAAGAAGGATTTTTGGTGGGATGAGATAACGTAGGAGGCAGAGAAGGGTGACAGAGGGTAGGGGGTGGTTGACAGGGCCAATGGCAAAGCTCTACATTAGCAAAAGTGGGGCAGAGGCAGGGTCAAACAGGTCTTGCTGAGTCACCCCAATACAGAAGTGACTGAGACAGGTCACAAAACTCAAGCCAGGCTCAGGATTGTCCACAAGGCTCAAACCAGGGTCGAAATGGGGCCCAACATACTCAATCACCGTCTTCACATCTCACCATATCTTGATTCTGCTTCTTTCAGTCTCAACTGTCAAAGTACTACATACTGTCTAAAACGTGAAATTATTTTAAGTCATCATGAAAAAGTCTGCTTAAAATGAAGAAATGTTTTTTGTGTTCATGTGTGAACCTTTAATGATATTAAATTTTAACAATTTCTCTTTCAGGTACTTGAAACACTAGTAGAGATGGTGACCTCTACAACAAAATGAATATTCAGAAATGAATAAATGAAAAGTTCAGAAAAAGCAACAGAAAAGCATTTAACTAAGGGTAAGGTTTTGAAATGATGGCAAGGAGGAAAAGTAGAAGGGTTGTGGACTACCCTAAATCTTCCCCTGCAGCATCCCCTCCAAGTGTGCAGGATTTGCACAGTGCAGGACAGTGGACAAAGTGTCCAGCCTGACTGAAAGTGTCGAGAAAAGATCATACTGGGAGTGAGTTTGAAAATAGGCAAAAAAAAAAAAAAATGCAGGGCTAACAGGAACAAAACTGGGAAACAAGATAAGAGATTTTTCTCTTGCCCTTCCTCTGTATAACCTCATTTCCTTCCTCCATGGTTTTTCTCCCTCATTTAACTACATCAACCAGGAGCTATTAGGATAAAGAGACATTTGTGCAACCAGTAGAAGCTATCCTCCTGAAACTTAGAGGAGGTAAAAAACAATGATGTAGGTGAAAAAATAATAACATACAAAGGATGGAAAGGCAACAGAAGGAAGGCAGGCCACATTGTGAGTATATTTCATGAAAGTCAGGGTTAGAACCTGACCTCATTTTTTTTTCTTACTTCAAATTTTAGTTTCTAACCATGAACATTCACTTTTTTTTACAAAAGGAAGCATTGTAAGAAGATCTTATTAAATATTTTTGAAGAATAGAACCTACTATTCAAAAAATAAAATAAAACTTCATATTGGCTTAATTCAATTAAAGACATGAAACTAAGTTTGCAAATAATTTCCCAGTTAGCGATTTGTCAACCTCCAAGTAAAGCTACATCAGACCTGCCTTTCCATATGGGCAGCTAAGTACCTATTTGATAACTTTTATTGGTTAGTATGATCTGAATTCTTGTATCTCTTGAAAACAAACTTTAAATTGAGTCCCCATTTGTGGAAGTGTATGAGATTGGAATCATTATATAGGCACCTGTAATGAGAAACATAAGTATAACATAAAGACCTGTGCAGAGGTGGAACCTTTAAAACTACACAGGTTCTCATCAGACAGATTTTTCCTAGATCTTTAATCTCAGCCTTCCCTAAACTGTGATCATGGAAATTCTATAGCTTTTAAATTACCCAGTCTCGGGTACTTTGATATAGCAGCAAGAATGAACTAACATGGTTTACAATCATGCAGTTTTTCATTGAAATTCTTAAAAAGAGCTGCAGAGATGGCTCAGCCATCGAAGACTATACTCATAACCAAAACATCTAGTTTTCTGCAAACTGGCTGTCCTCTTAATCTACTTCCCTACACTCATTGTCCAAGTCTATTCAGCTGTCTTAGCAGAGAAAAACAAAGAATAATATTTTCTTTTAATTAATTGTGGGAATGATAAAAGCCCACACTGATGAGAAAAGGCAGATACCTAGTCATATCAGAGAAAAGAAAATAGAAGGAAAACAATGTCTCTGCACTACCAATCACTTAAAGCATGTGGTCATTGCAAAGTTCTCTTAGTGTACAGTGATGTCACTTAATAGGCCATTTAGGTAGGAGAGAAGAATCATAGCTAACCAGGCCATTACCACACATTTTCAGGGCTCAGAGGAAAAAGTACTTGGAAGCTGGAATACCAACTTGTTTTGCAATGAAATTGGTTTTTCTCCTTGTATATAGCCTTCTCTTCTCCTAATATAACTAGTTGAAATTCCTCTATAATACTTTGCTACTGAATTTTTCAAACTAAATAGTTTTGTAAATGGAAAATCTATAGTTCATCAAAAATACAGAACCTCAACATCTCTGTAAATAGAAATTTTCCCCTAGAGTAATATCATCATTATTGGTTTTTTAAATCAACAAGGTCAGTAGTAAGAATAATCGGTAAACTGGGAACAGGAAAAACAACTAGACGTCTGGGACATGAGTTTGATTAGGCAAGGAGTCTTACAGAGAAGACACAGTCACATTTCCTAAAATTGTAACATATAACTTCTTTTAAGCTGGAAACCTACAAAAAGCTCGTGTTCTGTCATTTCTGACACATTAAAACACAAGAGCAAGCAAGGAGGAGAAATATGTTCTTGTTAAATGGGAGGAGAAATATGTTTTTGTTAAATGGTTAAGATGTAAGTGTGTGGCAATGTTTTCCTTCTGTCTGTGATGATGATGATGACAATGACGACGACAACAACAACAACAACAACAGTTTTTCTCTGTAACAACCTCAAACTCAGTGTATGTATACTAGCATTTCCCCAGTATATTTAAAGACTGGTCTTGAACTTAGAGTAATTTTGTTTCCTGATTGATCTTCCTGAGTGCTGCTATTATGCAGGTATGTCACACCTACCCAGTTCAGATGTGCCTGCTGTGTGAGTAAATCCTCAGCCTTCAAGAAGAGTCCATGTTTTTATACTAGTCTTTAGGGGTACACTTATGAATCACCTGGCTGAATGGAAGTTGGGATTGTGGATCCTGGTGTTGGAAGTTCAAGATATATTAAGTATTAAATGCATATTAAATACGTTCTTGAAACCTAGAAATTTGAGAACTGGAAAAGACAACATGAGACTGAAATGGAAGAAAATATAAGACAGGAAAACTGATGGTGCTTGTGAATCTAAACAAGTGGAACACTCTGAGAAATGAGTCATTTTCTGAAAATACTAATGCTGACATGGTGTCACCTGAATCCAGAACATTATGGTCCCCATCAGAATGACACTAGTGAGAACTATAAAGAAGTAAAGACAGCAGCTTCCACTTGGCTACTGACGACATCACTACATCCATGATAAGAAAACAAAACAAACAATAAACTCCCCAGACATATTAGCACATTCTCAAGTTGCATGCCCTCAAGGGATGATTGACCCATTCCATCTTGCCAGCAGAATATAGCAAACAAACAGACAAGCAAAAAGACTGAATCATAAGACAGTAAAAATTTTGCTGAAAATATTCTTTGGTAAAGCTGCAAATAAAAATCTAAAATACATAAGGTGGTAAATCACAGATGAAATTTCACAATACAAATATGAAATACATGATTCTAAGACTCACTTGTCCATAGATGCTTTATTCCGTCCGCTTCATAGATCATGTTTATTTCCGGTTGATTATTGATTAAGGTGGTCATTTTCAGCCATATATTCATTCTGTTATTACAAAAATAAACTCTGGCATACAATACATAGAGAGGGCTTCAATAGACAGACTTCTATCAGCTCCTCACATGTATGTGCTTCCACACTTGGGTATGCATGCATGTGAGGGTATACACACGTGTGAATTGCCATTCCTCACGTAGGAAGTCAAACACATGATTTTATAACAGGTGCTGCTGAATGTGAAATGGAATTCTCAAAGTCTGCCTTCGGGCTCCCAAGTGTTCACCCTCTTAAAATAATAGCAATATTTTCCTTTCCAGTTTCTGTCCTTGTCGGTGTATTTTTAGAGCTAATGAGATCACATTTATAATCCTAGGGAGTAGATGGTTTTCTTTCTCAAGGCATTAGTGAGCAATTCGGTGCTTATGAAGAAGCAATTTAGTGAATGGCACCCTAGTGGTGCAAGAAATATTTCAAGGACTATTACATTCAAAGAAATTGAAAAATTGGTGGCTTTTGCATAGCAGTGCCTGACAACGCCTGAACTCTTAAAGTTTTAAGTGATAAAATATCTCAAAATTAATCAGTGCATCTTCTACCATTTGTAACATGATGTAGATACTTCTAATTAGTTTATTTTGTTTTTTCTTCTAAAATAATTATTTTCTTCTGCTTAATTAATAACTTCTTGTCCCTTTAGTTTTTCTAGAGATTTTTTTTCTGATAAAACTCACAGGTCATATTTTATTTTGAAAGAGTAAAGATACAAAATATTTCATTTCTAACATAAGGACTATTAAGAAGAGACTCACACTGCAGCTGTGCTTTTGTGTAAGTGGTTGGAATAGATATTTATCAAGAGTCTCTGAATTGGAGTCTCACTCCATTTGGGCCCCAGTATTTTTATTATCAGTGTCTTTTTATTAAACTATATTATTTTTTTTACATTCCAAATATTGACCCCCCTTTCCTGGTCCCCACTCCCAGAGTTCTTCACCCCATTCCCCCTTTGTCTCTGAAAAGGTGCTCCCCTACACCCCCATCTCACAACCCCCAGTATCCCCTTTCCCTGGGGGCATCAAGTCTCTATAGGATTAGATGCATCCTTTCCCACTGATGGAGAGAATGTAGTCCTCTGCTACATATGTGCGGGGATGCAGGTGGCTATAGACCAACCCATATCTGTTCTTTGGTTGGTGGCTGAGTCTCTGGAAGTTCTGAGGGGTCTGAGTTAAATTTACTTGTGGAAAAGATGTCACAATTTAAGGCTTACATTAGATTTCCTATAAATATTTGATAACTTAGTATTTCATCTATTTAGAACTTCTCTTAAATGCCCATGACTGATATACAATGGAAGATGCATATGTGACCATGGAACAATATTCAATTAACAAAAATCGTGTTAGGTATAATACCTTAACTCCCATCATACACAGCAATTTCTGAAAGCCAGAAACAGAAAATATTCTCAACAATAATGAACATGTTGACAAATTTTCATTTCCCCATAACCTAGGAACCCAGAAAAACATATGGACTATATCATGATAGCCTTATCTATTATTAGACTTCTTTTATTTCTGATTTTTTTCTCATCTTGTTATTAGTTCTTTGATATTTTCACGTTTTGACCACATTCCCACCACCAAACTCCTTCTAGACCTACTCACATCTCACTACCCTTCCCCTTTTCCATGATTCCTGAGCCATGAAAAGAGGGTGTTATACATCCTTTCAGAGGTGAAGGAGGAATGAAGTGAAGAGCTTTGGAAGTAGGAACTGGGCAAGGGGTCAACATGTGTCCTCTTGTCTTTAACTGCATCAAGTAGCTGTGTTGGCACTATGTTCATGGCTATGTGGCCTTCGACTGACCTATTTGTCAACCTTTATTAAAGAAGCATTTTTTTTTTCAGTAGAATTGATCAAGATTCAGAAACTAGCAATGGATGGAATGGTCAACCCATAGTTAAACATCTGTATAACACCCCTCCTTCCATGGCTCAAGAATCATTTTGGAAAGAGGGGCGGGAAGAGCCAGAGGCAGTTGGGTAACACTATGAAGGAACAGTTTTGCTTAAAAATTACTTGTGAATAGCCAAGATATCTTAAATGGAGTTTTAAAAGGCAAACTCTAAGAAGTAAAATAAATATTTCTTTTTAAGAGTAATACTTGTAACAACAACAGAAATAAGAAAGTAAATTAACTAATTTTTTTTCTGGAGAAACAGATTCAATGAAATAAACCAATGAAAAATAATTTTCAGATATGGATATCAGTGGCATAGGGCTTTAACCCAGAATTTAGGAACAAGAAGCAGATGGATCTCTATAATTTCAAGGCCAGTCAGGGTTTCATGGTGAGATTCTGTCTAAATGAAAAACAATTAAAATTGTTTCCAATGAATAACATAAATCATGTTATCAGATGGAGTGCTCTTAGCCATTAGTGAAAGTCAAAAGGCAGGGAAAAAATAATACATTTTTTAAAAATCAAAGAATAGAAGATGACATGTTTAATATATATCTAAGTGGAAAGGCTGTTGATGATAGCCACATATACAAGAATACCAGTAAAATAAAAACATGCATATTAAGTAAGAGTTATGTAACCACTCAGTTTCGATCCATTTTAAATTATATACTGAAATGTTATCAGATATAGTTGAGGAAGTATCACATCTTCTCTGCTCACTATGTTAATTAACACTCAAAAAATGTAAAATTCTAAGACATCAAGTCATAGATGTGGAGACTAATTTACTATAATTTTTAAATTGTGTTTTCTGTTCTTTCAGTTTTCATAAGTACTACCTGAAAAAGGCATATGTAAAATTTCATCACTACCTCTCTGTAAAAGCTACATAATCCTGGGCTGAGGATGTGGTCCAGGGTACAGAGTACTTTCCTAGCATGCATGAAGTCCAGGGTTCAGTCCCAGTAAGGACTAATCTAAGCATAGTGACACATTCTTATAATTACAGAATATGAGTGAGAAGAAGATTAGAAGTTCAAAGTCATTTCCACGTACAAACATAAAACAACCCTGTCTCAAAAAATAATCTAAATGGATTTTAATATAATTGCTTAGATATTCCCATATTTTTTTTTCAAATAAGATGATCCTGGACAATGTTTCTGTGAAGGTATTTAAATAATAAAATCAGAAAGAACATAACAATTTTTAAGTTAATCTGAATTTTATATGACAATTTTTTTGTGAAATTTATATGCCTAAACATCCATTCTCATTTTCCTTCTGAGATAGCCTCTATGAGAGGAATGGCTAAAACGTCAGATGAGATAGAAATCCCTAGACACAATGTTTGAATTTATGTCTAGATCTGGTACTAAATTAGACTCTAAATTCTTATTGCAAACCTGCCAAAACCATGTGCAATAGGTTTTTTTATTTTTTTCAAAGGCATCATTATTACTGAGTAGCTTATCGAGATAAGTATTCTGTTTAGTACGTGCTAGGCACTCACAACTTAACTGCTAAAACTGTAATTATATATTTGTTGTACTTAAAAGAGTACAATTAAATTCATGTGAGTGAGCAATACAAAATAACTTCCAGAAGACTCCTCCATATGCAAGCATGCTTGTTTGCTGTGTTCAGTTTCTCCCTCACGATTTTGCCTTTCCTTATCACAGTTTTTTTCCTCAGGTTGTTTGCTTGTTTGTTTTGAGGGTTATTTTGGGGGGCGGAGGTGGCGATTATATTACTTTTAAATTCTTTATGGACATAAAACATTCATTACATTCACTTATTAAATGTTATTTTCATCATTCTAACAAATGTTGTCACCAACCTGGCACATAACTTTTATAACTAAACCATAAATTCAGTCTAGATATTAGACCTTAAAAATTATCTAGTAAGTGTGGAAATCTGACCAGTGATTCATAGTTTAGTCCCCACTCCTTCTCCTTCCTAGTGTTCTCAACCATGAGAAAACTTGCTCATGGTTTTAAGGCTGAATGCTGTTACAGTGAGCTTATAGAACAATCACAGCCAAGTTTCATGGGTAAGGTGATCACTTTAGAAAAAAGAAAAGTCTCCTGGCTGCCCGCCTGTAACTGTTGACTATGCTAGATGAGTTTAGTTTTTTAAAAAGCTATTTTATTTTTGTGACTTTCCAGTTTATATTCTGCCTGGTTGTGTTTAAAAGGTTGATAGAATGCCAATTTGAGTTGTTTTCAAATTATTGTTTTAAATTTATTTTTATTCTTTAATCATTTTTTACAGTCCAGACTTTATCCTCCCTCCCGATCTAACCCTCTAACTGCTGCTCATCCCATACTTCCCCTTCCCACTTTCTGTCTCAAAGAGGATGCCTTCATTCACCCACCCAATCAGGCCTCTCTACTCCCTGGGGCCTCAAGTCTATCAAGGGTTAGGTGCATCTTCTCTCACTGAGCACTGAGGCCAGACCAGGCAGCCCTCTGCTATATATGTGTCTGGGAACCTTATATCAGCTGGCGTATGATGTCTGGTTGGTGATTCAGTGTTTGAGGGATCTCAGGGGTCCAGGTCAGTTGAGGCTGTTGGTGTTCTTATGGGGCTACCCTTCTCCTCAGCTTCTTCCAGCTTTTCTCCAATTCAACCACAGCCCCCCCCCCCCCCCCCCCCCCCCCCCCCCTCCCCCCGGCTTCTTTTCATTGGTTAGGTGTTAGTATCTGGATGTGACTCAGCTGTTTGTTGGGCCTCTCAGAGGTCAGCCATGCTAGGCTCCTGTTAGCAAGCACACCGCAGAATCAGTAACAGTATTAGAGCCCAGGCCTCCCTTTGAGCCAGATCCCAATTTGGGTCTATCACTGTACCTTTTTGCTCTCATGCTGCTTTCCATTTTTGTCCCAGCAGTTCCTTTAGACAGGAACAATTTTGGGTCAGAGCTTTTGATTATGGAATGGCAACCCCATCCCTCCACTTAATGTCCTGTCCCTCCAACAGAAGTGGCCTCTACAAGTTCCTCCTCCCTCTTTCAAATTCTTGATAGGGCATTTACTTATTTATTTATTTAAGAGAAATACCTTAAGACATTTTCTAATAGGTTCATCTTCTAAGATGGCTGATCACAGATAATTATATGCAGTTAACTAAATTATCTGATGATTTGAGTATTGTGGTTGTTTCAGCTTTATCTTTCTGGTTGTGTCAATTGTGTCTGCTCTTCCTCCCCATAGCTACAAAGCATGCTGAGATATGTGACTGTCAAAGTATAGTGCCTGTTGTCCTCTAGTGATTCATATGAACTCAGGAAAAGTCACATTGACTTCCTGAGCTCTACAGATTTGGGTATAGATTTGTTTTATGCAGAATCTATGTGTAATACTGTTTTCCATTATTTCAGTGTATTTCAAGAATGTCTACTTTTCACCACCAGTCAAAGATATCTTACATATCTAGACTGTGTATGGGTTACACTTCTGATTGAGCATTACCATACTTATAAAGCCTTTGATTAACATTTTTAAAAAAATGTATAAAAGCAAATGGAAAAAGGGGAACAGGATAGGGGTTTTCTAGGGAGGGGAAATGGGGAAAGGGGATGACATCTGAAATGTAAATAAAATATCCAATAAAAAAAAGAATGTCTACTTTTTACTTTTCCCTTTGCTAGTCAATTCTGCTAGATTATGGTGCTATTTAAAGACTGTCGCCTACCATGTCCCCTGGCCTGGGCACAAAATGAAGGATTCCCTTTTCCCAGGAGGGTTTCCTCTTCTCTGCTGACTTTATTTGGGGAGCCAGACTCCTACATTATCTGACTGAGGAATGTCATACAGTCCTTGGTGAAATTACAGGAATGCTTCCTCATGCAAATGAGGTATCTGCAGAACTTTAAGCTTCAGCCAATAAAACTTTAGCCTAAGAAGAACACTTCTCATTTTCAAGATTTATGTAGTCCTTACTCACCCCAATAAAGGGCACAAGCTCTTTCACTGAATATCTTGTAAGAGAGCTCTAGCACAGAAGACCTTCTTCCCTAGGTATTTACAGCCCAACTAGCATCCTGATGACCCCCCCAATTCAGGACTTCTCTTGGTCCTTTTCTGTATGGTGTGCCACAGTGAAGTCTGGCCACTCTGAAGGCAGACATGGAACACCAAATTCTAAGATAAATTGTTTTCTACATTTTGTAATAATATATGCACACACATGTGTGTGTGTTACATTAATCAACTTTCTTACCTTGGCATGCTCTGAAAATAATTGACAAGCAAAATTACTAACTTTTGATGGGACATAAAATCATGCATATTGCCGGTGAATATGTATGGTTTCTAACAGAGTTACACTAAATTTACACATAGCATTCTTCGCTCCTAATTTGAATCATGAAACCAGGAATGATTCCAAGGAAGCTGCCTGATTTATTTTCTCAAATTATTTGGTTTAAAATGCCTTTTGTTTTTGTTTTCTACCATTTCAAAGATTGGTCCTTTTCCCTCCCCATGAATTTTATGCCTGGGTTGAACTTTCTCCCAATACACTACTGTTAAAACTGTCTCTAACATATGACATGTATTTCCTTTAACAACTTTCAGTACCAAAGTGATACCTTAGAACTATAAATTAACTTGGTTTTATATAAGTCCATATGCCTTACTCTAAGAAACTGTTCCTATAGCAATAAATATCTAAATAAGTAAATTGGAATATATCATGGTCACCATTTTTAAATTTTATTAAACATGAGATATTAGTAAGTATATTTCAATGTACTAATATTTAAACTATCCACTATATTTTTACTGTGTGTTATGCCCACATTGTTTCTTACCTTAGTCCCTAATAACATTGTTCTTTATTACTGTGAACATGACTACTTCAAGAAAAGGAATAAAGACAGAGTTTTGAGTAGATAATATGAAAGAACTAGACCCACACTCAAGAACATTCTCTTTTGCCATGCCATCAAAGACAATAGCCTTTTAAATTATGATAAAATCCAACACTGTCACTAGGAAAATGAAAGCAATGTAGTACATTGCTTTCAATTTTATTTAAAATTTTGCTTGTTTTCATGTTTGACTATCTATTTTGAAAATATCAGCGATAAAGTTTCTCACCTTTTGAATTCATAGAGAAGCAAATATTTGCCTGTTATTTACAAGCAAACGAGTGTGCAGTGACAAGAGAGAAGCATTAGACACCAAGAAACAGAGACATAACAACAGGGTTTACAGCACATTCTCAGTATGCAACAATAAGTACATATATGGGCAGAGTCAAGAAATCACATGTTCTCATTTCTTCCCTTTGTGTTTTTTTATTGTTTTTTTTTTGTTTGTTGTTTTTTATTGTTGTTTGTTTATTTCCTGGTGTTTAATCCTACTTTATGCTTCAATAACAGAACATCTAAGATTGAGTAACTTTCAAGGAACAGAAATCTTTTCTCACAGTGAAAACTGAAAAATCCAAGATCAAGGTTTCTTAAATGTTGTATTCGCAAGAAGAGACATGATATGTTTTCACACAGGAAAACAAAAGCGCAAACCTGCTGTTTACTGTGGCATTAACATTTGTCAAAAGCTCCACTTCCAACATTACTGTATTAGGGACTAAGTTCTAGCATATTTACATGACAGTATCATATCTAGGCCTTTCCTCGTTAATTCAGTGTCCTGGTCCTTTTTTAGCATGTGATATCTTTCCTTTGCTCCCAAATATTGCAGCTCTATAGAGCTCTTTCTTCATATGTCTTCAACTTAACCTACAACAGTTATGAGAATTTGTAGTTTCACTACTCCTTATTTGATCCAGTTTACAAATTTTGAATTTTTAAACTTTAGCACATACCCACAATATATGCTAGGATGTATCCCTGAATTTCTCTTTCAGGATTAAGTGACATGCTCCCTCAGCTTCATGGAGTATTGTGGGTTTTAGTTGAAATTATTTTCTTGTAATCACATTCACTACAAAGGAGCTGTCTTCTCTACAGTTACATCCTTGAGCTTGGGAAATTTTATCCAACAATCAATAAGAAAAATCTTCTTTGATTGTTCTATCAATATTCTTGAAATGAATTAGATTTCTTTTTTAGAATGAATCTCAATCTAATTCCATCACTTCTCACTATTAATTCCTTCAACATCCTCTTCCAAGGAGATGTGGATTGAGAGGACATCCCCAAATGATCATTTTTCATTAAAATTTATTATTCTGAATCTAGTTTAATAAAATATGACACTATATACAATAACCTACTGTAAAAGATATACTTTTATGAAAAATCTAAAGGTTTCATGAACAAAACATTAAAAGTCCCGGTCATTACTTTTACATAAAATAGGTATTCTCATTTAAATTTTATTTAGGATTATCATGTTTTAAATCCAAGTAGTCATCTTCACATATACAGCTCGATTATTTTTCATTAAAAATCCCAGATATATATATAGCTTGAAAGGAAGCCCAATATATTTCCTGAAACCAAATTCAGCTCAACCAGCAGTTTCCTAATTCTCTCAATCAGAAATTCGGAACAGTACTTGTCACAGAGAAACTGAGTTATTCTGAGGATAGCTTGAGAGAGTAAGTAAAATTGAGGCTGGTATTTTGCTCCAAATCCGGATCAAGAAGAATGTGATGTCAAACCGAATGGAAAGAAAACCTATGAGCCTTGCTGAAGTAGTCAGATTAAAGATGGAACTGGAAAGTAAATTGGTAGAGGAAATATAGTTGAGAAGTCACTGAGCCTGAGAGAGAAATAGCAATGTGTACAATAGATACCTTGTTCATTCTCAGTTCCCTGTATCCAGCCGCCATTTTGGAACTTGTTTGTATAAGGTTCTGTAAAACTTTCAAATAAGTAGTTTATTTACCATCAAAACATAAAAGATATATTCCCTTGTTTTAGTAAAAAGTACCATTTCCCCTTTGATTCATTCAGAAACCCAAGAAGGACATAACTCCCCACATTATCCATCCACAACTACGTTTTTGAACTAGTAGAGACCATAAATTATTTATTCCATGTCTGTTACAAATTTTGAGTCTAATCTTGACCTCTCCCATGTTTATTTAGGAACATTTTCACCAATGACATAATTTGATGCCACCATTCCTTTGCTAAAGATTCTTCAGTGATCCTCCCTCACATCCGTGGGATAAAATATAAACTGTTAAAATAGCACCCAATAAACATTTTATGTGGCCATCTTCTCTGTTTAGTTAAATCTTCTCCCACAGGCACCTCTTGTTCTTTATGATTTATTAGCCTCCAATTTTATGAACTGGTGGTATTTCTCAAGATTCCCTTCTCTCAAGCATTCTTCTCAGTGCTCAGGGAATTCCCATTTATTACTCAAGAAATTTATTGTTTCTTTTTAATCAGGAAGGATAAGAATCATTTCAATGTATTATCCATCTAGCTTCTATACTTTGTAAGGACAGCAGTCGGGAGTTGTGCTGACTTTTGCCAAAGCTGCTTCCTCACACTGTGTGCCTTGATGTAACAGATCAATAGCTGCTCTATGAATTAATACAAACCCCACATTTCACACCATTTCACACGTACGTGGCTCTAAGCATTTTTATTTTGTAATTTTTGTTGCCTAATTCCACCTTTGTGATTAATGTATTATATTGCCACACTTTTGAGTGTGAACTCTCTCTTCACAGGAATGAAAATGTTTTGAAGGCACATTCCATAAATTTTCATATCAAAAAATGTTCCCCAGAAACTAACAAAGAACTTGACATAATTTACTCAGAAATATTTGCTATAGAAATCAGAAAACATTAATAGGGTAAAATTAAAAAATCAGATGACAGATTTAAATAAAACTTTCATTTCTCAGTGGAAAGAAAGTACCACTGTTGGATAAAACCCAAAAAAGTGTTTCTTAGAACAATAAATACTGTTCTTAGAACAATAAAGCTCATTCATGAGCTAATGGTGACAATTTTCCATAATACTGGATTGTACGAAGTGTGGAACACCACAAGCAAGCTGTGTTTACAGAAGACAGTCTGTTGATTCAGGAGCAGAGTGAGAAGGACCCTGCCTTATCAGCAGCTGTGCTGTACGGGGGCGTTAGAGGTAAAAAAATACTGAAGGAATGTCCTCATGCATATATCCCTAGACAATGAGACTTCTTCTTGCATACTAATACAACACCAATACCTCCTTCCCTCAGGAACACCACCACGGCACCTTCACCAATCAAACAAGACCACCTACTACATGCTCAGAAGGAAATAAAAGATAAATAGCTATAAAAAGTAAGTTTTCTAGAGAAAAGGGAGATAGATCTCCCTTGTAGGTAGAGTATTATAGCCACATGTAACATAACTGCATTTAAACTATGTAAAAATGAGCACACACGCACACACACACACACACACACACACACACACACACACAAATGCACATAGCTACCTAAGTGAGTATTCGTGACCCTTCCCTCTAGGAACTAATCCTAAACCCCAGATATATTCTTGCTTCCACATCCAGTTCCAAACCCATGTCTGACAATCCATGATGTGGATGTGTTGGCCTCAACCTCCAGACTCTAGACAGAACACACAGAGATGGCTACAGTCTATAAGCCCCACACATGCCACTTTATACCTCTCTGGTCAGAGACTAACTCACAACCTTCGTACATATCCTTTGATAGATTCTAACCAGATGAGTCTAATTTTTCCCTTTCACAGAAACCTCTCTAACTCTCAGATATACTTGAAAGTTCTATCAGGCTCTATCAGGACACTGAATCTACAGAACAATCATCTGTGTCAACTTGACTTCATTACACCTTAGCAATATACAGTTTTCAGGCCCACTCTAGCCAGAAAATTCTGGATTCTGACTTAACCTGTTGCTTTCTTGTCAGATAAAAAACTAACAACAGAAGTCCACAAGACCAGATCTCATCACAAAAACACAAACAATCAAGACAGTGTACACACAAAATCCAATGATCTTACACAAATACTCTGCACTGAGAATTATCTAATGATATCCAAGAAAGAATTTTTGAAAGTCACAAATTTCATTAAATAATTAAGTGACTTTAAATAAGACACAAAGATACAGCTTCTGAAACTTAAAAGAAGACATGTTGCAGGGTGGTTGTGGCGGCGGCGCACGCCTTTAATCCCAGCACTTGGGAGGCAGAGGCAGGCGGATTTCTGAGTTCGAAGCCAGCCTGGTCTACAGAGTGAGTTCCAGGACAGCCAGAGCTACACAGAAAAACCCTGTCTCGAAAAACAAACAAACAAACAAACAAAAAACCCAAAAAAACCCCAAAAAAACAAACAAACAAACAAAAAGAAGGTATGTCAGAATGATGCTCAAGACAACATAAAAACAAGAATGATGAAAATGAAAACAATTCAGGATTGGAAATTAGAATTCAATAAAGCAATAGCAACATTGACATTGACGAGGACTCAAGTTGAATTAAATGGCACTGAAAAACCCAATAACCCAGCCAGCCAGAAAACTCTAAGAAAAACTTCATGAGTGGCCTGAACCAAGTCAAATATACAATATCAGAACTGAAATACAGAGTAGAGGATCCAGACAAACTAAGCAAACCATGAAAAATAAATAAATTTTGAAATAAAAAAGGGACATGCAAGAAATACGAGCTACCATAAAATACCAAATTTTGAATTATAGGGATCAATACAGCAAGACAATTTCATGTTAATGACATATGCCATATCTTCAAAAAGAACATAAAACAAATCTGAAGACTAAAGAATAGTATGTACATATGTGCATTCAGGTACAAAAAGCATACAGGATATCAAACGGGCAAGACCAGAAAAGAAATTCCCCAGTAATACCATAGTTAAAACACTAAGAATCGGGAATAAAGAAAGACTACAGAAAGTGGCAAGAGATAAAAATTAAAAAAAAAAACATAAGTCATATTTAAAGAAAAAAAATCTCAGAATAAGAGCTAATTTCCCAGTGTTTCCCAGTGAAACTCTGGAATTCAGAAGAGCCTTGAGCAATGCAGTCCACATTCTAAACCACAATTGACAAACTAGACTAAAATACTTAGCAAAACTATTTAACATAGATGAAAGGTCAAAGAAAACATTCCATGATACAAATAGATATTTTTTTAAAAGTGTACATCTGATAAAGAGAATACAGAAAGCAGTTATACAATGCTGAAGAGAGAAATAAGCATAGCCAAATGAGTGAGTAAAGAAAACATGAAGATATAATTACTGAAATAGATACTAATACAGTGAATATATACAGCAGCAAAAACAAATCAATGAGAAAATGACTGCAATCAGCATATACCTACAAATAGCTGTAAATAGTAATGCCCCCGATTCCCATATTAAAATATACAGGCCTACTTGAGAGTTGAAGAAACAAAGCCTATTTATTGTCTACATATAAGGCATCTTAACTTTTAAAATAAACAACAAGAAAAGAAAAAATGAAAGCATAGGCAAAAGCACTCTTATCAGATGGGACCATGAACTCATCTGGAATTGCTCAATTAATATCGGATAGAATAGACTATAAATTAAAACTAATTGAGGGAGATAAAGAACACTTATACTAATAAAAAGAACAATTAACCAAGAAGACATTAGTATCTTACATATAATTGTACCAAATTGTCACTCATAATTTCTTTAAAAAATGTAATATTGATATTAATTGTACAAATCAGACTAAACATAAGCAGAAAACATTAGAATTAAATGATATCATACATCAAATGGACTTAACATATATCAACAAAATAGCGCACCTACACACCAAAGAATATACACTCTACAACAATATGTGGTATATTCTCTAAAATATAGCACATATTAAAACAAACTACTCATCTTTAAATTCCTAACCCAGAAGGGCTCCTGTCTAAAGGAAATATGGGGACAAAATCCAGAGCAGAAACTGAAGGAAAGGCCATCCAGAGCCTGTCCCACCTGTGGATACATCCCATTTGCAGACATCAAATCAAGACACTGTTGTGAATGCCAAGAATGCTTGCTGACAGGAGCCTGGTATGGCTGTCACCTGAGAGGCTCTGCCAGAGTATGACAAATACAGATGTGGATGCTGGCAGCCAATCATTGGACTGAGCACGGGGACCCTAATGGAGTTGTTAGAGAAAGGACTGAAGGAGCTGAAGGAGTTTGCAATCCCATAGGAAGAATAACAGTATCAATGAACTAGACCCCCCAGAGCCCCAGGAACTAAACCACCAACCAATGAGTACATATGGAAGGACTCATGGCTCCATCCGCATATGTAGCAGAGGATGGCCTTGTCGAACATCAATGAGAGGATAGACCTTTGATCTTGTGAAGGCTGGTTGCCCCAGCATAGGGGAATGCCAAGGCAGTGAGGCGGAAATGAGTGGGTGGGTGGTGGAGCACTCTCGTAAAAGCAGGGGGAGGAAAATGAAAGAGGGATTTTGCAGATGGGAAACCCAGAAAGGGGATCATATTTGAGAATTGAATAAATAAAATATCAAAAACAAAACAAAAACTTTAGAGAGATTGGAAATGACTCTCTGTACCCTAACTGAGCATAATACAATAAAACTAAAATTGACAACACAAAAATCTGTGGTAAGTACTTAAATTCTTAGAAGTTAAATAATTCATTTCTAAATCATTAATGTGCCAAAAAGGAAAGAAAGAAAGAAAGAAAGAAAGAAAGAAAGAAAGAAAGAAAGAAAGAGAGAGAGAGAAAGAGCTCTCAAACTGCTTTTAAGAAACCAGTAGAACACTAATGCTAAAACCAGGTAAAGATACAACAGAAAATTAAATAAGGAAAAGGAAAAGATCACGGTGGAAGAGAATAAGAACGACAGGGAAATACCCTTAAAAAAACACAGATTCTTCAGATACATTATCATAAGTTAGCTATGGAGGACCACGAGACTCTAGATGAGGATGTTACTCTATCCAGGGTGCTCCCAAGTCCCATCTCCACCCAACCTAAAAGAGGGGACTTCTGCCCCAAGACCAAACAGAGAGGGGCCACCCAGAACCCCATCTGTCTGGCGATCTGAATTCTTGCTTAGGCTGCGAGGTTAAGCACTGCAAGGGAATATAAATAAAAGTTAAAAATATCTTTCTGGGTTCCCTGAAAGACAAGCCTGATTGCATAGGTATTGATGTCAAAAGTATCCCCTCTCCAGGAAAAAGACATTGAGATGGGTATGGCCCTCATGCCTCACTGGACAACGACAGGAGGACTGGAGCCATTACAAGGTCCCTTTTATTTACTGGAGGTCAGGCCTCTACCCCCGCCTTGGCAAGACTAGAATCACCACGGCCCTTCTATACCTGGAGAAGGGAGGAGATGTCAAGGGCAGCCCTGCATATACACTGAAGGCCTATAATTAGAAATAAGCCTAAAATCAGCAATAGACCTGACATACATGCCTGCTAACACAAAGTCTTGGAAAAACACTGAAACAGATGTCTATAAACTATTGTAAACAGGCAGCTTTTGTGGAAATCTACCAGCCTGAGTAGTCATAGACCTTGTAATTAGGCAGCCTTGGCGGATAGTACCAAATTAGGTAAGGACAAGTGAATCATGACCTGACCCCTGAACCTTCACCCAGCTGATATAGTGTTCTGAAAGATATCTGTACTCCCCCTGAACACCTATGCTCCTGTGTCATCCCCTTCCCCACATCCTGCATTTTTGTGTTTATAACCCCTGTGTTAAAAAGTAAAAATTATGATTTGATAATAAAACACACACAGACACGTATGCACGCACGCATGCACACACACACACACACACACACACACACACACACAAAACAAAACAAAACAAAAAGCCCACACAGATTTAAAAATCCTTAATAAAATAGTAGCGAAACAAATACAGACATACAACCGAAGGTTATTGACTGCGCCTATTAGCTTTATTCCTGAGACGAAGGGATCATTCAACATATGAATCAATAAATGTAACAAACCATATCTCATTAGATGCAAAAAAGCATTTGACAAAAATCCCTATGCCTCCATATAAAAATCACTAAATATTTATGACTAAGGGAACATACCTTAGCCAGGAGAAGCTGTATATGAGAAGCTGACAGATAACATAGCTGGAGAAAAGATAACATAATTAGACAAAAGCTTGAAGCAATCAAACTGAAATCAGTAACAAGGCATGTCTATCAATTTTTCCCATTCCACACTGGGCTCTAAACACAAACTGGAGCAATAGGTCAAGAGAAGAAAATTAAGGGAATACAAATGTAATAAGATGAAATCAAACAATCTCCATTTAGAGATTGTATATAAGAAATACCAAAAATTAATTCTACCAGAAACTTTCTAGAAACAATCTTACTTCTTCATCAATATATCAGAATACCAAATCATCCTGCAATACCTTTTCTATATGCCACTGACAAACATAGAAAGATATTGTGGACACACCTCCATTCACAATAGTCTCAGAAAAAAATCAAGTATCTGGGAATAAACCTAAACAAGGAGATTAAGGACCTCTATATTGAAAACTTTCCCTCTGAAGAGAAGGGAAATACATTAAATAATGGAATCTATCATGAACTTGGATTGTTAACATCAATGGTGTTAACAAAAGTTTTACCAAGAGTCATTTGCAGGTTTAATACAATCCCATTCCAGTTTTCATAGAATGACTTATTATGCTAGCATCAGTTTGTATTGTTTAGGGATCTCCATTGGACACTCTTAACCAACAATTTAACCAAATGCAACCCAGTCTCATCATTGGAAGCCTTACTTGGCTACCAAAGATGGCCAGCTCAGCTCAGTATCCTGCATTTCTAGCATATACTATATTCACTCACATTGATTCTAGGAAGTTTCCATTCCACTAAGTTTCTTACTGCACTTCTAGTTCCCCCAATTCCAAATATCTTTCCATGTTTGTCCCTTCTAATCTTTCCTCTTTACCTACACTCTCTGGGTTTGTGAATTGTAGCTTAAATATCATTCACTCAGTGGATACTATCTACTTATAATTAATACAGACCATATTTATCTTTCTGTGGCTAGATTAACTCACTCAGGATGACTGTATCTATTTGACTCCAAATTTCACATCATTATTTTTCTAACAGCTGAGTAATATTTTAATTGTGTAAATGTATTACATTTTCTTCATTCTTTTTTGTCTTTTGTTTGTTTGTTTTTGTTTTTGTTTTTGTTTTTGTTTTTGTTTTTTTCTAGACAGGGTTTCTCTGTGTAGCCCTGGCTGTCCTGGAACTCACTCTGTAGACCAGGCTGGCCTCAAAATCAGAAATCCGCATGCCTCTGCCTCCCAAGTGCTGTGATTAAAGGCGTGCACCACCACTGCCTGGCCTTTTGTCTTTTTTTTTAAACTTCAGATTTTATTCTACCCCGCGGTTCACCCGGTCCACCCTCGAACAGTTCCACATCCCATACCTCCTCCACAATGTTGTCCCCACTATCCAACACCCACCCAACCAGACCTCTAAACTCCCTGGGGCCTCCAGTCTCTTGAGGGTTAGCTACATCTTCTCTGACTGAATCCAGACCTGGCAGTCCTCTACTATATATGTGTTGGGGGCCTCATATCAGCTGGTGTATGCTGTCTGGTTGGTGGAGATCTCAGGAATACAGGCTAATTGAGACTTCTGGTCCTCCTACAGGGTCGCCCTCCTCCCCAACTTCTCCCAATTCCATAATTCAACCACAGGGGTCAGTAACTTCTGTTCATTGGTTGGGTGCAAATATCTACATCTGACTCTTTCAGCTGCTTGTTGTGTCTTCTGGAGGGCAGTCATGATAGATACCTTTTTGTGAATGCTCCATAGCCTCAGTAATAGTGTCATGCCTTGGGACCTCCCCTTTGCTGTATCCCATTCTCTCTCACTGGACCATCTTTTCCTCAGGTTCCTCTTCATCTCCATCCCTGCAGTTCTTTCAGACAGGAACAATTATGGGTCAGAGTTTTGACTGTGGGATGCCAACCCCCTCCCTCTCTTGATGCTGTCTTCCTGCAGGAGGTGGGCTCTATAAATTCCCTCTCCCTACTGTTGGGCATTTTATCTAAGCTCTTTTTCGGTTAAAAGCCATTAAGGTTGTTTCCAGTTTCTGTCTTTTATAAAGTAATTGGTAAGATAGAGAGTTACTGGGTATATGGGGTCTTGAGGTAGATCAATCCCCAATTTTTTGAGGAACCATTAGATTGATTTCCATAGTGGCCACTATGTATGGGTGTACGAATATCTGCTCCCACCAGCAATGGAAACTGTTCCCCTTGCTCCACATCCTATCCAGCACGAGCTGTCACTTGTGTTGTTGATTTTAACCATGCTGACAAGAGTAAGATAGACTCTCAAAAGTAGGTTTTATTTTCATTTCCCTGATGACTAAGGATGTTGAAAATTTTTAAAGTGTTTCTCAGCTATTTAAAATTCCTCTACTGAGAATTCTCTTTAGATCTATCCCCCATTTTTAATTGGATTATTAGGATTTGTGATATCTTCCCTTTTGAACTCTTTATATTTATTTAGGCATGAGATCTCTAACAGATGTGGAGTTGGGAAAAATATTTTCCCATTCCCTAACCTGGCTATTAAGTCTGATTCATGGTCTCCTTTGCCCTATGGAAGCTTTCCAGTTTCATTAGGTGCCATTTATTTACTGTTGATTTTAGTTCCTATGCTATGGGTGTTCTGTTAAGAATCATTTCCTGTGTCCATACGTTCAAGATTATTCCAATATTCCCCACTTTCCATTTTATCAGGCTCAGTGTATCTGGTTCTATGTTGAGGTTGTTGACTTGAGTTTTGTTAGGGGTGAAAAGCATGACTATGTTTGCATTCTTCTACATGAAGACATTTGGGATGACCATCAGGATTTGGTAAAGATGCTGTGTTTTTCCAGTGTGTACTTATGTCTTCTTTATCAAAAATCAGGTGTCCATATGTGTTTAGATTTATCTATGGGTGTTCAATTCAATTCCATTGATCAACCTATTGGATTTTACACCAATACCACGTGATTTTATTAGTATAGCTCAATAGTGAACTTGAATTCAGAGATACCTCTAGCAATTCTTTTATTATTCAGGACAGTTTTAGCTATCCTGGAATTTTAATTTTTCCATATGAAGTTGAGATTTGCTCTTTCAAGCTCTACAAAGAATTTTATTGGAATTTTGATATGTACTGTGTTTAATCTATAGATTGCTCTTGGCAAGATGGCCGTTTTATGATGTTACTCCTACTGTCCATGAGCATGGGGTATCTTTCCATTTTCTGATGTCTCCTTTAGTTTCTTTCTTTAGATACTTGAAGTTGTTGGATTACAGGTCGTTCATTTGCTTGGTAAGAGTTACAACAAGATAGTTTGTATTCTTCCAGGCTGTTTTGAAAGGTGTTATTTTCCTAATTTCTTTCTTAATCTGATTGTCATTTGCATATAGTATAGCTAGTGCTGTGTGTGTGTGTGTGTGTGTGTGTGTGTGTGTGTGTGTGTGTGTGAAATTCGGTATGTAGCCACTTTGCAAAAGTGTTATCCAGCTGTAAGAGTTCCCTAGTGAAACTTTTTGAGCCACGTATGCTATCAGATCATCTGCACATAATGATACTTTAACTTCATCCTTCACAATTTTTAATCCCCTTGATCTACTCCAACTGTCACATTACTCTACCTAAAATTTCAAATACGATTTCGAATCAATACTGGAGAGAGTGGACAGCCTTGTCGTGTTTATGATTTTAGTGGGAATCCTTTGAGTTTCTCCCAATTTAAATTGATGTTGGCTATAGGCTTTCTCTAAATTGCCATTATTATGTTTAGGTGAGTCCCTTGTATAACTTATCTTTCCAAAACTCTTTATCATAAAGTGGAGTTGGATTTTGTCAAGGATATTTTCAGCATTGAATGAAAAGTCATGTGGTTTTGTTCTTTCAGTTTATTTCCATGGTGAACTTCAGTTACTGATTTTTGTATGTTGAAACATTCCTGAATTCTGGAATAAAACCTACTTGATAATGATGACTAATCTTTTTTATATGATCTTGGATTCATTTCACAACTGTTTTATTGAGTATTTCATATCTACTTTCAAAAAAAACTTTTACAAGAAGGAAAATTTGACTTCATATTTTTTCTTGTTCATGAGTTCAGACAATTAGCGGTCATAATTTTTATAGCTTCTAGAAGGTAAAACCTTATTTCATAATATAAATATTCTCTCACTCCAACAACAAAACACAAAGCAACAGCAATAACAATAGAAAAAAAGAAAACTATAATTAGGATTCTTTCCAGGCTTTACATTAAGTATAGTATAATAAGCAAGTGCTTCAGAAAATAGAGATCTGAGATGTATCATGCTGACATAGTTATTAGTTGTGGTACTCTGAGCAATTAACTTTCTTAATCTTGGTTTTATTGAAAGTAAAATGAGAATCATAAAACTCTACACATAATCAAGAGTTAGACAGAATCTTTGTGTGCAGATGGGCTGATGAAATCAATTGCGTTGGGGTCAAAAACTGCCCTTATTATGATGCTTGTATTATTCCACTTACAATTTCCTTCATGAAGTTGAGTAAAATGTTCTCAGATATTTTGCAGAGAAATATCAGACTAAATTAAAGTGAGTGATTGTTAGTTGTTTTAAAAAGCCCGACCGCAGCTCAGTACAGACCACTCCAGACCACACGGTTCCAAGGGGGAGGGGGTTTATTCAGGAGATAGGGCAAAGGTGGAGAGAAGAAGGTGGAAGAAGAAGAGAAGAGAAATAGAGATAGAGGCCGGCCATGACCACGTGGAGAGAGAGGAAGGGGGGAGGGGACAGAGAGGCAAGAGGGTAAGAGTGAGGGTAAGAGAGTAAGAGATTAAGAGAGAGAGGAGGGGGCAAGCAGCCCCTTTTATAGTGGACCAGGCCTACCTGGAGGTTGCCAGGTAACTGTGGGGAGGAGCATACCTGGCTGTTGCCAGGTAACTGTGGAGGTGGAGTTTAGACAGAATACTAACAGTGATACTTAGAGAAAGGCTCTCCCAGTTGTCCAGAGATGAGTACTCAACTTAATACTGATTTGCTGAGTGCCAATGGTAAGTCATAAACATTACTAGAAAGGCTGTCAAATACCTTCTAATAAATCCTCCATTTTCTACAAATATGGCCACAGAGAATGCAAAGTTCATGAAAATGCACGACTTAGACTAAATCTGTATTTCCACACTTCAGAATAAAGTAAATTTCATTCTTGCATTCCCTCCTCTGGTTGCACAGCTGGTTCAAGACTAATTCTTTCTCTCAAAACAGGCTGTTTTGGCTTTTCCTGAATAGCCTCCTCCTCCCCCTCCTCACTTTGCCCTGGGGCTGTGGGAACTTGAAACCAAAAGTGCTGTTGGTGCCAAAATAGGTCAAAGATTTGCCTTCTACCCTGCTCTCTCAGTCAGTAATTCATAAGACTCTTAATCTTAGGGTCAGGAATTTGAGCCCTATTTTGGGTGTCACTAATAATTGTTGGTTTTGGTTATTTTATTGGTTTCTTTTACCTAGGACCTTTCTCCTTCTCAATCCCTTTCAACATCTTAATATTATATAGGCAGGAAAGAATGTTAGAGGGGAAATGGGTATAAAAGTCTTTAGACTATGTCTGGTTTTTAGGGCATCAATTTCCTATGGTCGAGTCTAATTTTTGCTGTCAGGGTATCTACAATCAACGGTTCAGCAAACTAGCAATTCAACAACAGCAGCAAAACAGCAAATGCCGCAGCAGGAACCAGGAGCAGTAGGAACCAGCAGTAGCAGAGACCAGTAGCAGGAAGGACAACAGCAGGGGAAACAGCAGCTGTCACCTCTCTCAGGGCTCTGACCTTGTTAAAACCTCTCCAGAGTTCCCACAATTCAGAATGTAAACTATCTTCATCTGGCAAAATTATAACCCAACCAGAGCATGAGGCAAGTCACTAGTTAGTGTCTGTGGACAATCTAAAATAACTCCATATCCTAAAACTGAGATTAAAACAAAAAACTTATTCACATGACTGGGTTTTTGTTATGTTATGTTTTGTTTTATGAAACCAAAATATTCTTCCAGGATTACAAAATGAAAATATACTATTAATTCTATACAAAAATTTTAGGTACATTGGAAATAGGTAAAAATCAAATTACTTATAAATGTTGCAAATGATTGCTAACAGTACTAAGAGGAAATTGAATAATTTAAAATGTTTAATTATTTTTTAATTTAATATTTATCCAGCAAAACAAATTTTCTTATAAGATATTCTTAATTCCCCTATGCAAAATCTATTATCTTAAAGTCTCTCAGAAAAATCTAGATATGGGTTATACATCTGTAACTCTAGAGCTGGGTAGCAGAAACATGAGGACCATGGGATTTTAAGGCCAGCTAGCCTTGTGGAAGAGCAAACTTCAGGTCCAATAAGATGGAATATCTCGCGGTATAAGGTGCATGTAATAGTGGAAGAAACCTAAAATCAATCTCTGGCTCTGTAAAGCAACACACTACTACAGGCATACAAAGAAATATACCACAAACATACATGTACACATGCACCTACGTTTCCCATAGGACATACATATTTGAAGGCTGATGTTTGCCTTACTGATGTTTGCAAGTTGTGTATTCTTATTTTGTTGAGTTTAGTTTGTAGTTAGGAGAAACATTCCAATTTCTGTTCCTCGTCAAAAGTTTGAACTACAGTAAAAGTTCACTAATAAGCACTCTTGACTAGATTTGTGCCTTTAAAAAAAAAAGTTGTATATTTTAAACATAGATAGATTTATAGGTCTTCATCAAGGTATTTTAAATCTGGTAGTAGTCAGTCAAAATAAAACTATTGTATAAATAAATCATGTAAACATATGCTTCTCTACCCCATATGTTAACACAAATGAGGACCGAAGCAAAATAATGAATATAAATGATAGAAATCTTTACAATTGGGAAATGCATAAGCCAAGTGAGGAGGCAAATGAGTAGCCAGGAAGACGGGGAGGAAGAGGAGGAGAAGCAGGAGGAGGAGGAGGAGGAGGAGGAGGAGGAGGAGGAGGAGGAGGAGGAGATGCAGGAAAAGTTGAAACAGGCTGTTTTGAGAGAAAGTGTTAATCTTGAGCCAACTCTGCAGCCAGAGAAGGGTCCTGAGATTAAAACATCACCATTAAGTTTTGTCAGTGATTGTATCACACATACTTGCCACTGATGCAGGTCATAATTATGATGAAATAATGTGGCATCCTATAGATTAGATAGGTCTGGGTCATTTTAAAGTGACTGTAATTTCCTATGGAATGCATTCCCCTTATGTTAAACAAATATTAAGTGAATGGGCTTTCCAAAATAGAGTTATTCCCCAAGACCAGAAAAATTTCATAACTGCTGTGCCAGAGGCAGTTCAGAAGTTACAAGGATTACCATGGAGGAAAATGGAAGAGAATAGAACAAAATAGAAAAAAATAGAACAAGGGAATGAATATTATTGGTGAAAGATAATATTCTGGCCTACGTTAATGGTTTCTATTTGATGACACTGTTATACTACAATGTCCCTTGGCAGTTTTAAGAGCTTGGGACAAATGTGAAGATCCTGAGGAAATCCCACTTCATTCACTAAGATTGTACAAGATTCTGGGGAAATTTTCACTGATTTCTTGCAAAGATTGCTTTTAGCTATAAACAAAGCCATATCAGACCCTGGTGCCAACCAAACAAGTGTTGATAGAGAGCTTGATGTTTGAGAATGAGAATATCAAATGCAAAAGTGTTATTAGACTGTTAAAGGTACAGGCAGTGCCAATGGCTGAGTGACTAAGGAACACAACTGACATTGGCTCTCATGAGTATCATGCATACATCATAGAAAATACTATAGCTAGAGGTGTCAGTTATTGAAATGCTTGATGCTTTAATGGTGGTGAATTTGGTCATTTAAAAAGAAATTACAATTAAGCCACTAATAACCTCAGAACTCAAAATGTCCAATGCAGTGACTGAGTAATATGGCACCTTTTGACAGAAAAGGAAACAAGCCACTTCTGATGGCAATAGGTTCTCAGAAAGAATACCTAGGTTTCCTATGGTTTGCAGGTCTGTGGCAAGGGCTGTCATTGGATGAGTGTAGCTCCAAGAGGGACATACAAGTTAATTTCTTGCTGTCTGTAAATAAAATGGGGGCCTACCAGCTCAAATGCCTATAATAAAAATTATGAGCAGTTTCCCTCTGCCATCCAGGAGGCAACAAGCCAGCAGAAAAACTGCAGCTAAGTATTGTGATTTCATGAATTCTACAGAAGGTAGTTCTGCTTGAGATTTGCCCTATCTCCTCTTACCATATCCCTAAAAGTTCAATGATAAAAATTAACCACTGGTATTATGGTTCTTTGCCTTCAGGGGCATTAAAGATAATCATGGGAAGGTGTATTAACTTCCCAAGGATCCACTGTACATCCCAAATATTATAGACGGGCATTTCAACGAAGATATTAAGATGGTGTTGAAATACTGGATTTAGTGGGTATAGGAGCTGACATGACTATCATTTTTCAAAAACCTTAAATTTCCAAAATTTTAGAATGACCACTTTAGAATGTTTATGCACCATTTATTGGAAAAGATAAATTATCTCAAATAAAACAAAGTGTTTATCGGGCTAAATGTGTGGTACTAGAATGGACCTACTAGACCTTATGTGGTTGATATTTAAAGAAACATAAAAGATTACTGTTATGCTCAAGGTTGCTGATTCCTCCTGAAAAATATTGAGATAACACTCTATTAATTATTTGGGTTATAAAATAAGTCAACAAAAATACAACCACAAAAAAGTACAGATCTGATTATTTTATTTGCAAACTCTTAATGGTTTTCTCAATGAGAGCTATTAATTGGCTAAGGCCAATAGAGTGGATTTACTACTCATGAGTTAATTATTGTATTTCAAATGTTTGAAATAGATTCGAACTTAAATAGTCCAAGATGGTTAACACTTGAAGCAGAGAGAGAGTTTACTCTGTTAGAACAGAGACTGCAAGATTTGATGCATATGTGGCTCAAATAAATCCCAAACTTAGTTGTATTTTGGTTATTTTTTTTCTTCAAATCTTTCTCCTACTGGGATCTTAGCACATAAAAAAGTAAAAAATTAAAGAATTACAATTTTAAAAGTTTTCTAAATTAATCCTAAAAACTAAAATAAAACTACATCAATTGTTGAAAACAGATTTAGCTAAATTGTAGTGCCTTTTATTAATGCTGAGATATGTCATTAGGCGTTATCAATGAAGATTTGCAACATGATTATAGAAACTACTTAGGAATAATTAACAACAGAAATTCTATTAGCACCACGCTCTAACCAACTGAGCTAACCGGCCACACATAACAACAGAAATTCTAAATCCAAGCATCCAAGTTTATAAATAGAAATAATTGGAATCTCCCATATACTGTAAAGGGAACACCAATTAATTAAACACCTACATTCTATATTCTATATTCTGTACTCTCAAGAGTCTCCAGAATTCCAAACATAAACTATCTTCAGCTGGCAAAATCATGCCACTGCCATAGCATGAGACAAATCACAATTAGCTGCTATGAACAACCTGAAGCAACCCCAAATCACATACCTAAGATTAACAAAATGTATTCACATGACAGCTATTTTTTAAAGAAACCCAAATTCTCACTATTTTTCTTTTAAGCAACTATTGCTCACATTTACTGCGAAATTTTAAACAGAAATATTATCAATGAACTACACATATTTCACATTAGGGGGTCAAGGTTTTGCTCACAATCTTTCTTCACCAAAGCATTCAAAACCTTTCTAGTTTTTAAATCTCCACAAGAAACCCTTTTAGTGAAAAACATGAAAGTTTTATATGTTGATCACTGCATTCACAAACACCATTCATGAATCAGCAGGTACAGTTCAATCCAGAAGAAATCACGAGTCTCTGACAATTGGCCTGAGTCTGCTGAAGTGGCAACAAACCATGGGAACACTCAAAAAGTACTTTGGTGTGTATCATTCTACAAAGTCACAAAATGATGGCCAGCAAAGAGTGACAAACTTAACCAATACCACAAAGTGTCATCCACAGTCTGCTGTGTTATATTTATATCCTTTCCAAACATCACGTGTTCTCTCAGGCTACTGCACTAGCAAATAACGTGACCCTTTTCCAGGCTTCCAAAAAAATACCACATGTCTGTTCCCAGCAAAGCATCCTCCCATGTGTCTTCTTCAGCACAAGCATTCTCTTATAAGACTCTTGCCCATGCAAAATCTGGTGGCAGTATTTCACAAATGAGTTTTCCTCTTCCAAGATCACTTTAGCTTCTGTTAAGTTGACATACCACCTGCTGGAAAAGTCACTACCTGTTGAGTCAGGTGCTATTTTATGATTTGAAACTATTTCACTACACTTGATTCCCACACTTAAGCAATTAATCAACTGTATCTAAATGAATAATGTTTGCTCAGACCAATAGATCTTTAAGTTAACTTCTCTGAGCAAAAATTGGCATATGCTCATGCCTTCCTACCTTCCAGAGTGTTTTCTAGCCATCTTCACTTACTAAAATTCATTTCTCAATTCTAGGAAGTTTTGACTTGAAGCACAGCTATCATTTGCAAAATAATAGAAGGAGATATTGCATACATGGCCAGGTACTATTATTGAGGTCCCAGGTATGTAGGGTAAGGTTTTCCCAATAATGTATTACCAAGTACAAAGGATTGCAAGAATTTAGTCACAGAACAAAAAGATAATTAAAAAGATGCATTTAACACCAAATACACTGGTCATTGCAATAGAAGGTAGACAGGTTACAGAATATAAGAAAAACTCTACTATACATTTATAATATTGTCCATTGATTTTTATTTTTATTTTTTTTTAGATTTAGGTTTGTGGAGTTAGGAAAAGTTCTATAATACATTCAAAACATTTTACTTGGTAGCTGAAAGAGTGTTAGACTATACATGAAAAGAAAGCATTAAATATCTATTAATAGTGATAAAGACACACTCTGGATTTAAAACATAATTTTTATGCCCATAGAGATAGATTTATAGGAAGTTTCAATCTACCATGTGGTTGCTCGCAATGAAACATGAGTCACCTGAAAAAACAATATAGACTTTTAGCCTCTGAAGTATATCACTCTACCCCTCATATGAAAACTGTTTAAAAGTAGAAGAACACCACCTGAGTGATGGGTAGTTGTAACAAAGACATGATTAATAATCCAATAATTCCTTTATAAGATGATCATAAATGTTTTATATTGGGGTTTAAATTAAGTTTATATAAGGTTGAATTTTTGTCATGGATATGAGAACATCTAATATTAATATTACTCAATAAAATCACTTGAAGCCATCCCATACCCAGAGACAGCCTGACTCAAGGGAGGTCTGTCATAACCGGGCTCACAGAGACACATCATCTTTCTGGTTTGCAATTCTGCCCAGGGAAGATCCAGTGCTCCAGACTCCCTCCCACACCCAGAGACAGCCTGACTCCCAGAATGTCTGTCATAATCAGGCTCACAGGTGAGACTGCACCCTCCTCCAATACCTGACCTAACTGGGACCTCCATGGAACCCATCAGACTCAGGGCTGATTTGCCCTGCCTGAGTCACATATTACTTCCTGACTGCAACTCCAGACCTAAAGAAAGAGCTTGCCAAAAACATATAAGAAACCTACAGAACACCAAATATATTTGAACAGAACAGAAATTACTCCAGTCACATAATAATCGAAACTCTAAATACACAGAACACAAAAAGAATACTAAAACCAACGAAAAAATGACCAAGTAATATATAAAGGCAGACCTATCAGAATTACATAAGATCTTAGACAGATGTCATGCAGGCTCTAAGAGAACACAAATCTCAGCTGAGGTTAATATACCCAGCAAAACTCTCAATATACTTAGATGGAGAAACCAAGATATCCTTGACAAAACCAAATTTAAACAATATCTTTTCATTAATTCATTCCTACAGAGGATAATAGAAGAAAAACTCCAACAAAAGGAGAGAAACTACACCTAAGAAAAACCAGGAAATTAATCATCTCACAACAAACCCAAAATATGAAACCACACAAACATAATACTACCTCTGATGACAAAAGTAACAGGAACCAACAATCATTGGTCTTTAATATCTCTCAACATCAATGGACTCAATTCCCCAATAAGAAGACATAGACTAACAGACTGGATACTTAAAGAGGACCCAGCATTTGCTACATACAGGAAACGCACCTCAGTAACAAAGACAGACACTACCTCAAAATAAAAGGCTGGAAAACAATTTCCAAGCAAATGGTCCCAAGAAACAAGCTGGAGTAAGCATTCTAATATTCAATAAATAGACTTTCATCAAAAAATTATCAAAAGAGTTGAGGAAAGACACTTCATATACATCAAAGGAAAAATCCACCAAGATGAACTCTCAATTCTGAACATCTATGTGCAATGGTACCCACATTTGTAAACAAAATGTTACAAATCTCTAAACACATATTGAACTTCACACAATAATAATGAGTAGTAGTAATAATAATAATAATAATAATAATAATAATAATAATTCAACACCTCACTCTCACCAATAGACATATCATGGAAACAGAAACTAAACAGAGACAAAGTGAAACTAATAGAAGTTATGAACCAAATGGATTTAATAGACATCTACAGAACATTTCACCATAAAATAAAAGAATATACATTCCTCTTATCACCTCATGGTACCTTCTCAAAAGTCAACCATGTACTCAGACACAAAACAAACCTCAATGTATACAAGAAGATTAAAATAATCTCAAGTATTCTCCCAGATCACCACAGACTAAGACGGGTCTTCAATAACAGCAAAAACAGAAAGCCCCCTCATACTCATGGAACGTTAACAACTCTCTACTCAATGAAAACTTGGTCAGGGAAGAAGTAAAGTAAGAAAATAAAGACTATGTAGAATTTAACAAAAAGGAAGGCTCAGCATACTTAAACTTATGGGGAACAATAAAAGCAGTGCTAAGAGGATAATTCACTGCACTAAGTGCTTTCATAAAGAAATTGGAGAGATCCTACACTAGCAACTTTATAGCACATTCGAAAATTTCAGAGAAAAAAGAAGCAAAAACTCAAAAGGATTAAATGACAGGGAATAGTTAAACTCATGGCTGAAATTAACCAATTAGAAACTAAAAGAACTATATAAACAATCAACAAAACTATCACTATTTGTGGATGAAATGATAGTATACATAAGCAACCCAAGAAATTCTACCAGAGAACTCCTACTCTTGATAAACAACTTCAGCAAAGAAGCTGGATATAATATTAACTCAAGCAAATTATTAGCTTTCCACTACACAAATGATAAATTGGCTGAAAAAGAAATTAGGGAAGCAATATCATTCATAATAGTTGCAACTAATATAAAATATCCTTGTGTAACTGTAACCAGGCAAATAAAAGACCTGTATGACAAGAACTTCAAGTTTCTTAAGAAAGAAATGGAAGAACCTAAGATGATGGAAGGATCTCCCATGCTCATAGATCTGTAGAATTAACATAATAAAAATGGTCATCTTACTAAAAGCAATCTACAAATTCAATGCAATCACCAGCAAAATTTCAACTCAATTTTTCACCAAGCAAGAAAGAGCAATTCTCAACTTCATATTGAACAACAACAACAACAACAAAAATCTAGAATAAAGAAAACCAGTCTCAACAATAAAAGAACTTTTGCAGGAATCACCATCCCTGACCTCAAGCTCTACTACTGAGCAATAGTGATAAAAAAAATAAAAAATAAACCAACAACAATAACAAAAACAAACCTGCATGATTTTGGTACAGAAACAGACAGGTAGATCAATAGAATATAATTGAAAACCCCAAAATAAACCCATACACTTATGGTCAGTTGATCTTTGACAAAGAAGCCAAAACCATACAATGGAAAAAAAGAAAGGATTTTTTTTTTAAAAAAAATGGTGCTGGTTTAACAGTTGGTCTGCATGTAGAAGAATGCAAATTGATCCATTTTTACCTCCTTGTACAAAGCTCAAGACCAAGTAAATAGAGAGCCACCACATAAAACCAGATTTACTGAATCTGATAGAAAAGAAAGTGGGAAATAGCCTTGAACACATTGGCACAGGGGAAATTTTCCTGAACAGAACACAAATGAGTCAGACTCTAAGATAAACAATTTACAAATGGGATCTGAAGAAGCTGAAAAGCTTCTGTAAGGCAAAGGACATTGCCAATAGGACAAAACAGCAACTTACAGATTGAGAAAAGATCTTTACCAACCCTTCAAATGATAAAGGGCTAATATCCAAAATATATAAAGAACTCGAGATGGTAAACTCCAGCAAACCAAATAACCCAACCTAAAATGAGGTACAGAGCTAACAAAGAATTCTCAGCTGAGGAATCTCAAATGGCTGAGAAACACCTGTAGAAATGTTCAACATCCTTAGTCATCAGGGAAATGCAAAACAAAATGAACCTGAGATTCCACCTTACACCAATCACTATGGCTAAGATCCAAAACTCAGACAACAGCAGATGGCCAGTGTGGTGTGGATGTGGTGAAAAAGGAACACTTCCCCATTGCTGGGTAGGATTGTAAGCTGGTAAAACCACTTTGGAAATCAGTCTGGTGGTTCCTCAGAAAACTGAAAATAGTTCTACCTGAAGCTGCACCATTTCTGGACATATACTCAAAAGATGTTCCACCATCTCACAAAAACACATGCGCCACTATGTTTATAATAGTCTTATTTACAATAGCCGGAAACTGGAAACAACCCAGGTGTCCCTCAACAGAAGAATAAATACAGAAAACATGATACATTTATATAATACGATACTTCTCAGTTATTAAAAATGACAACTTTATAAATTTTGTAGGTAAATGGATGGAACTGGAAACTATCCTCTGTGAGGTAACCAAGACCAAAGTACATACATGGCATGTACTTTCTGATAAATGGATATTAACACAAAAGCTCTGAATATCCAAATTACAACTCACAGACCATATGAAGCTTAACAAGAAGGCCAAAGTGTGGAAGCTTCAGTCCCTCTTAGAAGGGGAAACAAAATAATTATGGGAGGCAGAGACAGAGAAGAACCTGGGTGGGAGAAGGGAAGGTGATAAAAAAAAATTAGAGTCAGGATTGGCTATGGAAAGACACAGGATAGAAGTCCAGAGAGCCAGTAGAATGAACAGAAATATTTAGCAGTGGAGGGAGGGGGGAGACCGCTAGTAAGTCCCAGATGCCAGGGATGCAAAAGACTCCCAGGACCCAATGGGGATGACATTGGCCAAAAAACCTGAAGAGACCACCTCCAGTGGATAGAAATGGCTCCCAGTTGAGGGATGTGGTTATCTACTCATCTCAAAATTTTTAACCCAGAATTGTTCCTGTTTAAAAGAAATGCAGGCACAAAAATGGCGCAGAGACTGAAGATCGTCCACCCCACCATGGGATCCATCCCATCCACAGAAACCAAACCCCGATACTATTGCTGATGCCAAGAAGTGCTTGCAGATAGGATCCTGGTATGGCTGCCTTCTGAGAGGCTCTGTCAGCACCTAAGAAAGAGCAGATACAGCCAACCATCAGACTGAGCCTGGGGATGCCAATGGAAGAGTTAGGTGAAGGACTGGAGAAGGTGAATGGGATTGCCACCCATAGGAAGAACAACAATATCAAATATCAACTAACCTGACCACCCAGAGCTCCCAGGGAGTAAACCACCAACCAGAATATACATGGATGGTTCCATGGCTCCTGCTACATATGTAGCAGAGGATTGCCTTATCTGGGATCAGTGGGAGGGGAGGTGCTTGGTAATGTGGAGTCTTGTTGCCCCAGAGAAGGGAGACATTAGAGGTGTAAGGCAGAAATGAGTAGGTGGTTGGGGGAGCACCTTAAAGGCAAAGAAGGGGGAGGATGGGGTGAGATTTGAGGAAAGGAGACCAGGAAGGGGGACAACATTTGAAATGTAAATAAATAGAATAATTAATAATAAAATACAATATAAACAACAAGAAGAAGACATTTAGAATGCCAATAAATGTTAGAAGAAACTCAAAATGCCTTTGGCCTTCTTCAATTTCAAGAGACTAGTAGGGGTAAATGTTCGCACACTTTTAAAGTTTTCTAAAAATAATTTAAAATGTTTTGTTTTCTCTAGTCTTGAACATGCTTGCCTATGAAGAAGGCTTCTCTGCTGAATTGTAAGCTCATAACTCTGTAATCAAGGGATTTGTAACAATAAATATTAACCTTGTCCTGCAAATTGCATTCACATGACCATCTGCCTTCAGTCCTTGGTTTCCACTTTCAGTTGTTTAAACATTATCAGAAGAGGTGACTTGAACAGTCTCTCACAGTTTTCCAAAAGGAATAGACCTTAGAGTCAAAAGATTAAACAGCAATGTGTCAAAGAAGCTGAAAGCTTGAGGCAATTTTTGTGACAATTAACCTTTTTTTTTTTTTTTTTTTTTGTTATACTACCATTTGAAGATTTTAGGAACAATAGAAATTCTGTACAATAGGCTACATTCTCAAATAAGTTTAAATATTTATTTTTCTGAAGTGAATTTTGCAATCACCATGTAATGTATTGGAAATGCTCAAGTAAAAATAATTATTTTTAGAGTATATTTTTTAACTGCTAAGGTGGTAGCATTCTGACAAGGAGAGGCATTTAACACATGGGAAAATATCAAAGCTTAGCGTATAATATACTGATATCATTGCCCATAGAAATTTGGATGAAATCTAATCACCGGGCTTCAACTAACCCACACATTAAAGCAATAACTTGCACAAAAAATTTTACACTCTTTTGTCATATGCTTCTAACACTCCTGAAATTTTTTTCACATTATGTACAGGATTTTAAAGTAACTTTTGACTCCTGTCACAGCAAATGACCCTGAAGTTAGTAAACAAAGGTTATATAAGATTGGTAACTTAATATTATGTAAGACACCTGCCATGGAGTATAATGGTCTAAAACAAGTTTGCCACTAAGGCAAGTTCATTCATGAAAACTCTCTGGGAAAGTCTAATTATTTGTGTACCTAGGCTGCTGACAGTTCAGTTCTTTGAAGTGGCAGGAAAAAGTCTCATTTCCCTTGTTGACTACAATCTAGGAGCGATGTGTAGAGTCTGGAGTGTGTTTATTCTTGGAGGGCTCTTTTCTACATCTTCAAAGCTGGAGTGAGGTATTGAGGGTCTCGTTTTGTCTTTCATTTCAGCATTTCTCAATAGTTTTTTGCTTATCTCTTTTATTTGTATTTTTTTCTTTTTATTACATTTTCTCTATCATGGTAGGGTCATGCATGCTGTAGAGGGCTTGTAGAAGTCAGGAAGAACTTCAGAAATCAGTACTCTCACTAAACTAAGAGGATGCCAAGCACAAGTGTGAGAGTATGTTTTTAATCCAGGAGGCCATTTTGCTTGACCATCTTTTACACTTAACAAACATAGAATTATGTCTAGCCAGGCAAGTACAGGAAAACCTGTCCGTTGCAAAATCCTCAGCTTTAACTGTGTTTATAATTCACAGATTACAAAGATTGTAAAAATTGGACAATTTGAGGTCAATAAATAATATTTTACCAAATGTTTATTTTGAACTTTAATCTGAGGATCTAGTTCAATTAAGAAAAATTATTATAATCTGTGCTTCTAATAATTAGTTAATAGTTTCATCTTGATAAATACTGTATCTTTATTTATTTTGAACTTTAGGTAAACTTATTAGTATTATATATTTCCTGATATATTGAATTTTTATAAAATGCTAATGAATCAAAATGTTATATAATTTTTTAATGAATTTTAAGTAGAATTTCCGAATAGTTAAATAAATATCTACCAAGTATTTTGCATATATATGTATGATGTTTGTCTTCACTTTATATTTATATGCATATATTTTTATTCCACAGACCTAATTTTATGCATAAGAATTAAGTATAATATTTAAAATCTTAAGCATAACATAATTCTATTTGAAATCTGGTTTCACGTTGACTAGATTATATTAAATAAATTATATCAACCCTATGGGAGCATATTTTAGTTTGATGAAAATGTACACTTCTGTCAGCATCCTGAGCTAGTGGTGATTATTGAAATTCTAAGTTTAATTGCTGAACACAGCAATGAGGGTCAAAGTTGCTGTGTACTGTCATTAGCCTCCAAAGCTCCCAAACGTCCTGATCCATAAATATACTTGGGGTCCATCACAGATACCCTTCAGGTTCTATTTATCTATTACTGTAATTGCTTTCAAGTCAGGTCTTCAATGAAAATTTAGTTGTAGGTGAAATGGAGAAATAAACATAATAAAGAAATTATTTCCCTTGCAAAGATTCTTTTAATGAACATAGAAGAAAACAATTGTAAGTTTAACAAGTGAGAAAAATTGATTTTATCTGAATGTATTGTTGATTTTGAAGTTAATGCCCAGGGATCTGCTCTAAGTCTTGCACTGTGGAGAGACTGCTCAGATTTATGCTTTGGATTTGTGTGGTGCTTGCTCTTACCTTTCTTCTATTATTTTTCCACATGGGCTACTTTATTGATAAATCAAAAGAAAAGGGATCAAATAGCTAAAGCAGAAAAGCAATAAAATGCACACTCCAGAGTTGTAGCCAATCTAATTAATTTTTCATTACGTCCTTATATATTAACAATGAATCAATTTGAGATTATGTTTACAGAGTTATAAAAGGAGAGGAGTCTGGACCCTCAATTTGTTGTCTATGCTGTGCAAATTAGTCAGTTAAATGATCCCCAAGGATATCATAAAGTATATGAATAGGTAGCTGTAAGAACCTTTATGTTTAATTACAGATCAAGTCATCAACACTCCCTGCACACATTAACTCTGAGAGAAATGTGAAATTGTGGGATCAAGTAAATGAATTCCTATTTTAGTCATTTTTCTTTTAATTGACATATTTTATCTAAAATGTCCTTAGAGAACTATTTTAGCAATAGGGGGTTTTGACCACAAAAATTACTATCCTTCAATGTAAAGAGTTCTTACCCAAATGAAAGGTGATATTAAGATTAATGGTCCTTATCCTATAAAAATTCTCAATTATAGTTATATAATGAATCACTCCAAAAAATAGAGTTGCCTGAAATAAACATAAAGCATATTAAAGCTCATAAAAGTGAAAAGCATGGTAAACAAATGGTATTTTTTTTGAAATAGAATTCTCAGTATATTAAAGAAAAGCATAATGTTGTGTATAGGTAGAAGTCTAGTAGCAAACTATCATCATAAGGCTTAAGGTGCACTGATAACACTGAGAAACCAAAGTTCTGGGAGTTTTAAGAAACTAAGGAGAGTATCTAGCAACCTTTAGAGTCAT
Source organism: Rhabdomys pumilio (assembly GCA_030674055.1). Lineage (NCBI taxonomy): Eukaryota > Metazoa > Chordata > Mammalia > Rodentia > Muridae > Rhabdomys > Rhabdomys pumilio. The sequence goes on from JANHMN010000007.1 coordinate 22,998,619, forward strand.
CTTTCAATTTTATCTATTTAAGTTGTTTTCAACGTTCCTACAGGTTATCTTGCCTTACCTGTATCTACAATGCTCACTACTTACATGAGTTTTTAGACCCTTTCTAGCAACTATACCTAAATGCAGTTATGATTAAAGCAGAATCTACTATTATATCATATTACACACACAGTGCTGTTAAAGTTATTTCAGAGTCTATAAAGATGTATTCTTCTCATCTGTGCCCACGACTGTATAACTTTCCTACAACTTTGGAAAAGGACTCATGGCCTCAGAGAAGGTTTGCAGATGCTCCTGCATCTCAGCTTATGTTGATTTATGAGAATGTTGTTCTCACTTGCCCATGAGCTTTCTTTCTCTCTCACTCTCACTCTGACGCTCACTCAGTCACTCATTTCCCCTGTGCCTATCCCATTTAACTGTTCTGGTTAATTTCATATTTTCTTTACTATTATCGTTATATTATAAAATTAAAATTCCAACTCAATTTTTCACAGTTATAAAGAGCAACTCTCAAATTCATTTGGAATAACAAAGAACCCAGGATAGCGAAAACTATTCTCAACAATAAACGATCTTCTGGGAGAGTCACAATCCCTGACCTCAAGCTGTACTACAAAGCAGTAGTGATAAAAACTACATGGTATTGGTACAGAGATCAGCAACTTTGAATATTTAAATTCCAACTGTTGATTTATAAAGCAATGAAAATGCTGAAATATGCAAATATGTGTGTGTGTGTGTGTGTGTGTGTGTGTGTGTGTGTGTGTGTATGTGGGTGTGCTACTCAGGCTAACTAAAACATAATTTACACATTTTAAAATTTACTCTCTCTTAGGATAAGGTCCAATAATCTGGACAAACATACTGAGTTACTGAACTGACACTATGACCACATTAATATGTAGTATTCTTAAATTTTCCTGAATAAGGCCATAGCTAGCACTATCCTAGGCAAAGATCCTTTACCTCCTAGGTTTTAAAATTCTTAATGTAATTTCTATCCTTTCTTCTTGGCCTTTTTCAGAATAAGCCTTAAGTAAAAAAACACATTATCCTTTCTGTGTTATCTCTTTGCCTTACAATGACTGATTTTGAGATTTAAGTCATATTTCTCATCATATTTAATCAATGGTTTACAATTTCAATTTTCAGAAAGATTTATTGTATATGAACTCACTTGTATTCAGTGGGTAATGGGTATTAGTGATGTTTTAAATATTAACTTCTTTCTAAAGTTACTGTACTACTCATTTTCCCATCAGGATATTCAGGACTTCTCAACAAACACCAAAAGTAGCATGTGAAATTTAAAAACCAAGTCTTTTGTGTTTGTTTGTCCATAAAGAAGAGGTACACCATTTAACTTCACATTTTATTTACTATTATCATAATATTATAAACAAGGGGAGAAAGTCGGAGCTTTTAATTTTAAATATTTATATTTCAACTGTTGATCTATGAGGCATGAAGAAAGTTGAAAGAAGCAAATAAGTTCTCTAAGTCTGTCTCATCAAATGTAAAACATAAGTCATGTTGCTTCTTACTACACAAGTTTGGTGCACTAGAGGCCAAACAGGAAGAGAAGAAAAACATTAATTGTAAAAACTAGAGTCATTGTATGTGGGAATCAGCCTATGCACCATTATGAGTAAGCCATTCTCAGAAAAGGGGAATCTGTCAATAAGTGGAAATGTCACCACAGGTGAAGGTTTCCCTGACATTTTAAGTATTACTAGTTAATGAGACAAAGTATATGCAGCCAATCCAAAAATAATAGCAGGGTTGGAGAAGTTATTGAATACCTCAGTAGACAAAGGGACATTTTATGTAACGGGGAAAAATTTGGAGTAACTTTAATATTCACCAAAATGTTGTGTGCCTAATTTGTGGTATTCAAAGGAATATTGTTTGTCATCAAAAATAAATTAACAAGAGCTGAATAATCTACATGAAAATTTTAAAAATTCATTACTGGATTTGGAAAGTTCCAAATATATATAATATATAATAAGATTTATATTATCATTTTAGTAGCTTAAGTCATTACAAAAGTAGTAGAGAATACATGAGAAAAGAAAACAGCCAGTGAAGTTTAGGCATAGTAAAATTTGAATTTTGGATAAAAAACTAATATACTTTTTAACTAGATGTTTTCCTTTTTGACATTAAAATAAAATTACACACCTGGCAAGACCAGCAGTAGTTTTGTCTGCCCTGTCTCCTCTGCACTCCATCTTCTGACCCACACCTCTAACCACAGTCCCAGAGACCTGTAGTCACCAGGGACCACTAGATGAAGCCTTTATCCCAATTCACTGCCTGTCTGTCCCCTCTGGGCAAGTCTAGCAGTGGCAAGCTCCATCTGCCCCTTCTGAACTCCATTTCCTGGGCCATAATTCTGTCTGTATCCCAGGAAGCCTGCTGCCATCTAGGACAAAGAAATGAGATCTCCAAGCCCCAAGCTTCTCCTGGCTGGATTCCCCAACAAGCTCAACAGGCACGAGGTCTGTCCTCCATGAATGACTCTTCAGTGTCTGTGAGACACTATGAACCCTGCTTAGTTGATTCTGTGGGCCATGATCTCCTGTTTTCCAGTCTGGCTTGTACTATCCTTCCTCTACCTCTTCTGTGGGGTTCCCTGAATTCCTTCTAATGTTTGGCAGTAGGTCTCTACATCTGCTCCCAACAGCTGCTAGAGGAAGCCTCTTTGATGGTGATTCAGCTAGACACTGATCTATGAGCATAGTTGAATATCATTAAGAATATTTCTTCTTATGATTATTATGAAATTGTCTTTCCTTTTGGGCGAGTCAGGATTGGTTGTGCCATAGGACTCTGTGCCTTCAGCTTCCTACATCAATGACCAGTCTCAATTGAGACCCTTGTCAGGAGAGGGATCCCATGTATAACATTGCCTGTATATCCTGGAAACAGAGGACAGGTTCAATTTTTTAATCTATGAGACAAATTTTACAAAGTTAGTCCTCACTTCTTTTCATTTTAGAAGAGCCGAATATGGGAGTGAGACTCAAGAGGTAAATTTGCCTGTCTCTACTCCGAATCAGAAGATAGTGGCTGCGAGTCACAAATGGCACTAAAATGACTTGGAAATTAAAAGTACATGGATGTCTGGGGACTAATGTAAGTGAGTCTAACTTAAATGCCCTGTAGTACGAAGCAGTCATTAGTGTACTTTAAAACTTATGAAGGCCAGGAGAGGTAGTTGAATAGATAAAATCACTTCCTGCTGAAGCCTGAGTTTGATTACTGAATCCCAGAATAGGAGAGAAGTAACTCTTCTGTCTTCTCAACTCCATATGTGTGCCATGGGGCGTGGATACCAATATACACACATGCATTTTACATGTACATACTTTAATAATAAATACAAATTAAATAAAAAACTTTGGAAGGTTTAATTAGTATATGGGACTAAAACATATTGTACTAAAACTTGAGAAGTGTATACACTTGGGTGGAATATAATATAAAACAAGATTTTTTTTTTTTTGCTGTGTGGATATAGGAGCAATATGTTTAGAGAACAAAGTAAAGGAATTCTCAAACTAAATTGGCTATTTAGCATTGGCTTATTTAAAGCAATGGTAAAGCAGAAGTTAGAGTTCTGTCACCTTTATATCAGCAGTACTGAGTAAATCCATTGCACTGAAGTAAATAATAAACATATATATATACATATATATGTTTATATATATATTATTTATTTTATATATATGTGTTTGTATATATGTTTATTGTTATTTAATATATATATACATATATACATACATACATATATATGTGTGTATACTATGTATATATTAATTTATAATATATTACATATATATACATATACAATATATATACATATATGTATGCTATACATATATGTAGTAAACTCTAAAGACAATCCATGAGATACTAAGAAGCAGCAGGAAGATCCAACTTCAACACTTCAAGGATGAGTTGGCAGTTTTTCAGATCTAGGCATGCAAATGCATCTGTGTTTCCTAGCAACCACTGTCTTTACCACAATGAGAGAGATTTAAAGCAGTCACATTTTATTTCTACATGTGTAATGTGAGCTCTGGTTTATGGCCCTCTTTCCTTTAGCCCTGTAATTAAATGACTAAATCCCATCCACGTCATTATCTACAGAACATGATTGGAGAAAGATTACCCATTAGAGAGAGGGGGTATTGCTGTTATAGCTTTTGAGGCCTGTAACCGCCCACTCTCTTAGGAACCCTATTATTGTTGAGCATTTGTGCTATTGACGTTGCAACTCAGTTCCCATATATCACAGTATAAACTCCATTTACTGTCAATCCATATTTCTCAGTGTCTTCTAATAACTTATTCATTCGTGTGTTTCATTTCATAAGAAGTGATGTGTTTCAGAAGCTTCATCGCTGCCAGTGCCTATAGAGCTGCTTCTTATAGCACAACAAACGGTTTCACCCTTCCAAGAAAGTCCACGCACTTGCTGTTGCACCTTAGATTACAGCCAGTGTTTCATCAGACCTCTTCACAATGATTCATGACATTCAGATCTTCACCCTCAGTTCAAACGAGCAGCAATGCTGTAAGCAATCACTTCCAGTGGACACAGACTAGGAAAGAACAATCATAAATTAGGGCAAATAGACTATGTGATCAGATGACTTACATATTTATTTATTCTAATTAAAAACAATTACACTAATAGTTTGGGTCTATGCATTAAGTTCCTCTCTTGAGAAACAAAGAGCTGGCCAAGCTTACCAGGTAATTGTAATAGGCAATGACAATGTGCTCATCAAATACATTTACTTGACAGAATAGCTTTAAGTGTCCAGTGAGCCTTCATTTTCTTTCCTTCCCTCATGCTTGCCTAAGTATACGACTTCCCTCTTTTCCATGTTTAAATTCATTTCCTTGACAACAAGCATTGCAAAGCCCTCAATGATTTCTCTGTGCCAAATGAATTTCTGTCACAAGGCTCAGATGAAATCTGTCTACTCCTGGTGACCAAATTGATCCAGCTGCAGCACAAGATGAAACAGATCATTCATCTAAGTTTGGCTATGCCAAAGGTTGTTCCCTCCTCCACAGCACAGTCTCTGAAAAGTGGGCAACTGACTTTATCTCACAGCCAGAGCTTAAGGCAGGTGAGTGGTTTTATTACCTGTGGACATCAATGGCTTTGGGACACAATTAATCAAGGTGGAATTGCTTCATTATTTTAATGGAGGTTTTCTCTTTCCTTTAGCTAGCATAAAAAAAAAGTCCAGGGCAAAGAAATTTTTCTCATTATTTCCGAATATAGGGAGTGAGGGGAATAAATGGAAATATAATAAACCTGCAAAAGGGAGCCTGCTGTGCTTTCTGAGGCTGCTCTCTTGGATCAGCAAAGAAACCGGAGACACAGGAGCTCTGTGTAAGCAAGCAGGAAAGCAACATGGCTGCCAAGATTACATTCTGGTCTTCAGATGCATTTTTATTGTTAGTATCTGGAGAAAAACATTTTGTTTTCTGGCAAAGAAAATGTGAAAATATAGGTAGTTTTGCAATGATATAAAAATAAATGACCTTAGTGCTTGGAAATAGGATCAGATCTCTAAGTTGCTGATGACTGGTACGATTTGTAGGCAGAAAAAAAAATAGCATGAACATTGAGGGTGAGCTCTTGTACACAGCCTTCATGTAAGAATTTATTTTTACTTAAACAGTGATCCTCAATCTGTACTGTACATCAGAATAACCAACATCATGGATTGCCGGGCCCATTCACTGAAATATCTAAAAGATTCATGACAAAATAAAAAATACCATGAAGATTGAATAAAGAAGAAGTAACTCGATTTGGAATACCATTACAAAGGCTCACGTTTATTCAGTACATATTATACCATAAGGCATTAACTTATAGCTTAGACAAAATTAATTTACGTCTTTACATGGCACTGCACAAAAAAACTGTTTAATATTATATAAATGGAAATAAAAAGAAATGTGTCAGATGCTATTGGACTGAAAGAAAGTTTAAGGTTGGTGAGAATAATTCCCATCCCATGAAATTTCCGTAAATTCTTCTATAGGGCTCTCTCAACTTGCCTATAACACCAATTCTATCTTGTGCTTTCCTGTATTTGGTTCCTGCATATACAAAAGTAAAATTCTGTCTGTTCAATATCTAAATATTGTCAGTGAAAACCTTCATTTCTCTAGGAGAAAATCCTAAACTTCTAGAGAGTTCTTTCAAGTCAAAAGGTAAAACTGTGTAAGCCCAAGAGTACTGAAGTGTGACTGGTTAATTTCTCAGTGGATGAGAGCACCCACCACTCACTGTTCCTCCAACAGACCCAGAGTCAATTTCCAACATTCACAAGACTGCCCAAAGCCATCTGTAACCCAGGGATAGGCTATTCCACACCCTTTCTGACCTGCCAGATATGCACATGGTGCATAAATATATGTACCATCAAAACAATAATACTCATAAAAATAAATTAATCTTTTTTTTTTTAAAGAGTCCTAAAACTTTTATTGACGGATCATCAGTACACAGTCTTGAATACTTCAGGGCCTTTTCTTTCTTTCTTTCTTTCTTTCTTTCTTTCTTTCTTTCTTTCTTTCTTTCTTTTTCCTTGTTTCTTTCTTTCTTTTTTAATCATATCATTATGAGCTTCCCTCGTAATGGAGTCAAATAGACACATAGGCAGAACTCGCTGTCCTTGGAGGACCACAAACAAAATAGTGTTTCAAGAGCATTATTTTGATAAGAAATTCTTCCTTCAGAAGATGAATAGAGTTGATAAGCTCAGAGTCCCTAAAGAGTTTCCCAAAGTTGCACTTTCAAAAAATTAATAACACAAAGGAGAGTGCTTTAGGAAGTGAAGAGTACAGTAACTACATTCTGTTTTATTAGAGAAAGATAGGCTTCCTTCCCAGGGCAACAAGATTTTTCACAGCTATCTGCCTTCCAGAATGATTAGATCTATTTAAACCCATCATGGTCACAGTGTGTCTGTTGATTCCATGCATGTCATGGGACTCCAGGGGAAAACAGTCCTGTGCACTAGAAAGGCATTATCCTGGCAGCTGGAGGATGCCTAACTTGACTATTTCTGTGTTACTTTGCTATTCTGACAATGCCATGAGGGACTCCGAGTTTGAAGAACCTCCAGAGAGTAATAACACGGGCGTTAATCGTTAGCATCTCCCAGAATTCTTGTAGTTCTCATCTCCTCCAGATTTTCAGGCTGCTGTTTGTGTAATTGAAGAAAACGACATAGCCAAAGGGAGGCAATTTATCTTGTGAACCTCTCCATGGCACAGCAACCTAACTGGGTTGAATAACAAAAATCCAGGCAAAAAAATAATAATTGATCATCAGAGGTCGGCGCGTGTGTGGTTTCTCCTATTTTGAAAACCACTAACTTGTAGGCTGAAAATAAAATAATTTTAAGATGCATTGAAAACTGTAGAATTTAAAACAAACCCAAAGAAATGTCTTCTCACTAAAAACAGCAATCTCAGCAAAGAAATGTGGAAGAAAATAGGTATTTATTATTCTATCCCAATAAATACTGAGAAATGACAGCCTGGGCTGTACTGTCTGCCTGATACTCACTGGCTTTGCAATTCCAAGTTGAAAAGATGTTCAGAAATCATTAGTCTAATGCAGCCAGTTATATTCATGACATGAAATATAATACAAGTATCTAGACATTTTCTCAGTATTTATTCTTTTATTTCTGCTATATATTTCAGAATAAACTTGCACTAAATTTCAGGAATAAAAGACATGCAACTGCCAAATAATAGAACTTCTAAAAAATTATTAACTGGTATCCTAAAATAACTCTATAGCGATCTTTCTCTCCCTCTCTCTCTCTCTCTCTGTCTCTCTCTTTCTCTCTTGCTCTCTCTCTCTCTCTTACTCTCTCACTCTCTTGCTCCCCTGCTCTCTCACTCTTATCTCTCTTTCTGAGTATGTATGTTTTGTGTGTTTGCGCACGCGCGCGCGCGCGCGCGTGTGTGTGTGTGTGTGTGTGTGTGTGTGTGTGTGTGTGTGTGTGGTCTAAGAGTATTTTTAGAATTTTCAGTTTAATCCAGCAAGAAAGAGAAAAAATGATAGATAATTATCTATATATAAATGCCAATAATTTCTATAAAACCAAAGTCCTCCATTGGGGACCCTCTGCTCACTACAGTGGTTGGCTGTGAGCATCTGCCTCTGTATTTGTCAGGATCTACAGAGCCTCTCAGAAGGCAGCTATATCAGGCTCCTGTCAGGAAGGGCTTCTTGGCATCCACAATAGTGTCTGGGTTCAGTGTCTGTGTGTGGGATAGAGCCCCATCTCATAATGGCCTTTCCTTCGGTCTTTGCTCCACACTTAGTCTCTGTATTTCCTCCCATGAGTATGTTGTTCCTCCTTCTAAGAAGGACCGAAGCATCCACACTTTGGTCTTCCTTCTTCTTGGGCTTTATGTGGTCTGTAAATTGTATCTTGGGTATCCCAAGCTTTTGAGCAAATATCCACTTATCGATGAGTACATACCATGTGTGTACTTTTGTTGTCTCACTCAGGATGATATTTCCTAATTCTATTTAATGAATTCATTGTTTTTAATAGCTGAGTAGTACTCTATTGTGTACATGTACCATATTTTCTGTATCCATTTCTCTGTTGAAGGATATTTGGGTTGTTTCCAGCTTCTGGCTATTATAAATAAGGCTGCTATGAACATAGTGGAACATGTGTCCTTGTTACATGTTGGAGCATTTTTTGGGCATATGCCCAGGAGTGGTATAGCTGGGTCTTAGGTAGTACCATGTCCAATTTTCTAAGGAACCTCCAGACTGATTTCCAGAGTGGTTGCATCAGCTTGCAATCTCACCAACAATGGACGAGTGTTCCTCTTTCTCCATATTCTTGCTCTCTGCTTTTTAACATCTTCAGTTATTGTGACTAACCTTGAAATGTAGCACACACACATGCACATGCATACACACACACATAAACACCACACACACACTCACACACATACACACAATCCAGACATACACACACATATATACCCACACATTCATACTCATACACACATACCCACACAAGCCATACATACGCAAACATAGGCACACACCACATACACACACAAACCACACACACACACACACACACACACACACACACAGGCACACATCTACACTTACCACACACACACTAAAACACACACAAGCCATTCATACACACACACACACACACACACACACACATTCATACCACACACACATACATAAGCACCACATACACTCATACTCTCACACACAAACACACATACACACACACACACACACACACACAAGGCATACATACATACATATACACACAGATAGGCACAAGCACCCCACCCCCCACACACACATCATCTACTGTTGTCATTGACAAAGCTAAAGCCTTATTCCTTTGTACTGTTAACACACAGTTCTCTGAGACTCTAAACCTTCACTTCTTCACTTCTTACTGTCCAGCTCCATCTAGCTTGGCTCTTTTTTTTTCCAAATAGAATGGGATTATCTACTCTGAAATAATTCTGCAGGAATATTCACTCTGGCCAAATTCACTCTCTGAAATGTAAGCACTCATTTTGTATATCACATACCTGTCTTTCTTACAAGAGTCACACATACATGCTTGCACTTAATTGAATTTCATGTATACCTTTTCTGCAAAAGAATATTTTGTTTAAATTTTACCTTTAAAAACTAAATTCTCTCACTATGGTTGAATTCAGAGGCACTAAAAAAAGTGATATAATATTTACAAATTGATAAATCTCTGCAATAATTTAACTTGGTAACCAAGATTAACATTTATATATTGCAAAGGCCCAGAGAACTGAGAGAAAAGGAGGAACTAAAGGTCAAATGTATGCAACTGCTGGTGTCTCATTTCTTAGCATCTAATTTGTAAATAGATTAACTAAAGATATGGTTTTAAAACAAAACTATGAGGAAAATTTGTTTTATGAAACTTCAGCCTTGTGTTTTTAGTGAGAGAATTCCAAACCAAATAGAAACATGTTAATTATTACATACATAAATACATAATGTTATGTAAATAAATGTTAATATACAGATTTATATAAATCTTCACACTGAACTCCAATACTACAAATGATGAAATAGCCATCATAACATTCTCAAGAAAGGTGGACATAGAAGCAAAGTTTCACTACATCCTAGTTATTTCCCTCTTTAAATATCTTACCAGACATATTTATAAAATTTTGAATGAATTTTCAGTTTTGCTCCTGAAATGATTTTCCTTAGCACATTAAGAATTTCTTTTTACCGTTGGTTGATGTTGCTCGTGAAAAGAAATACCAAAATACAAAACTGAAGAAATTCGAAAATGAAGTGATAAGCAATCTTCAAAAGGGTGTTTTACCTTCAGACTATTTCTACTTGATAGCATTAGAAAGCACTCACATTGTGTGATAACAGTTTCCTCTGACACCTTGCAATAAGAGCAAACCACCCTGTTGGGCTTCAGTAACATATGAATGGGGATCACTGTCATTCAAGGCTGCTGTTCCTGAAGAGTCACAGGACACATCTTCACACACCAGAGGATTTTTTTTCATCTTCTCATTCAGCTTCATCCAACACAGCATGTCTGTCTTAGCTGTGCTCCAGGCAGTGGATTGTTCTCAGCATATGTCTCACACATTTGCTCTTGCTGTTCCAAAACACAGTGATTTGGGTGTTTGTTTCTTTACTCTTCATTCCTAGGACTGCCACAGAATTAGCACTCATTTAATCTTCCACTCTGGAAATTCTGTGAATATACAGCAGTGCTCACATGACTCACAGCCTTTTCTAATCCATCTGTCATCCTTCAGGAAACTGCTAATGACATCTTTCCTCATTCTGTAGATGTTCTGTGCAGTGTTTTAAGCTCCAGGTGATCTATTAGGCAAATGTGTGTCTTTTATGTCTGAATATCAAAGTGTTAGTTTTAAATGAGAACGGCTATGCATGCCATCCCCATAATGTAGTTTTCCATGTTTTAGGCATTGGTCCACAGAACTCAAATTAAGTCTAAGCTTTGACACAGGATAGAGCATAGGAAAGCTTGCTTAAGACTCACATTTTGCAAACCCTTCCACAGAAAGAATCAATTATTTTGTCTTTATTTAGTGGAATTCTGCGATCCTTCGTAGGCTGTGGGATGCTCAAAACATGTTAGGTGCACATATGTTGCCATATCTGCCAGATGATGGCTGTAGCACAGGACACCATGTGTAGGAGTAGACTGAGAGGGAGGCAGACAAGGACGGATGCAGAGCTGCCAGACCTGATGGGAGCAGATGGTGCTGAATACTCACAAAGCTTTTAAAATACACAGCATTTCTCATTCCAAGTAATTATATGGGACTTCGCCTATACCAGAGTTTTGAAAGCTAATTGCCATGGGTAGCTGTGACCATGACTGTGTTTGTCCAACTGGGAACCTGGAAGGGGTGTTACAGAAAACAAAGTGACATGAATGTTCTGATACTCCTATTAACTCATCTATTCAACTACTCATTAATTATATAATTTCATAGTTCATTTCAGAAGAGGCATGCAAGAGTATGTCAGATGCCCTTTGATGTTAAATGGTAGGAAAATAAATAGAAAAGTGATGAGGTCAGAAATGATTATGCTTAGTGCCATTAAATGGAAAAACACCAAACTATTTAGATATTATTTTTACCAAAAACATTCATAGCTATAGTTTAGTTTATACAAAGAGAAGGGAGTTGAGTGAGAGTTTCTGCTGACTAATTGTCCAAAATAAACAAAAGAAAAAAATGTGTCCCTGGCACTTTTTCTGTGGAAAAGAAAAAGGTTTTAAGAGTCATCTCTGTAGGCCTCTGTCCATTACTTCACACTCTGAGAAACTCCTCTGGGGTAATGTTAGCAAAAAATGATGGAAAAATGTACTGTGTTCATTGTTAATCTGAAAAATAGAGTCAAAAGTGTCTGGGAATATGTACATATATGCATGTGTGTATATACACAACATATGAGTATATATGTGTGTATATAAATGTAGGTGTGAGTAAGGGTGGGCATATGCATATTTATATATATGTGTGTGTTTGTATATATCATGTACATATATATGTGTACATATATGTGTGTGTATGTGAGTATATATATATATCAGTGTATACATATATACATATGTGTGTGCGTATATAAGCATGTGTATATAAATATATGTGGATGTGCATATATATATGTATGCATGTGTTAATGTGTGTATATGTGTGTGTATATATATCTATATATATATAGTTATCTGCATGTGTGCATATATATATATAGGTATATGTATGTGAATATATATGTATATATAGGCATGCATATGTGGACATGTATGTGTTTACATGTATATATGTGTGTTTAGAAGTATGTATTTATATAGAAGATAAATGATAGGTCAGTAGATAGATAGATAGATAGATAGATAGATAGATAGATGACAGATAGATAGATAGATGACAGATAGATGATAGATAGATAGATAGATAGATAGATAGATAGATAGATAGATAGGTGTGGGGGAGCATGTGTGTGTGTGTGTGTGTGTGTGTGTACATGTCCATGAGAGGGAGGTTCAGAAATGATATTACACAGTTGTTAAGGCTGTCAATTCCACATCATCAAAATGTACTCACAGTCTCAGGAACCGGGTTTTTCTTGAAGCTAGAATCCCAAACTCACCTGAAAACACACAGAATTCAAAGTTTCTCAAGTTACCTCAGGTTATTTTTGTTTTTTGTTTGTTTGTTTCTCTTAAGATTTCTGTAGTTCGTTGGCCGAAGAATGTCATACTACTTCATTGTGACAAACATTTATTTTATTGAGATAGGGTTTTTGCTATGAAACACAAGCTGGCCTTGGAACTCGAACTGCTTGCCCTAACTTTGAAACTTGAGTGCTGAGATTACAGGTGTGCATCACCAGGTGTAGTTTGACAATCTGCTCATTTAAAAGTAATGTTGTTATAGAAATATCTTTACAGTGCTGTATAGAATGGTACTTGATCAAATACTTTAATATTACACAAAATTAACCCACACCAATTCATCTACCACAGTAAATTTAAAGTACAATTTTCAGTTTTATAAAAACAGTTTCTGAAAGGCATTCCTTTTTCGTATTTTTTAACACTTTTTTAAAATTGGAAAATGACTTTTGTACAATATATTCTGATTATGTTTTTCCCTCTGCCAGGTCCTCCTAGATTCTTTTTACTTCCTCACTTATTTTAAAAATATATATATATGAATTCTGAATTATCAAAAATTCTATCATTTTATTTTCCTTGATTAAAATTCCTCATGTCACCCAACTTATTTATTTTTTAGAAAACTAGTTATCATATCATGCAAATAGTTTCCACTCCTAGATAACATGAGATTTAAAATTTTAGTTCTAAATTTTAAAAAACTTGAAGATTTGTATAGTGCATATGTAAGACATATATGGAGCAGAGCAATTGGGTGGATTTCTTGGTATTTAAATCAATATTCCAACTAAAGCTGTGTTTAGTTTTTATATACTGAAACTTTTTTTTCAGAGATTCTGGTTGAGAAAGAACTGATGTTACATTACCTTACCCAACAAATCTGAATGGTAAATCAATGCTTATATTTTTCAAAACCTGGGTAATGGTTGTTAAATGTTTCAACCTCCCTTATAGCTCACTGACCAAAGGTAGGGGAAAAAGATGGCTAATAGTACAAGGAGAATGTGGACCTATTTAGAAGTAGTTTTCAGGGGTGATTCAATCTTCACTATCAGCAGTGAAGACCACTAGCAAAACGTCAAACACAAATCAGCAGTGGCCCTATCCAGAAGAAACCTCTAGACTTCACTGATTTTCAGGAGTCTTCTGAGAAGGAGCAAGAAGCAACCAGAACACCACCACAAGCTTTTGGTGTATTACTCTCTAGGAAGTCACCACATGCTAACATCAGAGAAGAAAGCAAGGTCAACCAACTCAATAACATGGTCAGGAAAGACCAGTGTCAGCAAAGCCCACCAAAGACCAGCAAGTCAAGCCAATTCCAGAGTGTCATCCACTGTCTGCAGGGTTATATTTATACTCTTTCCAAACATCATATGTCCTCTTGAGCACTTGCTCCAGTGAAACATCATATGCCCTTTCACCTGCTATCTTCCCCAAAAACATCAAATATCTGTTCTCAGCAAAACATTCACTCACATGTCTGCTTCAGCAAAACACTCTCTCACATTTATGCTTCTCCAAAACATTCTCTCATAAGACAGTTTTCAAAAAAAAAAAAAAAAATCACATGATACAACTGAGTCTCCAACAAAGTCAGAAATTTCCACTTCAGTTAAATATGAAAACAACAATTTATTTTATGCTTTAGTGTTTTAAGATGGCCTTTATTTGAATTCTAATTTGGCTTGACTATGTTTTTCATAGTCAAGTTTTTCTAACCCGTAGAAGACAACTTTGGATTAGAAAACTTTCTGCCAGGAAGTAAAATTTAAACATTTAAAATGTAATTTATTCATTCAAAGGAATTTATGGGATGAGCAGCTAGTTCCAGATGCATATGTCAATCTGTTATATGATAAAGAAATCAAAGAGTCCTTCACAGCCTTTCTTGAAGACCATGTACAGTTTGTACAATTGACACGACAGGGCAGGACATGAGTACAGTGTTAGGCATATGGAAGTTACTGAATTCTTGCACACAGTTCCATCTCTAACAAAGAGCCCCTCAGCCTCAGATTCTGGAGCAGAAGTTGTTTGTTCTGCATGAGGTTTCTCAGATGCAGGAGTAACCAACTAAGTATAGTAGTACATATATGTCATGAAACACTATTTCTGCTTAGGACAGCAATACACATACATACATGGGGCCTCTCTATTGTCACTACACAAAATGCTACCAAATGAGGATAACAAGTATAAATAAATGTAACTGAGGCAGTGCTGGTCAGAAGAACTTGCATAGAAGTCCTGTACACTGCAGTGGATGTGGTCAAGTCTATAGCTAGGATACCTGCATCCAGTCCTAGATACTAGTAAATCTTTGTCATGTGACATCTTCCTTATAACTTGTCACTTGGTTTATTAATTCTAAGAATAGAAATTTACTCTTAGAGCAAAGTAGTTCACAACTCAAAGTGATGTTTGGTAACATAGGAAACTCATATTGCGTATCATCACATATCCCACACTAAAAACTGGAAGGCAAATAGCCTGTCTCCACCTAGCATATAGAGAAACTGTTATATATATATATATTAAACTGTATATATATATATATATATATATATATATATAAACTGTTTTATATATATATATATATATATATATATAAAGTTGTGTTTAGCTTTATAAATCATTAGAATAACAAAATGAAATCAAAATGATATTCATATTACTTGTCTATACAATGAACACAAATTCATGATTTATTTTTAAGAAAGAATAATAAATCAATCTAAATTTTCTTCATAATCTCTAGGTAATATAACTCTAGTGTTTGAAAATAAAAAAAAGTCACCTTAGATTAAAACATCAATAAAAGTGTCTTCAGAGGAATCAAATGAAATATTAAATTCAAAAGAAGTTTGTTTATTCTGACAGGCTCAGAGAAAAATATCAATGTCTCTTGTCTGAGCAATAACCTGTAAAAATCAAGATGTCAGATATAAATGACTGTGGTGACTTTGTCTGCTATGCTGTTCCTGAAAAATCCTTGTGGCAACTAGAATTTTAGGAATGTGACATAAATATTTATAATATTAATTTTTACTCCTACTACACTGTAAAGTTAATTTGTATATCTCTATGTATATGGCTTTAGGTATTAAGAACAGTGTCTTATGCATTTTAAAACAGTGTTCTACAACTAATTCATATCCTCAACCACAGTTATCTTTCAAGATCCTAAAAAATAAAAAAGAAAGATTCCTAGTGTGTATGAGCATGAATATACTACCAACAGTATTCAGACACTAGAATTTTTAAATTATTAATTTTTACATGTTCTAAATATCTGAAGGTGGCTCTTTTTCCTCAACCCTCTAATGTCATGGATGGATGGCATTCCATTCATGGTCATTCAGCAACAAGACCAGGGTATGGTAAATGCTTTTGCACTGAAATGCAAATTCTTTATCTTTTGTGAAGAGTTCTAATTTTTATGACAAATTTAGTCAGACATATAATCATGTCCCTTCCAGTGGGTATGTAATTATTCAGATTTCAAATAGCATTCTAAATGGGAAAAGATCCATGTGTTATTACAAGGTTTAAAGCAGGTCATAGAGAAGTAACCTGCAGTATGCCTTTAGCCACTCAGAATTAACAATGACCATAGAACAAATATACTATATAATATTTCATGAAACTTCTCAAGATAGTTTTCTAATTTTTCAAGATGTCAAAAAAACCTGTAATAATTAAAAATGTGTATTTTGATCTCATAAATTTGAATTATGGTGGAATTTATTCAAATGTCATCATTAGTAATAATATCAATTACTACTTCAGTAATTGAAAAATTGAATACAGCAATAATAAAATGAGTTTGACCTTACAGAGTTTAATACATGTACACAGATACTTGTCATAAGTCCATCATGTATCTAGAAGAGTTTCTTAGGCCATCTCACTCAGCCACCATGGTGAATCTAGGGGAAAGCCCATCTGCATCTTTAGTGGTGGACAAATGGGTGAGCCCACAAAGCTCCAATGAATAGTTCAAATTCCATCCTTGCGCACTGATAAAACTCAATGAGTAACAGAAGAATTCAAAAGTGTTGAATATAATAGAGGACTTGTAGCGAGACCAGGATTTTTTACATGAATAGAAGAGGGTGAGAAGAGTAACCATAGGTACTGTGCACATATGTCAATTTAGCAAAGAATATGTCAAATGAAAGCTACAAACAGTTGAATAGCACTAACTCCATTAGGAAACTGCATGCAATTTCTTATAAACTACAGGACTAGACAATAAGCACTAGAAGTTCATAGGAGAGTGAATGGTAGCATTTGAGCACATGATTTGAACTGGACCTAAACACTGGAGAAGTTTAGAAAATCTCAGTCACAAGGTTAGGGACAGAAACAATGATGAGGACAAATGCTTTTCAAGAGCACTACTCACAATGCTACCCAACTTAATTAAAAGTAAATGACTCTGGGATTTGCACCCATGTACCACAATGTGGAATCTCCTCTAACATTGAAGGGCAGCAAATACAGGCCCCAACTGTCTTGATACCACTCCCTTGAGGGAATATGGTTTACTACTCTGTGACCAAAGTCTGAAGACCTCTCCGAAGTGCACCTTGTTACCCCCTCATTCATTCTTCAGGTTTTTATGTGCTTTATATTTTGTTTCTTTTAGATTTGTAATTGAACACAGTAAATAAAGTCCAACTATTGAATTTTAACTAGATGGAAAAGAAAGCTGGGAAAACTCATCCAAACAATAAACACGGGGTAAAAACAGGAGGAAAGTTCAAAAAATAAAAAGAAGAAAAATTAAAAGTCAATCTAGAATTTCTGGATCCAGAATATTCAAGAAAAGTAGACTGGATATATAATAATAATAAGATGAAAAGAATAACCTATTAATCAAATATTCTACTAAGAATTAAAGAGCATTGGACAAAGCAAAACTCATGGCCGTTGCAGTCAGAAACATGATAAAACAAACTTTTCATGTAACTGAACAACCAAATATACAATATTTGCATAGAAGAATACATAGATCAATGGTTTTTTTGGATAGAAAGTGAATTTTGTAAATATTAAGAACTGCGTGACAAAATATGAAAAATTTAAATATCTACATATTGATTTCCTGTAAAATTTTGATAATATAGAACTTTGTACCATTGTTTATTATAATGGAACTCAATTATTCTCACTTATAACATTGTTTAATATGATACTAGGGATAAAACTTATCTCAAATGCATACACACACACACACACACACACACACACACATGCACAGAGAGAGAGAAAACATAAATTATTTAAAAATTTTGCTCATGTTTGATACTTATCATTCCTATTACCCAAAATTGTCATCTGTTTTTCTTTCCCATGAAGTCAATGTGTGTTATCCATATATTATTGCATGTGCAATTTTTTAAAAACTTTATTAGATATTTTATTTACATTTCAAATGCCATCCCCTTCCCCCATTTCCCCTCCCTAGAAAACCCCTATCCCATCCCCCTTCTCCTTTTTTGCTTTTATACAATTTTTTAAATGTTAATCAATGGCTTTAAAAGTTTGGTAATGCTCAATAACAAGATGCCCATACATCAGAAGTGTAATCCAATACCCAACCTAGATATATCAACTATCTTTGACTGGCAGAGACAGGTGAACATCCGCCTTCATGTACCTCCCCCCATCTCTCTCTAGTCACCTAGCTCCTCCTCTCCATCTCCTCCTCCTTTCCTTACTCCTCCTCTTCCTCTCATTACTCCTCCCACCTTAGTTCCTCCTACATATGACCCTTCCTGTTAAAATAAAACTTTTCTCTTAAAATACAATTAGAGCATAGCTATACCAATTAGAATTAGTAAGGTACAAGATAGACCTAATAACCAGTCCATCATTTTGTTGACTAAACAGAACCTCTGTCATTCCTCCTAACTAAAAGACTTAGTTCTGAACTTGGTTTTTATTCTTAGCTTTAGAATGAATGTCAGCTGAAAACCATCCTCTCAAATATTTTCTCTCAAAGTAAAGAGCTGGGATTGAATATGAGACTATAAGTCTTCAACCCTGTCAGAAATCCAGAATAACTGAGTTAAATGAAATTATGGGAAGCACAAAGCATAGCTTCTAAAACTTAGCCAATTTATAGAGACCGCTGAACACCTGGACAGTCCCTATACAACAAAACATTGAAGCATCCAATCGTCAGCCTTCTGGCCCAGGATCTTCTGACAGACCTGTGATGCAGAACTATTAAGGGCTGATTACTCTGTCTTGGCAGATATAATCAGCTGAGTGTTCCGCAAGTGTGTCTTTTTCTGGACAGTGATTTGTCTGTAGATGAAAAGAGGCAATTCTTGCCTAGTGGCTGTCTTACCACAACTGTAGTAACACCAAAGATGCTAAGTTTCTTCTTAGACTCCAAGACAGAAAGCTGTCAGGAGGAGACAGGTCTCTAATCAAAATGAACATTAATACAGAAATGTTTGTAACATCAATTCTGTGCACTTCTGACATTTTGAAAACCATGTAAGGCAATCTGGACCATTGTCTGTTAACTCCTCTCAGCTATTTCTAAATAAAATATAGAAAACACCCTAACAATAAACTCAGAGCCATTAATTTACTTTAGGCCCTTAATTCACCATCTCAAATCAGTTAGAAAAGTTACAAAAGGACTGGGTCTAAGCCTTGTATTTTTAAATGTGTTATGTAGGCACAATGCCTATGAGAGTAACAATATTAATCTCACTTTTATATCAATAAGAAGCTCATACCAATGAAAACCTTAAATTTGGAATCAAAGTAAATTTTCTACCATTTAAGAAATTATAACTTTATCTTAATAACAATTGTACTTACTTCTACCAATAGATTATGGCTATACAATAAATCCTAGCTAATCCTCCCTGTTCCAACAAAACCACTACTTTTCCCTAGAAAGACAGTCCAATATTAACCACCTCAGTCCCCAAGCCTAGGGAATAGAGGCTCTGACTCTTCCTTAACTTCTTCAAACTGATTATGGGCATTGAGATATTAGAAGAGGGGTGGGGGAAAGGGTAAATTGATAAGCCTCTGACACTGTGTCTTCACTACATCCAGCTGGAATTCCAGGACATCAGAAGTTCGAGCAGGTCTGCTCAGCTTGCTTTATGAGTAGATACACCAAGGCTGTGTATTCTGCAATATACAGTTCTCAAAACAAATTTTAGTACCAAGATAATTGTTTGTTTGAATTCTGAAATCAGGTCTGGCAGCCTGCCTCTGTCATGTCTAATGCATATAATTCTGGGAGTTTCTTTGAGGGTGTGCTCCCACCATCCTCCCATTCCCTCCTCCCTACTCTCAAATTCCCCAACACTAGGGAATTCAAACTTTCAGGCACCAAGACCCTCCATTTACACTGATGCCTAACCCCTTACCCCATCCCCCTTCCTCTAATTACTATGAGGGTGTGCTCCCACCACCCTCCCATTCCCACCTCCCTGTTCTTGAAATTCCCAAACACTAGAGAATCCAAACTTTCAGGCACCAAGACCATCTACTTCCACTGGTGCCTGGCAAGGCCACTCTCACCTAACTATACAAGTGAACCCATGAGTCCCTCCCTTTGTGGTCTTGGGTTGGAGATTTTAAAATGTTTATTCCAGCTTATTACTTAGGACCACTTGCTTGAAAAATTGTTTTTCAGCCCTTTACTCTAAGGTAAAGTCTGTCTTTGTCACTGAGGTGGGTTTCCAATATGCAACAAAGTGCTCGGTCCTGTTTATGTATCCAGTTAATTAGCCTATGTCTTTTAATTGGGGAATTGAGTCCATTGATGTTAAGAGATATTAAGGAACAGTGATTGTAGCTTCCTGTTATTTTTGTTATTAGAGGTGAAATTATCTTTGTGTGGCTATCTTCTTTTGGATATGTTGGAAGAGGATTACTTTCTTGCTTTTTCTAGGGTATAATTTCCCTCCTTGTATTGGAGCTTTCCAGCTATTATCCTTTGTGATGCTGGGTTTGTGGAAATATATTGTGTAAATTTGGTTTGTCATGGAATATCTTGGTTTCTCCATCAATAGTGATGGAGAGTTTTGCTGGGTATAGTAACCTGGGCTGCCATTTGTGTTCTCTTAGGGTCTGTATGACATATGTCCAGAATCCTCACTTTTATAGTTTCTGGTGAAAAGTCTGGTGTAATTCTGATAGGTCTGCCTTTACATGTTACTGTCCTTTTTCCCTTACTGCATTTAATATTCTTTCTTTGTTTTGTGCACTTGGTGTTTTGATTATTATGTGATGGGAGGTATTTCTTGTCTGGTATACTCTATTTGGCATTCTATAGGCTTCTTGTATGTTTATGGGCATCTCATTCTTTATATTAGGGAAGTTTTCTTTTATAATTTTGTGAAGATATTTATTGGCCCTTTAAGTTGGGAATCTTCTCCCTCATCTATACCTATTATCCTTAGGTTTGGACTTCTTTTTGTGTCCTGGATTTTCTGGATGTTTTGTGTTAAGAACTTTTTACATTTTGTGTTTTCTTTGACAGTTGTGTCAATATTTTCTATGGTATCTTCTGCACCTGAGATTCTCTCTTCTGTCTCTTGTACTCTGTTGGTGATACTTGCATCTATAACTCCTGTTTTCTTTCCTAGGTTTTCTATCTCCAGAGTAATCTTCCTTTTATTCTTGATTGTTTCTACTTCCATTTTTATGTCCTGGATGGTTTTGTTCAATTTATTCACCTGTTTTGTTGTGTTCTTTTGCAATTCTTTAAGGGATTTTTGTGTTTCCTTTTTAAGGGCTCCTACCTGTTTACCTGTGTTCTTCTCAAATTCTTTGAGAGTGTTATTTATGTCTTTCTTAAAGTCCTCTATCATCATCATTTAAAGAGATTTTAAATCTGAATCTTGCTTTCCTTGTGATATGGGGAATTCAGGACTTTCTTGTGTGGAAGAACTAGGTTCTAATGCTGTCAAGTACCCTGGGTTGCTGATGCTTATGTTCTTGCACTTGCCTTTCACCATCTGGACCTCATTAGTGCTACCTGCCTTGTCTCTGTCTGGAGCCTGTCTTTACTATTATTTTGGTTGTATCAGAACTGTGTGGGTTGGGTGTTACTACTGGGGTTAGAGCTGGGGCCCAAGATCTGCTCAGTGCTCAGGCACAGACAGGAAGGAATCAGTGCTCTGGGCCAGGAGTGACTTTATGGGTCCCAGTGGGTCCCAGTTACTCCCTGTTTGGGGCTGGTGTTGCTTTATTTTTACCTAAGATACTACCCAGGTTAGAGCTCCTGGAAGGGCTGCTTCCTCTGGGTTCTGTGAGATTGGGGTCAGAGCTGCAGCCCAGGATCTGCTCAGTGCTCAGACCCAGACCTGAAGGAATTGCATGTGCAATCTTTCACTTGAGTGTGGTTCATTTATCAAGGGATACATGCTTAGGGAAAACTGACCCTCCCTCTCCCAGAAGCTAATTGTCAATAGTTCTCTAATGAGAGGTAGACTTTCAGGTCAAGCCCTCCAATTCATGCTGAGATTTTATGTGGCAGTGCTTACAAAGGTCTCAGCAATATTGTCCTACCACACAGAGTTCCTATGCGTGGCTGTCTAGCTATGTCCAGGAGCTCCCTTCCTCATAGTCATCCACCACCTCAGGATAGTACACTGCTTCTGCCCTCCTACAATGAACTCTGAACGCTTTCATGCTGGACAGTTGCTCTACCAGGGAGCCACATCCTCAGCTTATAACATTTTTATTCCCTTCTCTCTCACCTTTCCTCTCCCTTTGTGTGTTTGTGGTATAATGTGTGAATTGTGCAATGTGTGATTAGAGGTGGTGGTGGTGTAATATGTGTGTGATGTGTAAGCATGGCTGTTAGCTATATACAAACATGCTGGTGCATTTAGTAGCCACAACATGACTTTGTTTTTCTTCCTTTACTGTTTTCTACCTTCCTGATTGGAGAAAAAGACAGGAAGGGTTTTGCTGGGAAGAGTTCAGCTCTGACTTCTCTGCTCCCCAATGCTAGTGTTACAAACACTGATAAACACATACATGTATGTTATTAATTTCAGCCATCTTCACTATCCACTGGTTTCCACCGTCCTTCCTTTTTCTACTTCTGAAACCCTTTGTCTTCTCAACAACTCCTAGTATTTTACTGTATTTTTGTATATGCATGTCACCTACTAAATTTAAACAGATATACATGAGCATGTGTGGGAAGTTATCTTCTCAATCAGCAACAACTTGATAACTAAAGAAAGTAACTTTATTTTCTAATGTTAGTAAAGACAGTAACACCTTCCTCAGTCACTTCCAATATTCTCTCATTAAGGAATGGGGCTTGATAGGCCCTCCCCCTTGCATAAAATATTGACAGACTAAATCATTTGCAGGTTTTACATGGGTAACCATGGCTTCAGTGAGTTCATGACTGGAGCAGCTATGTCGTGTCTACTAGTCTTTTTGCCCCACACCTCCCCATCTTCCAGCCTTTCATTCTTCCTATGATCTCTTTTAGGATATTCCTAGAATCTTTGAGAGGGTAATATGGATAATTATTTTAGGACCAAATTGTCTGATGTTTTACATGCGTTGTAGGGATATGAACTTAAGTCTTAATGCTTGCTGAGCAAGCATTCATACTCACTGAACCATTTTCATGG
Source organism: Rhabdomys pumilio (assembly GCA_030674055.1). NCBI lineage: Eukaryota > Metazoa > Chordata > Mammalia > Rodentia > Muridae > Rhabdomys > Rhabdomys pumilio. Next base: position 23,022,065 of record JANHMN010000007.1, read on the forward strand.
TCTAACCTGATTAACTTTCAAAATAATGAAATGTCATCATCTGAACAACAGTGTATTACTCAATTCTTTCCCAAGTCACAAATAAGAAAAATAAGTTAAGAACAAAAAAGAGGGCATTCAACCTGTGAAACAAAAAGAAAAATGTCAATGGATATTAAAATGCCTATTAGTTTCTATCATGTCTACAATGTAAAAACTGACAGCATGAATTAGAAAATTAAAGCCAAAGTGCCCTTAATCTTAGAAGCAATTTATGGATAAATTATCTTACATTGATTTAAAGTTTAGTTTTTCAAGCTCATCATTCTAATAAGTGGTCCCATGAGATAAAACTGGAGTATCATATTTTATAAAACACACAATTTCCCTATTAAAAAATTTCTGATGTTTTAGCAGAGAATTGGAAATCTTATTACAGTACAGATGTTTCTGAGCTATGAGGTCATTAAAAGTAACAAACAACCAGCTTGTAGCCATAGAAGTACCTTATCTTTTAACTTCTTTTGTGTTGCTAAATTCAACTCAGATCTACCATCTATACTCTAGACACTATTAATTCAAGGACCTCTCTGAGCTATATAATCAGATGGTTTTGCTGAATTTACAAAGAATACGACTTTAGGTTTTGCTTTATGTTTGTATGGAATTGAAGTGAAGATGTTAAAGTGTTCTTTAATCAGACATGATATACTTAAGGCATAAACTAAAAAGTGAAGGGTCATTTCAGATCTGTCTAGATATCAATTAAAATTGTTCATAGATCAATATCTAAATTTTGTGCAAATAGATATGATTAATAAAATCCAAAGTCCAGATGCTACTGATGTTCCACTAGCCTGAGTATTTTGCTCTCAGTACATTCATCTTTACAGACACTGGATTTAATAATAAAGAATTGAGCAGTTTATGAAAGTTGTATTTTCTATTTTGCTAAATAAGAAAAACTAAGACATCCTTTTTGAATCAAATGGTTTTGGTTTTCTTTTTAGATACACAGAGTGTGAACACATTGCTTATAGACATTCAGGTTGCCCCTTAATAATCAGAAGAAACCTGACCCTATGACAGAATTTCAATACTCTTCTCTGTTTTATGTCATCTCTTCTTATTTTATAAAATATATAATGGAGAGAACTTCTCTTTGCAAGAGCTAGCAGACAAAAATCCTACTAACACATTTAAACTCAGTGGTGAGAAATGAAATATGTTACTGTGATCTTTTGAAATTTCACCTAATCTTCTAATACCAGGATGTAATGAAATTGCCTGGGTAAGAACTTGTTAGAATAAAAGAAATGATTATCAATAACACTTCTAAGGAATTAGATTAAAATAATTTTTATAAAAAGGAACTCTCTTTTTATAAAATAGCAGTAGTTCACTGACTCTAATTCCAGTTGAAAATTGTTTTCCCCTAGAAATTGTCATTGTTGCAGCCTTAATTTCTTCCTTCTTTCCTTTCTTTCTTCCTTTCTTCCTTCCTTTCTTTCTGTCTTTTCTTTCTTTCTTTCCTTCTTTCTTTCTTTAATTTATGTACTAAGAATTAAACAGGCCTTCATACATTCTAAGCACGTGGTATACCACTCAGCTATATTACTTACTCCCATTTATATTCTAAAATAGATGACTCCACTGATTATCTCCCCTGTTGCTTGGTGGTTCCACTAAGATTTCTTTCATACACGTTTATACTTGAAGATGTTTTTGCAGTAGTAGGTTTCCAGTGTCCATTTTTCCTCCTGTGCACCCCTCCTTAATCCTTTTTTCCTTTCTCCTTCCCAATTTAATCCACGAACCCCAGTCTTTCGCCATCTCTCCATAACTATTCTATTTCACCTTCCTCCGGAGATCCTTACCTCCCCACTAGTCCCTTAGCATATAACTTACCATCATGCTAGCTCAATGCCTGTTTGCTTAGAAAGAAAGGAAAACCTCCAACTACTTGGTTGGGATGGGTTGGGTGGAGAGGTGGTAAGTATCTGGGTGGAGTTGAGAGAGAGAAAACCATGATCAAAATATAATGTAGGAAAATTTTAATCAAAACCATATTTAAAATGTATATATTAAAAGGTATTTTTAAATGTATTAATCATTTTGCAGTGGTACTCTTTGACCTATACTCCTATCTGCAAAAAAATATGTATCAGAAATAAATAAAAAAGTATAAAATAAGGATAAAACCACAATTAAGCATTGGCTATTATTTAATTACCAAAATCTTTATAAATTGTTATTAGCAAAAAATAATACCAAATTACTTCCATAAACCCACTCTACCTGAATTTATAAAAGTTTTAAAGTTCAAATAATCACAAACCCGTACCTTCCTTAAAATTAGCAGTATTTCCATGTCACAATAAATGATATTTGTAAGGAGTAAAAGACAATACAAAAGAAAAAGTACTAGCTTGCATTGAGCATGAGTAATGAAGTCCCAGAAAGCAAAATCAAACAGCAATTATGACTGTGAATTGAGATGCTGTATTATTCACTCTATGTAACTACACATAAATTTTAACTGCTCCTTATAAGTGGGTGGCTCCATAGTGAGATCAAATAAATGCAGTTATTTGGGCAATGTATCAGCAATATTAAGAAGTGTTATTTAACACACAGCAGAATACTATCAATTGCACATGGTAACACTCTCTTGAATTAGAATATTAATCTGTGCACTAATGGGGCAATGATTTTATAAGAAAAGGAAAGCATTGTGATAAACTCCACTGGTCCTAAGCCCATGTTTAATCTGAATTTCTACAGAGAACATAATAGTCACTGCTGTTAAAATTGTGTGCATACTATTGACACAGTAGTATGCAAACATAAAAGACAAACAGAAAATGCTTTAAAATGTTTGAAAAATGTACATTGATAGAGCAAGAACTACAGAGAGGGTGAGGAGAAGGAGATGGAGAGGGAGAGAGAGAAAGGGAGAGAGCACTCTTATATCTTAAAAATTAACCTGTGGGCTTGTCTATATAGTTTCAAAAAATAATTTAACTTAAATTCTTCAGGTTACATGCATTCAGAATATTTATGAATGCAACTTAACACAAAATTATAACCTTACTTAAAATATTGTCAGAATGTTTTGTAAGTTAATTACTTTTTCTAATATGACCTGAGAGAGAATGAAATGAGGTGATGTGCATGCTAATTGGCATGGTTACCTATTCTATAATGTAGACATACTTCAAAATAACATGCTGTATATGCTAGTAAATATGTACAATCACCTGTCAATTAAAAAGACACATGGAGTAAGTATGTCAGTGAACTAGCACCCATGATTAATAGCTTAGTCTATTCTCTACCTCCAGTTCTGCTCTACAGACAGGACTGGCTTTTGTTTTGTTTGTCAGAATTACAGCAGCAGTCCTTTCTTTCTGCCACAAAATCTACTCCTTTCAACCTTCTCTTCCACAGTGTTCCTTGAACCTTGAGATATCCCATTTAGCAATGTGTGTTCCAAGGCTCCTCGTGCCCCCGACACCCCACACACATCCATAATGTCTGGTTATGGGAGTCTGTATTGGCTCTTTTCTGCTGCAGGAGGAAGCTTCTCTGGTGATGGCTAAATAAAGCAATCATGTATGAGTACAGTTGAATATAATTGAGTCATTTTTCGCTACTTTTCTTTTCAGACAAGTAATATTTGGTTTTTCCCTTTTTTTTCTTTTTTCCCCTTTTTATTTTATTTATTTATTTATTTATTTATATTTTATTTAGTTATTTATTTATTTATATTTCAAATGTTATTCCCCTTCCCAGTTTCCCCTCCACAACTCCCCATTCCCTCCCCTCCCACTGCCTCTCTGAGGATGCTCCCCCAGGAGAATGCTAGAGTTTTCCCCTATTTCTCAGGACTGTCTTGTTTCCAGTTCTTGATCACTCAAGCACTGTCAGGTGTGGGTTCCAGCTCACAGAGTGGGCCTTAAGTCAATTTGGTTGATTACTTCAACAAGTTTTGTACCATCTTTGTCCTAGCATATTTTGCAGTCAAAACAGAACTGTGGATCTAAAGGGTTTTGGCTGGGTTGGTGTTTAAGTTTCTCTTTTGGTTCTCTGTAGAGTACTGCCAATACAAAAGGCAATCAATCTAATATCAGGTGTAAGGTCTATATAAGCACCAATTCTCCCTCTTCATGTTCGGTGAGTTGTGTGGGTTCTATCTTCAGCACTGGGGCCTTGTTATCAGTCTGTGGAACCCAACATACTTTCCTGCAGACAGCTGGGTTGTTTGGAGATTTCCGTGAGCCGCCTTTGACCAACAACGCAATGGGATGTAACCCAGTTCCAGCACTGGAAGCTTCATTTGGTGGTAAGTGATGGACAGCTGTGACTCTGTCTCCACCATTATTTTGCAAACTTTATTAGGATCACCTTTGAGTGTTTTAGGGAGTTTTGACTACACTAGGTTCCCATGCCTCCCCTCAAATGCTCCTCAATTCTAGCTATCTCTCCCCATATTCCTTTATCTGTCTCATCTCCTCTCTATGTGCATCTGATCTACCTATTTCTACACACCTCCACCACTGCCCCCAGTCCACCCACTAAATCTCTTCTATTTAGAGAAATGTGTCTTCCCTAAACCATTTCTGTATACCTAACAAAATGGGTTGTTGCTTTGTTATCATATACTTAACGACTAATATTGACATATAGACAAATATATGCCATATTTATTTTTTCTGAGTCTGGGTTACTTCACTGAAGATGAAGCCCATCATATAATGCATAACAAATTATTATGTATAGTTCTAATACAATTTGTGTGAAGCACTATAACATACCTATAAATAATCACATGTGCTATACCAATCCACAGATACCAATTTCATTTTGGATTAGGGGGACTTCTTCCATAGTTATGATGAGAACTTAGTACTTCATGCTTTCTAGGCAGGGGCTCTACAGTGAGCAAACTCCCAAACAAAATTTAATAGCATTTTTCAAGGAAAAAGATGAAAGTAAATTATAAATCACAGTGCTATTGCTAGTCATCTTAGCTTACTTTAAAATATTAAAACATCAGTATGCATAGTACATGCACAGGTCAGGGCCAGATGGGGTTCTAGCATTGAGAGACGAAGAGGAAAAAAGCTGCATCCTTAACACAGAAGCTATCTCCAGTTGATAACTGCATGCAAACAAAATAGCCATTTTCTACAACAAAGTGTCCCTGAGTTAATAAACTCACTGAGAATCACTCTCAAGGCCATGCCTTATGCTCAACATTAGATGGCTAATACAGAGATCAGTGGCATTTTGAATTGTCTTTCTTTTAAAATGCTTTGCTAGACTTTTGTTAAATAAAAAAAAAAACCCTATAAACTGTGTAAATATGATTTTCTGTTGTTTGGTTTCATGGAATTTCAAATGTGTATGACATTGTGTCTATATGTGCTTCTTGAACTTTTTCTTAGGCTGCATTTTTTCCTGTTTGTTTGTTTGTTTGTCTGTTATATCCTATTGTGGTTTTATTTTATTTTACTATTCTCTAGCTACCCCTGTATATTTTACAGAGAAAAAAAGAAGGGGTGTGGATTTAGGTTGGTAGGGAAAAGGGAAGGATCTGGGAGGACGTGGAGGAGGCAAAACCATAACCAAAACATACAAAAAATCGATTTTCATTTGAAAATCATAGAATTAATAACCTTCCCCTCTTCAATCAGAGTCTTCATCTTCCAATGGAGGTTTTGATCTTTTTTTAGTTTACAAGTTTATTAACTAAGACCTCAATGAAAACACCTAAAATATGAGAACATCAAAAAATGGACAGTAGAAACCAATGATACAAACCATATCAGCTTAAATTTAAAGTCTAATCATAGGGACACTATCTTTTAAATAAACTGAAATTCAGACTAATTTTAATGACAAAACCAAAGTGTGTCAGAAGGCATATTGTTATCACATAAGTTCTTTACTGAACATCAGTGAGTAACCAAACCTTTCCAGAAAGATGTTAAGAAGAAAGCATAGAGACTTGGAATTTTCCAGAAATACTTTGCCTGAAAGTAAAGAGAAGATTGGGTGGCTTCCCCTTCAATTTGGCTCAGTGAAAACCGTTCCAAAATCATTTGACAAAATGAAGATACTGCATTATGATAGAGCATATATCAGCAATAAGCAAGCCTCTGGGTTTGGGCCCCAGTACAGACAAAGGGGAAATTGAGAATGAATAAAACCAAGTAGTCTTGTGTTTACTAATATAAGAACTGTTGACAAAATTTTTATTTACACCAAAGAGAATAATTATATGGGTCTTAGTAAATAATATGTAGCTCTTTTTCTGTTGTGCCTGGATGTCATTTTTCTGTTGGTTACTTTATATGTTTAAGTTGTGGCAATATATTATAAAACTAGAAATCTTCACATTCTTATTAACTCTGGGCTAGGATAGAAACACCAAGCTTCCATTCTTAAAATTTTCTATAAATGCATATACATTTCCCTAATTACAAATCACACCATTGTTCAGATGATTTTAGTTTTCTAAGATAAATGCAAAATGAAACAGACAAAGCATGTTATATACTTCTGCTTCTGGAGATTAAAAGTTCTGTCATAAATATTCCATTCCATTTTTATGTTTGGCCATTGACAACTTTTACGCTATACTCATCAGTGCTTTCTGATAAACCTGGTGTCTACATGAACTGCCCGAAGTTGAGACTCATTTCTTGGCTGAATACAATAGGAAACACTCAGGAATCTTTACTCATAAAACACTATCAATATTCCAAACTACTTACTTCTCTCTCTCTCTCTCTCTCTCTCTCTCTCTCTCTCTCTCTCTCTCTCTCTCTCCCTCTTTCCCTCTCTCTTTCTCTTTCCTCTCCCACCCTTCTCCATCTTCTTCTCCTTCCCCGCTCTCTCTCTGTCAGTTTATTTCTAGTAGTGTGTGTTTGTGTGTGTGTGTGTGTGACTGTATAGAGGTCATGAGTGCTGGTGTCTTATGGAGATAGGAAATAAATCTTCAGTTTCTCTATAACTGAAGTTACAGATAGTTGTGAAGGATCACATGTAGATGCAGGAATCTGAAGTCAGGACCTTGGAAAATCATGTAGAACTCTTAACCATGGAATCCTCTCTCTAGGCTGTTTCCTATTAATTCTGACCATCTTCTATCAGCTGAAAAGATACACACTTAAAACCTGACTTTGTGAGCAATAATAAATCTTCTTGACCCTTAATACAGTGGTTTTCAACTTTCTTAATGCTGTAATCCTTTAATACATTTCCTCATGCTGTGGTAACCCCCAACCATAAAAGTATTTTCATTGCTTCTCCACAACTGTAATTTTGCTACTGTTATGAATCATAAGGAAAATATCTGACATGCAGGTTATCTGAGATGGGACAACAGTGATACGATCATTTGATCTACAAAGGGGTCATGACCCACACGTTGAGAAACACTGCCCTGATATGGGTGTGGTATTTGTTTCTGGTTTCAAACCAAATTTAGAATAAAGGCTTTATCCTGAATCCTTTCCTCTCTCTCTCTCTCTCTCTCTCTCTCTCTCTCTCTCTCTCTCTCTCTAATTGGATATTTTCTTTATTTACATTTCAAATGTTATCTTATTTCCCGGTTTCCCCTCTGGAAATTTCCTTTCCCTGCTTCTGTGAGGGTGCTCCACCACCCACCCACTTCTACCTCCCTGGCATTCCCCTACACTGGGACATCGAGCCTTCACAGGACCAAGGACCCTTCTCCCATTGATGCCCTATAAGACCATCCTGTGCTAATATGCTGCTGGAGCCATGGGTCCCTCCGTGTGTACCCTTTGGTTGGTGGTTTAGTCCCTGGGGGATCTGTTAGGTTGATATTGTTGTTCTTCTGTATGGGGTTGCAAACCCCTTCATCTCCTTCATTGAGGATCCTATGCTCAGAAGTAATGGCGACAAGAGATTCACCCTGCCTCTTCATGAAACTATACTTTTTAAAAATTTTTCTTTTGAGTCTTAACATTTTTGTGCTTTATTGTACCCATGCAGTCAGCTAAATATTAGTTAACATGGTACAGTGTAGCATGGACACTTGATATCTATGTCTTGTGTCCTATTTTGGGAGAGAAAGAGGACATATTTACCCTCTTGTCTGTAATTATAATGACAACTGTCAAGCTCATGACTATGTTTTATTCTTTTATGAATGTTTTCTTCAGACTGAGAAGATGGTTCAGTTGTTAAATTGCTTGATGCACACATAGTTTGGATCTCCAGCTACCAGATAAATGCAAGCAGGTAATGGCATTTTGCAAGTAATCTCACTGAAGGTAGAGAATACCAGAAAAAAATGGCTAGCTAGAATAGTCAGATTACCAGGTGTTGAATTCTTTCTTTTCACGTTTGGATACAGGAATAGTACGTGCTTGAATCTATACAGGTCTTACACTCATTGCCATAGTCTCTGTGAGATTATATGTGTATTAGCTCAGTTGTGTATGGAAAACACTGTTCCTATGGCGTTGTCCACCAATTGTGCTTCTCACAATTTCTCACCTCTTCTTATCTATGGAGCCCTGCACATTGGAGAGATGAGTGTGATGAAGACATCCCATTAATTCTTGAATGTTTCAGACTACCTCATTCTCTCTGCACATTGTCCAGCTGCAGATACCTGTGTTAATGACCACCTGTGGCTAGAAGTTTCTTACTGAGGCTTGAGCAAAATACTGACCAAATGGTAGCACAACATGCCATTGTGAGTCTTTTAATTACTGTGTTCATTGAACAGAATAAAAATAGTACTTTTGTTCATAGAGCCCATGACCTACCTAGTGAGGCAACCCAGATCCAGAAAGATAAACATTGCACATTTTTCCTTATTGCAGGTCATAGCCCTTTACCTTTAGATATGTGTTTCATTTAGAATATCCAGACATTAGGGTTCACTGTACTCTCTAGTAAAAGAAGCATTTCTTTTCAAATTTAATATTTATTTTTGTAGAAAAGATGTGAATGAGATTAAAGGTGAATATAGGTACTAGTGAATAGAAAATTTTCCATTATCTATTGATTCAAAATTAGATATCTAATAGGAGGTTCTCAATTGAAAGTATGTTATGGAACTCTGAACAAAACAAAGCAAAACAAAACAAAACCACTTTTATTTAACTTACCAGTGAAGTATGTCAAATTGTGACTCAGAGAATATAATACATCTGAAATGATTTCTTTTGACTACAATAAGCACTTATTTTTTATTAATGAAAATTCAAAAAATAACAACAATAACTGAATAAATAGCATTGTTAATAAAAAGAGTTCCAAGTCTGGAGCAAGGGAAAGCAATTGTTTAGAATTTTTATCTTTCAGATTCTGGAGGATCTGAGAAAATCATTAAAAATTAAACTTGAAATACATGAAAATTTTAATGAAAAATGTTAAAGTATATTTGCAGAAATAATGTAAGATACCAAGATGACATGGAAATATGCATACTGTAATCAGAAAATGGCAATTGAGGGCTAAGCTTTTACCAATACATTCTATGAAGAAAAGCTAAGATTATCCCCAGACATGTTGATACTATCTTTCTATCCAAAAGATAAAGTGGGTCTACTCCATGAGTGATTATCTTCCCTTCTTTTTTATTGATTTAGTTTTTTTTCTTCCAAACACAGCCAACAATAAAATAGTTTGGAAGCAGTGATATAGGCAGGACTGATAACAAGTAGCAGAAAAGCTGGTTTACTATGCATGAAAATATGTGTTCCTTCTTCATTTATAATAAATTCAAACTCAAATATATGCATGCAATACCTACCATGTGCAAGACATATCATCATGCATAAAAAGAGTCCAATCTTAGATTTCACAGTATTATTTCTATAAGACTTCTCAAAATTAAAATATATTTTCAATGTGTAGCAAATAGCTTGTTATTCCCAAAGCAAATCTATTGATTTGTCCCAGTGAAACATTGAATGTGTCTCTTTGACGTTTGCTGTCCGCTAGTTTATATCTTCAATCTATAGAATGATTTACTTTTCTGATATCATCACCAACTAATATATATCCTGCTCTCTTTCTATCACTGTATGAATAAAAGACATTTATCACTGTGCCATGGAATGCAGGTATTGTCTCTTCATCCTATATCCATGGTACCCACAACAGTGTCAGCTAGCAAGCAGGTATACTGAAAAGTACTCTTCTCTAAAATCTTTAAAATGTTTTACAAATGGAAATAAAATGAATTTAAAATTAAACTAAGGCATTAAGCTGGCCCAATTCCAATTGGAAAATTAGTGTACCTTTGGTAATTTATATGAAGAAAATATAAGAATAGCAAAGATATTTTAAGTGGTGATATATAAGATGGTTTTTTCATGTTAAAAATAAATTTAGCACTATCAAAAATTTTGATATAAGATTAATAACAGAGCAAGTATATATATATATATTATACTATATTATATATATAGTATAATATATATATATATTATAGTATATATATATTACTATTACTAATGATGTATGGATGACAAATATTTACATTGTGACTCTTAGAAAATATTAATTTTCTTTGCAAACCTTGTTACTAAATAACTTTCAAGCAAACTAAACATTGAAACATTTAGTTATGTGTTAAACTCTCAGAATTAGCAATAGTGTGCATAGGATGTAATAATAAGTAGATATATAGGGTATAAAAATCATAAAAACATTTTGGGAGCACTAAGGTTCTTGGAATCATAAAGAAGGGCTAGGGAAAGTAGAAATGTTAAACCAAATGTATCTGTTCAGCAAGAGAGGTGTATAATCTGTGCTTCAATCCAGAAGGCTGAGAATAAAGGTGTTGAATAGTCTATGTGACCTTTACACTATCTGAATGGACAGAGGACTTCCCAAGTTCCTACAACCAGGACTAGAGGTGGCAAATAGCTGTCTGAATGACCAAGACCACACCAGATCTTCCATAGGTCCTTATGATTTTGTACCCTATTTCTAGAACCCATCTTCAGTGAAGAAGTGATAGATACTTTGAAAAGAGTTTCAATTAATTGTGTCTTCTTGTGCACAGGGTATAGTTTTATACCAGGAAACTGTTTTGTACTGCACTTAAATATGCTTACAATATACAGTCCAGTGCTAGGCCCTATAATATTGAATCAACACCAGCTAATTAACTTGTATTGAACATTATTTGCTTCTTGCTTCAAGTGGATTGTAACTCTATTAATCCTGGTGGTCATAGAGACATTAGCAAACATTTAGACACTCTAGGCTATTATCTTGGCTACTTCATAACTTGATATTAAAAGTCTGTTGCTGAAAACATATGTTTAAGTCATAGAAGAAAGAGAAATTGGGCTAATCTCAGATGGAAACTTCCTCCCTTCTGAATAACTTTCATAACGTTCGAAAGTCATATCCATGCTACCAGAAGAAGAGAGTAATCATTAATGTTACACAGATGTGGATTCCACAAGCTACACATGTGGGCTTTGAAATAGTAGAAGAACTACTGTTATAGGAGTAACCAAACTCCTGATTGGATCTAAGAGCCATTCCATAATATAGAACCTACACCTGGCACTATTAATTGGAACAAGAGCCTATTGCTATGTAGTTCCTTGGCGTTGGGATACAATCTAATAGTATTATTTTGATAAATGGACATAGAATTAGGCCAAAATCATTTATTGCTACATCCATAGATCAGTGCATCTCATAATCTCTTCAGAGATGCTTCTTGAAATAGAACTAGCAGAGACACTCTCAAGTGGCCATTGTGTTGAGAATAATGAAATCTGAAATAGTCAGTAGTAAATGGGACATGTCTTAGTTGGAGTTTCCATTGTTGTAAAGAGACACCATGATCAAGGCAATGTTTATAAAAGAAAACATTTAATTGGGGGTAGCTTACAGGTTCTGATATTTAGTTCGTTATTGTCATGGTGGTAAGCATGCCAGCATCCAGGCAAGCATGGCACTAGAGGAGCTGAGGATTCTACAACTTGTTCCTAAGGAAAACAACAGACTCACTTCAGGCATCTAGAAGGAGGGTCTTAAAGCCCACCCCAACAGTGACATACTCCCTCCAACAAGTTCATACCTCCTAATAGTGCCACTCCCTGGGCCAAGCATATCCAAGCCACCACATTCCATTCCCTGGACTCTATGAGCTTGTTCAAATACATGGGTTTATGTGGCCCATACCTAGCTATCGCATCGTGCAAAATCCTATAGTCTATAAAAGTCTTTACAATGTTAAAGATTTTAAAGTTCAAAGTCTCTTTTGAGATTCATGCAATCTCTAAACTGTAGTCCCTTAAGAAATCAAAATCAAAAGCATATATCTTCATCATCACGCAGGATATACATTACCATTCCAAAACATCACGGTAAAGAAATACTAAAGCAAAGCAAGTCAGAAAACAAGCTGGGCAAATTCCAAATTCTGAATTTCCATGTCTGGTGTCAAAGCACTCTTCAGATCTCTAATTCCTTTCATCCTTGTTGACGGCTGTTGAAAGATCTGGCATTCAGCAGCAACAAACACTGTTTCTCTTAAACTGGTTCCACTCCTAGTTAGCAGCGTTCCTCAGCAGCTACACCATAACTCTAGCATCTTTATTATCTTGATGTATCCAAGGAAACTTCAATTTAAAGATTCTTGTTACAATGACTGGGATCTACACATGATCTTCTGGGATCCTTTAAAGTGCTTGGGTCACATCTGCATCTATTAGCACTCTGCCCTATTTAGCACTCCAGGGTCTGGTTGACTCCACTCCACATCTGCCATTGTTCCTGGTGATCATTTCACAATACTGGCATCTTCAACCTGATGGTGTTTCTCATTGCAACTAGATTCCACCAAAAGCCAATAATGGACTTGCTTTACAGTGCTATGCCTCAGCTTCTATGCATGACCCCTTTAGTCCTTGGCAATCAACTTCAATAGAGGCTACACCTTCACCAATGGCTTTCCCTTGCTTCTCACAGTGCCCAGCTTCAGCTGCACTCCATGACACCTTCATGCCCTCAAAACCAGTGATCACCTGGGTGATTGTTACACGTCATCAAATCCAGCTGCAGTATGAGATACAGCTGGCTATCTCTGGAATACAGCGTCTTTGTGGTCTCAGAAAACACTTCACAGAAAATTTCACCTCATTAATGCTGATCTCTTCTTAATCACTGCTAATTTCTTAGCTCCAGTTAACCAGCATTAAATGTACCACTAGTGACTTCTATTCTTGTCTCTAAAGCCAGAGATACATAGCCAAAGCTGCCAAGTTTTGCTGCTTGCTGAAGCTAAAAGATTGTACCCGTGTTCTATTACATTATTACAGCTTTACATTTTCCAGCTCCTTCACTGCCTAAGTTTGACTGTCCTGGAAATTACTCTGTAGATTAACCTTAAACTCAGAAATCTCCATGGCTTTGTTTCTTAAATCCTGGGAATATTGCATGCATTACCACACCAAGACTTAAGCTTTTCTTTACCTGGAAATTGCTCTCTCCCAAGCTGGATTGAACTCAGAGATCTTCTTGATTAAATGTGTGTGCCACCCTGCCTGGGTCAGAGTTTATCATTGCCACTATTCCTCAAGACACAATCAAAATCTCATATCTTCCAACCTCTCATAACTTCCAATCTCATACCTTCCAAAATCTCATATCTGAATCTCAAGTGTGCCCTCCATTTCTGGATTGTATGTCATTTCAGATTAAAAGTCCAAATGAAAAAGAAAAATCACACCTAACATGACATAACTATTCCTTGTTCAACTGCAAACACAAATAATAAGCTTAGCTGGGTGGGATCTTGTCCTGAGATCACTGCTCTCTTAATCTGTTTTTCATCCTGAACACAGGATTCAGTTCCATTTCACTTCCTGGCAACCCTTTATTACTTGAACTGTTGAAATCTATAAAAAGTAAATTCTGGATTTTTCCTTTTTCAGCTTCCTTCTTTTCATTATAACACTCTCATAAGAGTGAACTTTAGTAGACACATAACAGAATGTATATCAATCTGTTTTGAGATTACCTTTGTCAAACCAATTAATCTAAATCTCTTCAACTTAGTCACAGGCAGACTCTTCAGACAATCACAAAAAAAAAAAAAAAAAAAAAGCCAGCCACATCTTTCACCAAAATATCACAGAATATCAGTCCCTAGGCCACACACTAACAATTTTCTTCATTGAAAATTATTAGTCACCGGGCAATGGTGGTGCACGCCTTTAATCCCAGCACTTGGGAGGCATAGGCAGGTGGATTTCTGAGTTCAAGGCCAGCCTGGTCTACAGAGTGAGTTCCAGGAAGCCAGAGCTACACAAAGAAACCCTTTCTCAAAAAACCAAAAAAAAAAAAAAAAAAAAGAAAAAGAAAAAGAAAAAAGAAAAAAGAAAATTATTGGTCCATGTTTGTATAGTTCAAATCATTCTTAGTACCAATATCTTAAATATTCCTACTAGGATTTTCCTTTAATCCCCACATAAAACATTCTACTCTTTTGCAAATCTAAATTCCCCAAATCTACATTCCTCCAAATAAAAACATGATCTGGCCTATCACACCAATACCCTACACCTGGTACAAACTTCTATCTTAGTTAGCATTTTACTCCTGTGAATAGACATTATGACCAAGGCAACGCTTATAAAGGACAACATTTAATTATTCATTCTGAGATTTAGTCTATTATCATAGACGAAGAAAGTATGGCAGCGTCTAGGTAGGCATGGTGATGGAGAAGCTGAGAGTTCTGTATCTTCATCTAAAGTATACCAGGAGCAAACTACTTTTTATAGATAGTAGGAAGATCTCAAAGCCCATCCCCACAGTGACATACTTCCTCCAACAAGGTCAAATCTCCTAATAGAGCCTCTCTTTGGGCCAAGCACATCCAAACCATCACATTATATGTTAAACCCTTTATTCAAAGGTTCAGGGATATACTCAAGCATGGCAAGTAGAAAGATTGTAAGAGCTAAAAAGAAAGGATTACTTCAAGAAAACAATGTTTTCTTAACACAACAGGACAACTGTACTTATATACTCACAGACATTGTGACAGCATTTACAAGACCTGTGAAAGTTTATTCTTAAAAGCATGGAAATGTTCAAAAAAATATCTGACCACGATTTGAGGAGCTATTGGCATTTAATAACTTTTGAGAGAGATAAAGTCAACATTATTTAACTCTGTGACATTTCCAGGTGGCCCATGCTATATGGAAGGCCCCATTCCTGAGAATACTTAGACAATAGAAATTGGTCTCAATGGATGTTAAAATAAAAAGGGAAACTCCAAGTTGGATGGGCAGGAAGTGAGGATAAAGAAGATGGTTCTGGAAATCTTTTGGTGATGGGTAAAATGATGATCAAAATATACTGTATGAAATTCTCAAAGACTAAATATTTTATGCGTGATTTAACCCAGGTCTGTGGAGTTTCTAGTTTCTGGTTCTTGGCCTCCTAAGCACTGCCAGGTAAAACTTACATATTGTAGAATTTAAGTCAGGTTGAATTTTGGATAATTACTTCTACAATTTGGTCTGTATCAGGTCTTCTATGTATATATCATAGCTTTCGGTTTAATATTTTCATTATACATCAAAGTGTGTGAATGGGTTAATCTCTGATGTTTGTGCCTTCTATTGAGTCCTTATTATTCCCGATGATTTGCTCTGTCCAACTTTGGTGCAATGGTTTTTGTTTTATCTTATTATATTTTGTTTTGTTATATTTTGTTGTTTTTTCTTAGAAGCCTGATCTTTTCTAACAAAAGGAGGAATAGAAAAGGGGTGGATCTTGATAGGACGAAACATGGGGAGGAACAGGAAGAATTAGTGGGAGAGAAAACTAATTGGAATGTATCATATGTGAAAGGAATCCATTTTCGATAAAATAAAATAAACTAATTTTTTTTTCAAAATGAAAGAAAAATATCAATTGGAAAATACATGAAGTTTTAAGACATCTTTGGCATTCAATATCCACTGTTACTTGCATGGCTTGTTTGAGAACTAATTAGATGAAGTCAATAGGAACATGTCCTTCAGCTTTCTCCAGTTTCATCTATAACCCACTCCTACTTCCAAGCTTCCTTGTTGGGTATAAAGTGAATAATTTTCTCCTCCCAGGTTACCATTACCTTATGATCTACCAGTGCGTGAGGCCAAGTAACTAAAGTTTGAGTACTTTCAAACCTGGAAACAAAATTAATCGTTTTGTCCTAAAATCATCTGTTTAGATACTTTAGTCAACATGATGAAAAGCAACTACTTGTAACATTTTCAGTTTGAACTAATCAGTACAACTAAAAGCATATGCAGTTGTTCCATTTTCATATGGTTTGGTTCTAGAAAGTTCAAAGAATGCCCCAAGCTACAAATGTTCAAGAGTCCATAATAATATTGTAATATTTTCATAGAACA
Source organism: Rhabdomys pumilio (assembly GCA_030674055.1). NCBI lineage: Eukaryota > Metazoa > Chordata > Mammalia > Rodentia > Muridae > Rhabdomys > Rhabdomys pumilio. Next base: position 23,038,480 of record JANHMN010000007.1, read on the forward strand.
CACACACACACACACACACACACACACACACACACATATATGTGTAAGAAAAAAAAATATATATATATATATATATATATATATATATACTTTCTTGTATGCTTTAAATCATCTCTATATTATTTATCAAAACTGGTATCATATAAAAACTATAGAAATAGATATCATGTTATATTGTTCAGAGATTTTAAATGAATGCATATGTTAGCTATAGTTTTTTGTGAACATTTCCAACCCACAGTGGTTTGTTTCTGTAACTGTGGAACCATGAATGTAGAACATTACTTTTATATAATCAATAAACCCGAGAGATAGAAACCAATAAATAATCATTTACTATGGTCAACTCATTCTCACATTCCCATTGAAATAAAAAACCAAAGATATTATTCAACTTCACTAATTAATAAACAAAACAAATTATTAGATGTCTTGTAACCAACAAATTTACAAATATATGAATCATTAACGGCAAAATTCTTCAAACAGATTAAAACATATGTTGCTTTTTATCACTATAAACATATTGTCATAACAGAAGAAAATTTTCTTCTGTTTCCTTTTTGTATGTAGGCTTTTCTGATACCATGGATTATTTCTCAGATACATGATGTTAAAGTGCTATATTAGATTCCCTAAATGAAAGATTTACAATTTACTCAATTAATGATCTAACTATAGACACAGCATATGGAGACAAAGTGTGGAGCAGAGACTGAAGGAAAGTCCATCCAGAGACTGCCCCACCTGGGGATCCATCCCATATACGGTTGCCAAACCCAGATGCTATTGGGGATGCCGGGAAGTGTTTGCTAACTAGAGCCTGATATGGCTGTCTCCTGAGAGGCTCTGGCAGAGCCTAAAAAATACAGAGGTGAATGCTCACAGCCAACCATTGAACTGAGCATTGGATTCTAAATGGAGGAGTTGGAGAAGGGACTGAAGGAGATGAGGAGTTTGCATTCCCGTAGGGAGAGCAAAGTGTCAACTGACCTGAGCTCCCGGGGATAGGACCACCAACCAAAGAGTGCACATGGAGGAACCCATGGCTCCAGCTGCATATATGGCATAGGATAACCTTGTCGGGCATCATTGGGAGTAGAGGCCCTTGGTCCTATGAAGGCTCGATGCCCAGTGTAGGGGAATGCCAGAGTGGGAAGGCTGGAGTGGGAGGGTGGATGGGGGAGCACCCTTATAGAGGAAGAGGGAGGGGTGGGACAAGAGTTTTCATAGAGGAGACCTGGAAAGAGGATAACATTTGAAATGCAAATAAAGAAAATATTCAACAGAAGGAAAAATAGTAGACATTGTATAGCATACAAGGTATCAGAAGAAAACACCTTGAAATACCAATAATAATGTTTTTCTTCTGATACTTCATATGCTGTGTATTTTCTGCAATTTTGAATGCTAACACAGAAGGGAAGAAGTGATCGTTTATATGGTAGGATGTTGTCTCTATCTCCATAATTATGTTGAAAGAAGGTGAACAATTGACAGTTTTTCTGTGTTTTATTGTTAAGGCAATAAATTTCCATCCAGTATTTTGTTCCAAGCATTCACATTCCCATTGTCATGTTCTCTGCTGTGAAGTGGAAGTTTCTGGATATGTTGGGTGATAGAGACTTATGTCGTGTTTCTCTAAGACAGACACATGTGGTGCTTTGCTGAGTCAAGACCGGTGGGAGGACAAGTGATGTCTGGAGAAAATAAAAATAGAAATCAGTGGACAGTGATGGCGTACTTGCATTGCTAGATTTGCAACTGCAGCGCTTAGTTGGCCTTGCATCTTCATCCTCACTGACCTTTGATTTGTTGAGAGGGTTGTGGCAAAGAACTTCTCCTGGTGTCCTGGCTCGTCCTGGACACTCCTCAAGATTCATTCCTATTCAACAGTGGAGGACTGGCTGTTTCAGCTAGATGATGCCACTGCTGCTGAATTGTTTTTTCTATCCTGACTCTACTGAATGGGACTGCTGGTCTCCTGATAAGGAAGATTGGAATGGCTTCAAGAAACTACTTCTAAACAGGATCACATTCCTATGTGCTGTTTACCATCTTTGGATGAGGGGCTAGAAGAGGGATCAAAATGTTTGAGAACTCTCACTAAAAGTAGGTTTAAAAAAAATCTAAGCATACACTCCTGTTACAAAAACCATGATAGGAAGTAGCTTAATCAAGAATCTAAGCTTGAGATGTGAACAGACAATAAGTTGGTAAAGGGAAACTTATTTTACCTAGATGAGGCTAAAGAGAAACCACAGAGCCAATTTATCTTCTGATGAAGTCCCAGTTCTAATGAGGGGAGAGACACAGTGCATTAGTCTATGTCTCTCACATCACAGCCCCAATTTAACACATTATACTGAGAAGATAAATCTTTTCATATGCCCTTCATAAGTGGCAAATTGTTATGGCTGTTAATAAGGCATGAACACCTAGCTGTGGAACTGCTAATATTCTTTTTTTAAATGTTATTCTTACTATATACTGAGCTGGTGCAATTGTTTAGAGACTGTATTTAAGGACACAGGGACCAATCCATGAGACTTATCAGACAACTCTCAGTTCTCTTTGAAACTATCTATGACTGCTGTGACTATTTCCTTAAATTTGTATTTTCTATAAGCTTATTTTTTAACTAGGTATGTTTGTATCTCTAAAATTATGCTATTTGCTTCTTCATGTTTCTGAACTTTCTACAGTTAAATTTTATAATTATTCTCCAGTAACTCTGTTCAATTGGACTTTATATTCCATAGAGATATTTTTATATTTGTGCTGATTTAAAAAAAGATTGTACTAAGACAAATATGGAGCTACACATCTTTAATCCAAGCACTTGGGAGTTAGAGGCAGGCAGATTTCTGAGTTTGAGTCCAGCCTGGTCTACGGAGCGAGTTCCAGGACATCCAGGGATACACAGAGAAATAGTGTCTAGAAATTAAAAAATGATTTTTTCATCAGGTAGTATTTTGTTTTACGAACATAGAATGTCTATTCAGCTAGGCACCAATCTGAGTATAACAGAATATCCTTAAGAATCACTCCATTAACTTTTTTCTTTCCCCATTAGTCTTGCTTGTTTGTGCCCTATGTCTCTGAACCATATAACAATTCAAGAAGTATTCAGCAGTTGATTGAAACAGATACACAGATCTACAGGCTACATTAGAAGGATGTCAGTGAACCCTGCAGAAGATGAGGTTGGAAGGAGTCAGAGGGGTCAAAGACACCAGGGAAAGACGACCCATAGAATCAACTAAGCATGGCTCATAGGGGGCTCAAAGAGACTGAACATGCACGAACAGTCTGCCTGGGTTTGCACCATATCTTCTGCTTATATGCTGTTCTATAACTTGGAGTTTTTGTTAGTCTCCTAATAGTGGGAGTTTGGATTGACTAATGTTTTTGCTGTACAAGGAACCCTTTTCCTCTTATTAAGTTGCCTTGTCCTTGATATGAAGGTTTACGCCTAGTCTTATTGCATCTGTTATGCTGAATTTCTTTGATACCCTGGGAGACCTGCTCTTTTTTTTTTTAAGACAGGGAGGGGCAATAGATTTTGAGGAGAGAAAGGTGGGGACTATGAAAAGAGGAACGAGGAAAAACTGTGGTTAGGATGTATGATAGGAAAGAAGAATAAAGAAAAATGAAATCCAGTATGTATATATTTTATAATGTCTTTCTTATAATTGAGAGTTTTGATTTCAGATCTGAATCCTCTTTATTCTTCAACAGTGCTATTTTATATCTCCCACATGTTCATAGGGAATTTTAGAAAACAGTTTCAGTATGTTCATCCGGTAGTGACATTGTCTGCTTCAGTAATATGGTCAAGGCCTATGCTTCCTTGACAGCATGTTTTGTAATTATTGTTTCATACTTTAATTTACTCACTGCATTTTTCATATCCATGCCCTTAAAACTTCCTTTGTTTCAATATTTATAATAAATAATGTAAAGCTCTATTATTAGTTGGATACATTTCATAATGTTAATATCTTTACTCTTAATTAAGTATTTTCTCTAGAATCTAATTTAGCTGATATATTTTTACATCAGATTTCTTTTGTTTAAAGTTAACTTTATCAAACATTTTTACTATTTTTCTTTCCATGTCTTTGTTAGCTTTAATTCAGATCAGGTGCCATTTAAACAAACTGTAAATCTTTATCTGATAAGGCATAGTTTTATATTAACACTGATGTTCTTGTTTTGTTTCTGACTGTAGTTTGTCATGTCATTTTCTTCTTTTATACACTTTTTAGTCTTTCATGTGAGCTGACTATTTTCTTCACTTCCATTTACTAGATTGACTATCCTAAAAACTTTTTCACTTTTGCAGGTTAACTTAAACACTTTAATGTGGACTATTTCTAAAGTTCCAGGGGGATAGAGAACAATGAATCAGTGAATACTAAAACAGTAATAGATTTACCTAAATAAACAATAATTATGTAAAATAAACATGATTATATATATATGATTAAACATGATTATCTACATTTATTAAGCAGAAGCACAAAAGTGCAATTATACAAAATTGGGAAAGGAAGATTATACAAAGGTTACTATTATTTGTAATAAATTTTTGAAAGATTATACCTGTATATATAAAATGTATAAAAAAAACCATTTATAGGTGAGGATAACATTATGTGAAGTATAATACCATGTAAGGAGTAGACTTTGAACTGAACTTCTCTGAAGAAGCCTTATCTTTACTGGAACCTTGCAAGATGACCTTACTGAGGTAGAATAGTGCAAACTCAGAGTCACAGTTCTCTGAAACTGCCTTTAGTATCTTTTAATGGGTATTTGATATCAACATTTATATGAATTATCCTCGTGTAGCATGTAGAACTCTTGAAATATAAAGTTTAGCATGCCCATAGCCTATAACGCTCCTAATGGTAAGAATAAAGAAACATAGCATCCAAATATTCTATCAGAAGACATTTTCTTGTTCTGTGATAGTCCACCTGATTTATGTCTTTCTTATATTATATCTGCAAAAGTTTATGCAATGTCTTTTAAAGTGAAATTTGTCTTACAATCTAATAATTTTGTGTAACACAATCATTCAGATTTAGCTCAGAATAAATTCTTTTAAATTATTTTACAACACAGCTACTTTATAACAAAATTACCAACTAAGGGACACACCAAAAAATTGGTCTCAAAATTTCCATTGGAACATGAATGCCACTATTTTTGTTATCTACAAACCATGTAAGTATCTGTGTAAGAAGTCCATCAGAATGTTCTATTGATGTTTTAGAATAATAAGATGACTATTGTATACTAGCATAATATTCGAACATAAAAGTATGCAATTTAGAATCTGTGTGAGAATTTAAAAACATATTTTAATATGTATTTGCCCTAGATTTTAACAAGATGATTTAATCAGAATTCTCAGATTTTATTCCTCCAATGGAAATCTAACTCACTAGAACAGGGCTTCATATCCTAGGATTAAATCTACCCTTCTCTTATAAAACATACCATACAAAAGAAACTAGCCCACAGCAGTTTGTCTCAACAAGTATTTTTGACTCCAGTCTTTAGCCAGTTTCTCCACATACCTGGGAAACCTTGATAGCTTTTGTAGTTACACAGGCTACTGGAAGCCATCCATTTCTGAGAAGGGAACATTTGAAACAGGCTAATGCTTGGACTCAACAAATGAAGTCTGAGCCTGGAAAGATAGCTTAGCCGTTGAAATTCATGCTTCTTTTTTCATAGAAGCCAGGCTCAACTGCCAGGGTTGGTAGGCTCCTATAACTGCAGGAGATCTGTCACTCACTTCTGGGTTCCACAGACAACTGCACTCAGATTAACATATTCCCACATAGACAAACATACAGATAGATTATTAGAAGTTAGGTAAATGTTTAAAAATAAATAAACAAACAAATAAATAAATAAATAAATAAATAAAGTCAATGAAAAGATCCAAGGTAAAAATATCAGCTGTGATTGTGACAAAATGAGAATCTTTAAAATATTATTCTGTTCTCTTTCCAAAACACAATATCAATCCTTCAGGTTTGGGAGAATAAAAACTTTCTAATTAGATTTATAGGTGTACTTGATATGTGCTCTTAAATACATCATGTTTGGCTTTATTTATATATAAAATATAGCCAATTCATGGTGATTTTTAATAAAAATTATGAGTACGTTTGTTTAAAAATCCGACTTAATAGTAATAGCAGACTGTTGGAAATATAAAAATATGCCAGTTATACATATTTCCCTATTTCCATACATTTTGTGAAAAATATAATAATCTGCTTATTTCCTCTGAAAATCCTGAGAAATGATATGTGGTAAGAAATTCAAAAGGCCTAAAACATTTTTTTCCTGGCTTTAATAACACTTAGAACAGATCTATATTTCATACACTGAAATGAAATTATCATTGTAAGAAGCTGGTGCTTACACTTAATATGCTTCTAAGTACTTTGCAATTATTTTTATTCTGGTAATTTATATAAATAATGGGAAAACTTAATAAGGATTATCAAACACTATATTATAAATTAATGAGAGGGCAAAGAAATAACTAAAATTCTGAGTCGTACGTGTGCTTTGTATATTATTCTGGATACTAGATTTAACAAATGAGTGTCTTTTTAAAATTGTAATTAAGAAGAGAGCAGAAATGTGTCTGCAGAGCATGGATGATAGAATCAGATAGATTACTCATGCTTCATGAAGTAATTGTGAACTTTCATTAAGGAAAGCCATGTAGAATGGGCCAACTGAAACTATATCTGCATGAAAATTTTCATTTTGTAGTGTTGACCATTTAAATAAATCAACTTTGCTATATGCTATTGTCTTCATGTGTACATTAATTGTTTGTGTATGTATGTATGTATATATGTATGTGTGTGTGTGTGTGTGTATGAAATCATCAACTTATTAAACTTTACTTGTGAACCTAAAGTCAGTGTTCTCAGTACTTACAGGTTATTTGCAAACATACTCAAAGTGAAAGATTTTGTATTACTTGATGTGCATATATTCAACCAAAGTTGAAAGCCTCCATCAAATATCATCAATGACAAGTGGATGCAACAGTGGGAGGAATAAGTCACAACTCTGTGGCCAGCAAGAGATACTAAATGTGTACCAGCTAGAATAGCAATCCCATAACACATTTGAATCTTGTCTTCCCTTCAGTGAAATAGAATATTGAATTTACCAGGTTTATTAGGGTCAAGGCAATAGTTTAGATAGGATATGTTTATGCTTACACAGTGTTTAGCATTTGCTAAGATAGTGTTAGTATTCACTTTGCTGAATACAATTGCCATTAATAAGCAGACCAAACATGCATATATGTTTGTATGTGTTTGCATATGTACATGTACATGTATTATGCATATGCATACACACATGTATATATATATGTATACACACACACACGTGTATATATATATATATATATACATATATATATATATGTATATATATTGTCATAGGAGAAAGCAATGATTACCCTCTTCTACTCTCTGTACACACCACATGATACACTTACAAATGCTGAAAGACACTCTGACATATAATGTAAAATAATCTTTAAAGGAAGAAAAATAAGTTTACAACCACTCGGTTCTTCAATGGTTAAAACAGCACAGCTTGTCAATGAACAGCACTGTACACTGGTTGACAGTTACTTACCCTGGTAAGAATTAGTACCAGCAGGAAAAGGCCTTTATTATTACCTGGATTATGCATGTTGCAGAAGCCTACATGCTACCTCAGAACTGCCTCAGAGTCCACAATCTCAGGACCCAAGTTTTTCTTGTTAAAGAATTTTGTTTTTTCTTTTTCTGATATTACATTTTTTTTAACTTCAAAAATCTCTGTTATCATTTTGTTTTTCCCATTGGTATTGTGATTTTTCTCAGAGAGTGTCTGTACCTGTGCTCTTTTGGTTAGAACTCTGAATGTTCTATCTATAATCTCTAAATTGAAACTGCTTTGAATAGACCTGTCATGGAAGCATTTCACATCCCCATGTATTTCTCTTCCTTCTCCATGAGTGCAGCTTCTTTTACCTTTCTGGCCCCTCAATCGTGTCACTGACTATCCCTAGTCTGTTTTTAACTAAATGTCTATGTATGTTGTCTTCTGTTTCCTTTAGGTATGCTGAGGCTAAAGGAAAGCATTGTAAAAATAGTTTGGATTTTTTTCTATTTGAAGTCTTTTTTTTTCTGGAGTGTTGGTCTCTGTTTTGTAGAAGATTTGGGGCAATTGTAGTAGACTCTCCTTTTCTCACAAAAGTTAAAGTATATTTTTTACACCTTCACCCTGAGAGACTCACTGTTCCAGAATTCTTTCTTAAAGGAAGTCAATGAAAGAATGAGATTAATTGTGGCCTCACCCCTTAGGTTCTGCTCTCTGTTATCCTTGTGGATGTTCTATGTCCCACAATCCACTCATGCTATTCCTGAAGTTGTAGTACCACTGTAGTTGCCACTTTCTATAAAAGCAGCATGTATCTCCCTGGGAAGGGAAAGCAGAATAGATTTTGAAAGTGGATTGGGGACAGATGGAATAGAAACAGGTTGCGTCAGGTAGGGATTGGAGAGAGAGTACTAGGAAAGACAACTGGAATAGGAGGACATTTCAGGAGGAAGTTAGAAACAGTGCAGTGGAAAACCCCTGGATTCTACAAGAATTATCCTAGCAAAGATTCTTACTAAAGGGTGATATGGATCCTGACCTGGCCATCTTCTGTAACCAGGAAAGGTTTCCAGTAGAGAGACTGGAACACCAAGCTAGCCATAGAACTTCAACAATTTGTGTTACCTGTAAGACATGCTATAATAAAGGTGGGATAGAATTCATGGAACTGGTCCAAAGTGAGGTCTATGCCAGGAGATGAAGCTCATGCCTGACAGAGCCTAGAGGACAGATCTATGGAATCCTGCGGAAGAGAGGGAAGAAGGATTGTGGGATCAAAGGAGTCAAGTACATTGTAAGAATTCAGTCCATGGAATAAAGTCCTAGGCTCATAGGAGCTCACAGAGACTTATTCAACTACTAGGGAGCCTATATGGGTCTGACCTAGGCATTCTGCATATATATTATCATTGTGTAGCTCCATGTTCTTGCAGAACTCCTAACAACGGGAGCAGGTGCAGTCTCTGACTCTTGTTTTTTTCAGGGGGACCCTAAACCTCCTACTGAGTTGCCTCCTCCAATCTTAATATGAAGATATGTGTCTAGTCTTACTGTAACTTGATATGCCATGTGTGTTTGATATCCTTGGAAATCTTGCTCTTTTCTTAAGAGAAATCAAGAGCAGTGGATCTAGGGTAGAGAGGAGGTGGTGAGGGCTTTGTTGAAGGTGTGGCGTTGTTTGAGGAAGTGTCACAGGGAGTGTGCCTTCAGGTTTCATAATCTCAAACAAGGCCCAATGTCTCTCTCTTATTGCTGCCTGATGATTCAGTTGAAGAACTCTCAACAAGCCCTATTGCACCATGTCTGTCTTCATGCTGCCATGCCTCCTGATATGACCATAATGTACTAAATCTATAAAATTGTAATCCAGCCCCAATTAAATGTTTTTCTTTATAAGAGATGCTGTGGTTAAAGCATCTATTCAGAGCAATAAAACTCTACCTAAGACATATGACATAATTTTCCATTGGTAGCCACAAAAGTATTACACACCATATGATAGTGCACACTGTATCATACAAGGGAGAGTCTGACAATTATTTGATGTATTAATACTTGAGCAACAGAGCATGTAAGTAAATCTGATCTTAAAACTCAACCATTTTTGGACTAATAAATTTAAGTTAAAGCCACACTTCTCAGATCTCTGGTACCATTCAGGAGACCAAGCCAGGGGTTCAATTCTTATCACATGCGACTTTGCAAGGCAAGTCACATTTAAGTTGTAACAATCCCTGTATTTCAGAAAACAAGTCTAGCAAAACTTTTATTTATAGAGTTACATATTTATTTTAGTAAGCTTTTAATATTACTCCCTCCTAAACTAATTGTCTCCCATCTAACATTCAAAGTCACCAATGATTTATTTTCTGAGTAAGTTTGGAAATAAAAAAAAAAATCCTGTGGGGAGCTGACAGCTATCTTGAGCCATATACCCTAATAAGAGACTTGATTACAATAGCCTACAACAGCTGAGCACACTCTGATAACATTTTGTTTTAGATACCCAGGATCTTCCCTTGGGTGTGTGAGACTTAAAGGTGTGATTTAGAGCTGAGACTTAAGGTGTGGTTTAGAGATAAGACCTAAGGGCATGACCTAAGGGCATGACTTAAGGGCGTGACTTAGAGGCGTGGCTTAGAAGAGAGACATATAAAAGGTGAGAGGCAGTCAGAAGAAATTACCAGACAACAGATTACTTGACACAGTACAACTTCGATCAGGAATTAGCCATTAGAGAAACAGTACAAGTTGGAACAGAGAATTAGGTATTAGGCACTTGACATTTGGAGGAAGAACTTGGAATTAGAGAGTACAACTTGGAGTTAATTATTAGGCACTTGGAAGATCATTAGACATTAGGCATTTAGCACTTGGAAGAAGTAACTTGGAACTTGGAGGCACTAGGGACTAGGAACTAGGGACTAGGAACTCAAGACTTGGGACTTGAAGTCCTAGAGACTTCAGTCTCTAGGAAGAGAGACTGAAGATAAACAGGATTGAATCACACTCTGTCTGGTCTCCATTCTTCTCATCTGTCCTCACTCTCTCTCTTGCTTAACCCCGACCTGCGGACCAGAGCAGCTTGGGGCAATATGAGCTGGAACAATTTAGCACCCAAGGCTTTTGGCAGTTCGGGTTCCAACATTGATAGAGCGGTCCGAAATATTTTGGCCCCCAAAGTGTGGGCCAGCTTGGGCAGCAACAAAATCCCTTTTAAATATTTTAATTTTAAAGTGATTGATGATTTACCACCCATGAGTTTATTAAGAAAGAGAGTGAGAAACAGACACTGAGTCACTTGAACCAGATTGACACCGGCAAGCAACTTCTCAAGATTTGAAATTGGAGTGTTGTGTCATATGATGTTAGCCTATCCAACCTTCCTAGACAAGCCTATCCCACACAGGATAAGAGAAGCCAGAAGCCAAAGAGGAAACAGAGGGATCTGAAGTGCTCATTAACTCTGTTGTCTAATGCTGACCTTCTGCCCATAGTAGGAGTTATAAGCTTCAGCTTTGAATTATCAGTGGATTTCTATGTCTTGCAAAAATGTTTCGTCTTGACTTGATAGGAAGAAATATATTGCTCTTTTAAAAATATCCAGACTGAACATGGTTAAAATATATTGTATAAAATATTTTTTCAATCAAAACAAAACAGAGCAGACCAATCAAATTTCTTCAGTCTTTACTGAGTGAACTTTCCATGACAACCCTGTGATCCTTGAAAATCCTCTGTAAGATGATTCTCTAAATTTCATACATTGGAAAAAGTGTCCTGTGCGAGTAACATACTTCTCTTATTACAAAAATGTATGAGATCAAGGACTCATTTTCACTTTGAGATTTAATGCAAGCACATAGATAGCATTAAGATATGAATAAACATGAGTGATAGATTGAGTTGTCTAACAGCCAGCCTCGAGCAAGGAAACCAACTGACTTGAACACCGGGACTCAGCACAGGGAGATTTATGTTCTTCAGCTGAATTACATTCCTTTATAGACTGCTGCAGATGGGCTTCAGAAAAAGCAGCCATCTATCCGATTTAAATAGACTTTGTGCTAGTACTATAGACATACCATTAATTCATTGCTGTGAGTTGCTGTGGGCATAGATTTGGCTTTGTTCTCTGACAGTCTCCACCATTTGAAGTAGAAATGCCATTTGCCAGAGTGTCAAATAAGTAGGACCCATATAACACTATAATCAAGTTGAGGTGGCATTACATATTTTAGCCTCGATATTGAAAATGGTTAAGTCAGCAGAGATTTCCAATCTGCGGAACTCTGCTGACCACTGAAAGCCACTTGTAATTTATCAGGTGGGAACTGTCTTCGGTGTTAAATAATAGCTTTGTGTCTTTAATTTGTTCAGTGTATCATAGTTACATTGTGGTGCATGACTTTTTTACAGATTCTTTACATTTTTACAAGTATGTGTAATACATGTTACTATCTTACCTTTAGAGAAAGAATATTGGACAGAAATAGTTTAGTTGAATCTCCCAACATTTTATAAGTAGGAAGTGAAAACCTGGCAGTTCTAATCATCTTTCCTTGGCACTCTGATGAATCCTATAAGAGTGGGTTAGAGTAAGGAAAGGGGAATGTGATCTTATATTAACATTGTGATTGAAGCATGCATATGGTGCCTAATAGGAAAATTAATGTAGACTACAAGCAAAACTAATTGCTTGAAGAATTTCTAAGATCTTAAATATTCAAGTGATAACAGAAAGACATAGTGCTGCCCTAAAATAACCCATGGGTAATATATATATATACCTTGAGAGCTTGGGATAATTTAGAGACAAAGATTTAACCTTATATATACTCATGTTCAATCTCATGCTACAAAACATACACAGCATCCCTTGCACATAGCCCGGTATTCATATTCTACTTTTCATATATTTATTCTGAGAAGATTAGAAACAAAGTTAGTGATTGGATTTAAACATATTAGTTAATAAATTTGAAATGTTTCTGATGTTTAGACAAAATTATTAATTTTTTTGCTAGATGAAACATATTTTTTGCTGAAATGATCTCAAAGAGTAGGACGACATTCTGATATTCGTAAAATAATTTACAAAAATTAGACAGATCAGACACTTTTCATTGTAAGGCATTTAATGTTTCAGTATCTGCATTTCCAATTCAGTTGGTAATGCTGCCATTTTCCCATTTTCCCATTACCAAGAGACTATCCATCAGCATCTAATTCCACATGCACACACCTCTCCACCTGCGATTTCAACCTCAAATGACTCTGTACTAATGAGTGAGGAGCGACACAGTTGAGTGCAAAGCACTGTTTGGAAGGCACAGTTCTAGAATGATGAAATAATTCTTTTTCAGCTAATCAGTGAGTTGGAAAAAGAAAAAGAAGTTGTTCTGCCCGGTTAACTGAGAATCCCTACATCACCAGATGCTTGGCTATTAACAGATTTTATAGTGCCTAATAAGAACATATAGTCTGTTTTGAATTTCATCTGAATGACAAAATTTTAAAACAGGCTTTTTCTGAAATCAGAAAGAACATAGATTTATCCCCCACATGGAATTATTATGCATGAGCTTTGCCTAACCAAGTATGTATCATTGGTGTTCTACTTGATATTAACAAAATTTCACTAAATAAAGACTATTAAATGGAAAACATACCTGGCCAAATTTGAAAGAAACTGCAAAATATTTAATAGAGTAAAAAATGTCCAACAAACTTTTCATGTCCCCTTCATTATAACTGAAATTATTTTGTATTTTTTAATTGCAACTTATGACTAAGGCAAGACTCAATCAAATTTGCCTGAGTTTTTGTTTTGTTTTGTTTTTTTGTTTTGTTTTGAGTTTTTTTTGTTTGTTTGTCTGTTTGTTTTTTGTTTTTTGGGTTTTTTTTTTTGTTTTTTTGTTTGTTTTCAATTCAGCAAGTATTCAAGAAGTATAATGTTTTGAGTTTTTCCAGACATTTGTGAATACATTTATGTATATATTTCCCTGTTCCCTACATAAGTTCACAGTAATGTTGTAGACCATAGGCACATCATACAACACAAATCAGAAAGGAAACAAGTTACATTTCTGACAGAAACCAATATTGAAATGACAAATATTCAAGAGGAAGGTGAAATACTATGGGCCAATCCTATTCCTAAACTAAATTGTTTTACTGTTTTCTATTTTCTATGCACTCCTTTTTTACTACCCACATTAGGCATACATCCAAGAAAAGGAATGGTTTAAATAACTTCTTAAGTTCTAAAAGAATAACACATTGCTTTATCAACATAGAGACACAGACAATGCACAGAATCACAACATTCAATAGTTAGATGTATGTGGTTGGGTTGGAAAGACTACAGAGTTTGCATTCCACAAATACCAACTCACCTAGTTACCACACAAAAACATGACTTTCCTATCATGTAGGTAAAATAAATGATCTTTTAATAAAATGAGATTTAGTTTGAAAATACCTTATTTACTAGAATTTCTTATGAGATGCTTACCCTCATTAAGTTATACAAAACATATTTTGTTAAATTGAGTATATATATATATATATATATATATATATATATATATAATCTCGATGCATGTAGGAACATATTTTCACTTAAATATAAAAATATATTGTTTTATTGTGATGTGCTAATTCTCAACTTTTCTCTAGAAAAATTGGTTATACTTAAAACCAAAGAAAAACACTTCAAAATAGTAGCGAACGTATAATTGGCAAAATGCCACGTCACAAGACATCTTTCATGCCTAGTGTTTTTTCAGCACAAGAATTGTAGCAATCGACGCCATCTCTGATAGAATCTTCACTTGCCAAGAACTCCAAAAGTGAAAGATACAACTCTCTTTTCTTTGTTGTTCCTGGTATACTCAAGTCTTTAGAACTGAATTAAGTAAACATGAGCCTTGTGCATTTGATACATATGTATGTCTTATTTCCCCCTTCCTGTTGCTTTTCACCCAGCTGAAGCTAGAAACCAAGCAATAAATACTACTTATTTATTTTAATAGCATGCTTAGTGGAAGTATTACCAATATTTTCTAAGCTTAAAGACACCCCCAAATGCACTTTACTGTTAGTCTCAGCATTTTCACAGTAATTTACAACTTAAAAAGGATAAACCCTATTACTCTATGTCAAACCAACAACTGGGTAAGTGCAGAACACTGCCCTGTGAAGTATGACCAAATTTATTGCTGTGGTCATTAGTACACATTGATTCTGCTTATAGCAATCCAAAGGGAATAGTAAGCCTATTATGCTGGTGCTTGGCCTCTCGGTGAGACAGACACCCAGGCTTGCTATAACCAAGTTCTAAGCAGCATCCAATTATTTCAGCATCCACTGCTCATTTTCTTTTGTATACTATTAATATGACTTCTTAGCAACATGAACTTGAAGACTTTAGTTGTGGTATAAAATCAGATATAAATAAAATTACTGGTTCCTTCCCCCAAAGAAAACTTCATTTTAAAACTTATTGAAGTCTGGCTTATTTGTGCTTATTTCTGTTTTGCATTTTGGAAGAGAGGACATTCAAATTCATGATACTTTAATACAATAAGTAATTTCTTCTAACCTGCTTTATTACTGTGACCTAGACTTTAATGCAGTGCACTCATGTTCATTTTATAGATTCAGAAGAAAATATTTGGAAGTTAATTTTCAGAATCTAAGTTTTCTTCATGTTGAAAAACGTAATTGTACTCCTTTGAAGAAAAGACAATTCCTGTTACCACTTCTCCCATGAAAATCTCACTTAGCTTTTGGTCTACATTTTATAGTAAACATGGAGGACTGTCACTTGACTGCTGTCACTTGAGTTTTTGCGCCTTGCCATTCTGTTTGGTGTGAGGAAGAATCTCAGGATTGTTTTGATTTGCATTTCCTGATGACTAAGATCTTGGAACATTTCTTTAAGTGTTTCTCAGCCATTTGAGATTCTTCTGTTGTCAATTCTCTGTTTACCTCTGTACCCCATTTTTAAACTGGATTATTAAATTTTTTTGGAGGTTAACTTCTTGAGTTCTTTATATATTTTGGATATTAGCCTTAAATCGGATATAGGTTTTATGAGGTCACATTTATCAATGATTGTTCTTAAGGCCTGGACCATTGGTATTCTGTTAAGAAAATCTCTCCCATGTACGAATGAGTTCAGGGATCTTTCCCACTTTCTCTACTATTAGATTCAGTGTACATGGTTTTATATTGAGATCCTTGATCCACTTGGATTTGAGCATTGTGTAGGGTGATAAATGTAGATACATTTTCATTCTGCTACAGACAGCCAGTTAGACGAGCACCATATTTTGAAGATCTTTTCTTTTTCCCACTGTATGTTTTTGGCTTCTTTGTCAAAGATCAAGTGTTCATAGGTGTGTGGGTTTACTTCTGGGTCTTAGATTCTATTCCATTGATCTTCCTGTCTGTTGTTATACCAATACCATGTCTTTTTTTTTCTTTCTACTATTGCTTTGTAGCACAGCTTGAGGTAAGGGATGATGATTCCCATGGATGATTTTTTTCCTGGAAAATCTTTTATTGTTTTGGCTATTCTGGGTTTTTTTTTTTTCATCTGAAGTTGGGAATTGTTCGTTCCATGTCTGTGAAGAATTGTGTTAGAATTTTGACAAGGATTGCATTGAATCTGTAGATTCCTTTTGGTAAAATGACTATTTTCACTATGTTAATCCTAAGAATCCATAAGCATGGGAGATCTTTCCATCTTCTGAGGTCTTCTTCCATTTCATTTTCGGGGATTTGAAGTTCTTGTCCTATCGATCTTTCACTTGCTTGGTAAGAGTTACAGCAAGATATTGCATACTACTTGTGGCTATTGTGAAGGATGTAATTTCTCTGATTTCTTTCTCAGAATGTTTTTTTCTCACTTGTATAAAGGAAGACTACTGACTTGTTTGAGTTACTTTTATATCCTGAGACTAGATTGAACTGCAAGCTGGTATAACCATTTTGGAAATCCATCTGGCGGTTCCTCAGAAAATTAGAAATCGTTCAACCTGAAGACTCAGCTATACCACTCATTGGCATATACCCAAACAAATCCCGGGAACAAAACTGGACAAGAGACTGAAGGAAAGGCTGTCCAATGGCTGGCCTAACTTGGGATCCATCTCATGGAAGGAGACCAAGGCCTGACACTATTACTGATGTTATAATGTGCTTACACATGTGACCCTGGCATGGCTGTGCTCTTAGAAGTTCTACCAGCAGCAGATTGATACAGAAGCAAATACTTACTCCCAACCAATTCATCTGAAGTCAGGGACCCCTATGGTTGAATAGGAAAAGGATTAAAGAAGCTGAAGGAGAGATTGATTGCATAGAAAAGCCAGCAGTCTCAACTTACCCAGACCCCAGGGAGCTCCTAGAGATTGAGCTACAAACCAGGACCATACATGGACCAGTCTGAGTCCCTTGGCACAAATATAGCAAAAGTCTGCCTAGTTAGGCCTTAGTGGGAGACATTGCATTTAATCCTGGAGAGACCTGAGGTCCCAGGGAAGGGGAAAGTCTGCTACAGGGTGAGCATCCTAAAGGCAAGGGGGAGGAGGAATGGAATGAAGAACTGTGGGGGGAGATCAAGGCAGGGGGCAATGACTAGAATATAAATAAGTAAAATAATAAAAGTTGAAGAAGAAATAGTAAACATGGCTTTCTGACTCAGAGTTCAGAATGCTAGTCTCTAGACTACTGGGCAATGTCACAGAGTGGGGTTTTCCTTCGCTGTGCAGAATCATGCTGAGACAGCTAACATTCCTAATATTTGTATTTGGATTTAAGGGAAATGCAATCACTCACAACATTTGGCCAGTGATATGTGCATCAAATTTGACTGGATGAAGCTCTCTAGTGGAGTGACTAAGTGTACTCTTGCTTCCTTAGTTACATTACACCTTATATACAGAGAGGATACTAGAACCAAGTAGTAACTGAATGACGAAGTTAAGGCAAAACTTAGTCACACAATGAAAAATTCATTGTCAGATAATCCAAAATAGATTATTATATAATATTTTATACAAATACAATGTCAATAATATTTATATAAATAAAATACACTTTATAAAAATAAAATCAAGCTTATGCTTTCCAAACAAGTATCCACAGATGAACTAACAGTATTAAAGAAGGTAAGAGTATTTTAGAATTAAAGAGTTTATTAGTTTATTATTGCCTGTGGCTGCTTTTGAATGGCAAACGCATAGCTGAAACAAAGATCGTTTGTTCCACAACAAGTCAGTGAGTTGGCTTCTGACTAATTCTATAATTTTGATAATTGTCTTTGATGACATCGCTCTTTACTCTCTGCCCTCCAGGGTAACTGAGATATGACTGGGATAGCGCACAAGGCTACCAACTATAAATTCTACAGTGATTATCTAGTGTCCTGTTGTGCCATGTAGAATGTCAAGAAAAAGTTTGCTGGCTCCTGCCATATGTTACAATTTATATCATGCTGCCAAAGTGCCTATGGATGATCTAGTAATTTAATAGGTGCCCATATATTAGTTAATATACTATAATCTTTTTTAGTGAACATTTTAAACATTTATTTTGAGAGATAGAAACTCTGCTGCAATTTAACATAACTCTTGTCTTCTTCTCTTCAGTCTTCATTTTTTTCTTCATTGTCCTTTATCCACTGCTCCCCACTCCTTCCTTCTTGTTCCTTCTTACTTTTCAAGCTTCCTTTGTTCCATTTGCTGATAAAGGAGGAAAGGTACAGCATCGAATACTTTCCTTGAGATTGAGCAAATGAAGGAGTATCATACCATCAGGCTCCATTTTTTTCAAACATGTCAACAGAAGGTTCACCCGAGATAAGCCTCTGAGAGCTATTCCAGACTGTTCACATGTCCTCTTATGGCCTCCCAAGAATATGTTATTTACACTCTTCTACCACCCTAGTTATTGAACAATTTGTGCTTGCGTCTAAAGAAAGCTTCTTTAAGTGTGAATCTTTCACATTGTTATTTTCATGAACTCATAAATATTTAATTTGCAAAGGAAAATAGTGTATAGATTATCACCATGCTAAGTCAAAGCTTTGCCTAACATTCAGTTTAGCATTTCACAAAGGAAGCCATGGCAATATTTTTTTCATAAGAGTCTCAATAAGGGTTAAGTAGAACTAGAAGAATATAAAAACATAGCAGCTAAGAAAGCACAATTAAGACTAATAACAATGTTAACAGGAATAAGGAATGCTATAGATATACTTGTTTTAACTGTTTTGAAAAAATAGGACATCACTTCATAAAATACATTAAGATATGCCATTTTTAGCTTTTGAGTTACATTAACTCTGCTTCATCATCTGAATATTTATTCCCAAAGTCATTCTTCTAAGTTCTTTAATCATTCAATTTTGAATAAGCCTATTGTCTCAGATTTCATTAAGAAAGTACCTATGCATATCAAAAATAATTAAAATTTAAACCAAGAGTAACAAAACAGGCAAATCCAAATTTAATAATAAGTAAAGTCTCATCCATGGCTGATTGAAATTGGACCACAAACATCTCAAGCATGAAAGAGTAGCCTGGTATAAACACTAAAACCATAAATTCACAGTCAGATTTTATTTAATTATACTCTTCCTGTACTCTGTCTGATTTTTATAATACTAGCTAATACATTTTCAATGTAAAAATGCCCCAAGAGGCCAATGGTGGTGGCACATGCCTTTAATCCCAGTGCTAGGTAGGCGGAGCCAGGCAGATCTCTATAAATTTGAGACAAGGTTAGTCTAAAGAGCAAGTTCCAGAACAGCCAGAGCAACAAAAAGAAACCCTGTCTTGAAAAACCAAAAGAAAAAAATATGTTCCAGATTGTTAGATCTCAGGTTCTCCATTGTGTCTAGAAATGAGCTTAAGATGAATATAGGATTTGTGATTAGATATTCCTCAATGAATTATGAAAAGGTGTTTCCATTCACAAAAATTTTCCTCCCCCAGCTACTCCTCCATCCAAATAATTTGTCCATGCTATATTCCCTACAACTAGCTCACCACTTTCTGATATTGTGCTCTCCTCCCACAGAGATAGCCTTGGCTATATCCAGGCTCCTTCCTTTTCCCTTCGCTCTGGACTCTTCCAAATGCCTCAGGATATTTACTCTGTCTTACCCAAAATAAAACCTTTTGCCTGTGAACCAGTCTTGTTGGAAATTTCTTTCCTGTGCCCCTCACATACATGTATAGACTGTCATAAGCAAATTTAAGTGCGCAGTAATTGATTCAATATATCCTCAATGGACAAAATCCCACAAGTTTTTAAGGTCTTGTAGAAAGAATGAAAATGGCATCTTTAGCAGTATTTAGAAAGCTGATGCATGACTACCGTAACATAAAATTTTCCTTAGAGCATACTCAAATGCTGCCTTCATGATCATAATAATCACTGAAACCATGGAGCTCATGTATCAATTGTGCTGCTTTGAATTTGGTTGAGGAATTTCAAAGCACTTGAAATGGGAAAGGAAGAAGGAGGAGACTTATTTTAATTTCTTATAAATACTTTTCATTATTATGTACAAAGAATTCAAAGTCAACTTATTTCTGCCATAAAATTGAACATCATCATGATTTGGCAATATATATTATCAAAGGAAAACAAAGATGTGTACATACAAATAAAAAATATATACACTATTATTTATTCAAACTTTCTGTACATTATCTATCAAAAAGAAATACACACACACACACACATATATATATACATATATGTATGTATACATATACATATATGTATATATACGTATATATACATATACATATACATATATATATATATGTATATATATATATATATATGTGTGTGTGTGTGTGTGTGTGTGTGTGTGTGTGTGTGTGTGTGTGAATATGGATACAGATATAGATAAATGTTGGGATCATTAGTGCCTTATCAACATTAAGGTTGGTGTGTCAATTTAAGCTATTTTAATTTCCATTCTATATATATTGATTGAACACTTATTTAAAGCAGTATGCAGAATAACAGACATGGCATGTGAGAATACAGATGACTTCTCTATGATTTTTATTTATAAACACTTCACATATCTTTCAGCTTATAGTTAACCATTGTATCAGTTACTTTTGTGTTGCTATGGTTAAAAAATATTGCACCCAAGGCAGCTTATAGAAGAGGTTTTTTTAGCTTACAGTTCCAGAGAGTTAGAGTCCATAATGGCAGGGTAGAGGCAGCAAACAGCAGGTAGGAGGCATGAGAGCAGCGATGATAACGTGTATGATGCTCAATGTATCATAAGTACATGTCATAAGTACATGTCAGAGAGACAGACAGACAAGCATACAAAGACAGAGAGTGCAATAGGAAAGGCACATGACTTTGAACCTCAAAGTCATCTCTAGCAAGTTTGCATCAGAGGGAACTCCACAAGCATTTCCTTCAACCCAGGATCAATTAAGTGTGCAAGTACATGAGCTTCTGGAAAAAAATTTCATTCAAACCATCATAATAGCACCTTAAATGTTGATGTGCCCTGCACATCTGGAAGGAACTGTGCTCTTATGGGATAATTTATCATTTTATTTCTGTGATATATATCTGTTCTAACCTTAAATATATGTACATATAAGTATAATTTACTTTATCTCACCACATGTGAATTAAATCATACATGAACAAAGCTATCATAGATTTGTTGGAGTTGATCTGTTTCTGCTCAATTACACAATCATTTTAGCGAACAATTACCTGTAATTAATCTTCTCGCTTTTCTCATAGATAACTGAGATATGACAACAACAGTGCAAATGGCATCAGGTATAAATTTTGCAGTGATTTAATAATATAGTTGATAGACCACCAGTATTAATTAAATACTTATGAGGATATGGGGTGAAAATGAGGAGTTGTTTATTGGTTGATAAACAATGTATAAAATTATCTGGTCAGTTAACTGAGAAAAACAAGCACAGAAACAATGAAAATCAACTATGAAATCAAGGTCCTCAGCTTCCTGGTGTGCCTGAGAAAAGCAGGAGAGAGAAGCAGAGAGTCTGTCTTAAATATCTCAGAACTAATTTTGATGACTGCTTTGACTGATATTGTACCCTAATCCACAAAGAAGACAAAATGCTATGAAGACACAGAGTATAATCTTTTCTAATATTTTCCCAGTAGTTGTCATATAAGTAAATACTTATTCTGTGAAATATTCCTAATGATCATGAAGAATGAGGTTATACCCGCTGAGGCCCAGCAGAGTACCTGAAGAGACTATTATAAGTAATGAAATTCAAAATCCCTTTTTTATTTGAAAACTTATTTTTCATTTTCCTGTGTGCTCTGTTTTAACATGTGCACAAATTTTAATATATTACCATCACTAAATTACGGAGTATATTAATGGTTTGAGAGTCTTTTCAAATACTCCTGACATTTCGAATGTAGCCATCTACACTGTTACATATCTGTAAAAGTTCAAATAAAAATAGTTTAAACACGTATCTACATGATATTATATCACTTGGTAGAATTTTTCTCCTTCACTTGCTTTCATGCTACAGTCATAATGAGTTTTGTTTCTCTGAAAAAATATATAATAACAGATTACAAAAAAACATGATGATTTGTTTTATTTGTTCCCACATTCTGAAAGTGAAGGTTTATGGAGGGTCCTCCACAATTTAACTGCTACTGTAGACTTAAGTCTCTATAAATCAGGAGAGAGATGTATTATAGTAGTGCACAAATCCTTGGTATAATGAATGATTCATGGAAAGAATATGGTAACAATATAAACTCAGAGATGTTCATTCAACCTCTCTACCAAGTCAAATCTTGCATCTGGCTCATAAGATCTGCCTGATCTTTGCACACTCCACAAACACCAAGATCTAGTCCAGTCTCCACATCTGGTATCTAGGCATCATCTAGCCACTCATGCCTTCACTGGAACCACTAGGCTTTCACCAAACCCATCCCACCTGCCTCCAACACACAGAATTTTCCCACAGTTTATCTAACCTCTTCCCCTGTCAAACCTTTTATATCCTTCTTCTCAGTCTGGCTCAGTGAATCCATGTGATCCTTATTTACTGCAACCCCCAGATCTATTACCAAACTCCAAGCTTGAACCAGGAGACAGTTCCTGAAAAGAATTCTGGTACCCTATGTCCATTCTTGACTTCATTTCACGTAAGTCAAATTGGACATCTAGGACCAAACTAACGCATACATCCTCTCTTCTGAAAAAAAAAACTGATGTGTTCTTATCAGACATTGATCTCAGAAAAGTCTACATGTCTAGATCTCACTGAAAAATGTAGAATAATATGAAAGATCAAAGCACTGTATCCCCACCAAAAATCCACCTGTCCTATAGAAATGTCTGCCAATCAAAAACATCTTAAAATACCCATAAAACTACAACCATAAGTCTAGAAAAATAACTAAGACAATTCAGAATTTTAAAATGAAAATCCAAAACAGAGATATAAACATTAAGTAAGGCTGTAATAATGATTGAATAGAAAATCCCAATAACTCATACAGAAAGTTCAAGGGAACATCTTAGAAGCCAAATGAATCAAACAGAACATAGAGCACCAGGATAACAGACTCAAATAAAATTAAATATCTAGGATAAACCTAATAAAGGAGTTCAAGAACATATACAATGAAAAATTTAAACTTAAGTAAAATACAAAGCAACTAAAACATGAAAGATCTAAACCTGAATACACACAACTATAGCCATTTAATACTTGAATTGATTTCAAAAACATACACCGCAAAAAAGAATCTTCAACAAATTGTTCTAGAAAAAATTACATGTTCATATACAGAAGAAAGAAAATAGATCTGTATGTATTGCCTTGAAAAAATTTTCTAAATGGATCTAAGTTCTCAATGTAAAGCCTCAAACTATATTATGTGGTGGAAGGGATTGTCAGGATAGAACCCATTTTTTCAGTAAATGAAGGGAACAATGCCCCTCCCACACAGGGCCAAAATTATCTAACAAAATTTTCAACATCAGCTCTCCTGTGAATTGCAGTTCAGCGTTGGCCTAAAGACTTTCAAATCTCGTGTGCACAGTCACTGTGATTATATCTTCATAAATGTTGAAGACCCTTTTTGGTTATTGTCTATGTGTGTGAAAAATAACATTTATATTAAAAGTGTAATTCCAACACAGGGACAATTATGCCAGTAAATAAACTTATTTTATAGTATATAAAAAAATTATATAGGCTATTTTTCTTGTTCTTGGTTGCTGTCCAGAAGAAAATTGTAACTCTATATTTCTGAAGATGTCATACACATTCACAGAAGACCCAGAGGACCTCTGCTAAATCTGATCTGATTAATTCCACCGTGAGAACTAGTTTTCATGGTACCAGAGGGTATGATGCAAACTTTGAAGGGAGAGAAGCAACCAAAAGTACTATGTAGGTATGATGTCTATGAACAACCATAACAAATAGTCATGGCAATCCTAAGGGTACTCACACCTTGTGAACCACCAGCTCTCTAGTTGATATTAAGAGATGCTCAACAAGAGAAAAATATTGTTTGAAACTGTAAACGTAGCCACCTACCCAGGGATGGTGAAGTCATGGATAGTGGAGAAGAATCTACAGCCAACTCTTTACCAAACCAGCAAACCCCTAACCACAATATAGATATTTATCTTTCTACCCACAAATAAGAGTAGTCCTCATTCTCCCATCAATAAAACTCTTTGCAGCAGATAGAGACCATTGCAAGAAATCACAACTGATCAAAAGACAGAGTTTTGGGGTCCAGTCCTAAACAATACATCTATAACACAATTCTTGCAGCTAATACTCAGATCCTTGCCAAAGAGACAGAACATGTATTGTAAAAATCAGAGAAAAGAGGAGTTTCTGTGAGATTATTTCCCCTAGATATGTCAGAAGTGATATCCATAAAATTATCGGCATGCCTTCCTAAACATGAGTAGAACAAGAACAGCAACAGCGTCAAGCCTACAAAAAGAAGTACTGGAAATCAATGAATCCTGAGAATGAACGATACAGTCTTCCTGACGGTCAAGAACAGCCATTGGTTATCAAATACAGGTGGTTGGCTCTGAAAACATATATAAAAACAACATTGTACAGACTGAGTAAGTTATATTTATATGTTTAGGATGTCTAACTACAATTTAAAAACAATAAAGGAAGACTGAATTTAAAAGAGAACAAAAGGGATACTTGGCAGGAGGTTGGAAGAAAGGGAAAGGGAAATGACAGAGTTGTATTAAAATCTGCATAGAAGACCCACAGAATCAACTAACCTGGAACCATGGGGGCTCACAGCCTGGGCCACCACAAGAGAGCATGCAGGAGCTGTACCTAGACCCCCTACACATTTGTAGCAAATGTGCAATTTGGTATTTATGTAGGCCCCTAACAAGGGGAGTGCGACCTATCTCAGTCTCTTTTCCCTGCCATTGAATCCTTTTCCTCCTATGTAGACTACCTGATTGGGCCTCAGTGAGAGAAAATGTACCCAGTCCTGCTGGGACTGGATGCTCCAAGGTGGGTGGTACCTAAGGGAAACTCCCCTTCTCTGATGAGAAGGGAAGGGGGAAGTAGGGGGGGAGGGATTAATAAAGCTGTGACTGGGAAGAAAAGAGGAAAGGGGGCTGTGATCAGGATGTAAAGTGAATTTTTAAAAAGAAATATTTTTAAAGTAAAAATATATATATAGAATTTCCATATATAATGACATTTTTTTTTCAGAGTCAGTTTCCTAGATTGACCACTTGTTGAAGAAACTCCTCAAACAAGCTACTTTGCAAGCCTGGTATCTTTTTACAACATTTCCTTAAATATCCAAAATTGACTATATTTTGTACAGAGTAAATTCCCGTTTAATATGCATTCCTAATTATACTTAAATAATTGGCTAAAATAATGTTGATACATATCAGGAAGGGGAATAGGCAACATTGACAGGTTTCCCCATGTCTATCTGCCCATACTCAGCTCCTACCATCCTAGCCACAGCAGACTCTCCCTACCGTGCTCAGCATTGCCAGCCATTCCTCAGGGTCAAAATGCATTGCTCTAATTTTCGGTTCTTTTCCCATCTCTAAGCCAGTTATTGACATGTTTAAAATCCTAATCTGAAGTCATTTGTACCTTGCAATTGATAAATACGATTTCTGGAAGTATTGGATTTAAGTAAATCCAATATGTGTCCTATCTCTTGACACTTCAAAACAACTCTAAATTGATGTCTTATTTGTCAGGGACGTATTTGAAGGAAAAGAGTGTTTTTCAGAGACATTGCTCCTAAACGTACACAGCCAACCACACAACTAATGCCTCTTGTTGAGAAAGTGAAGATCCACTGAGCCGCCCTTGAACCACATTGAGAATTTTTGCTCAGCAATGACCTGAAGACAAGGATGTGCACTCTGAACGGGAATTGACAGAGTTTTTAATCTGACTGGTTTTCTGATCAGGCAAAATATAAATCATTTAATCAGCTCCCGACTGAGCATCAGATACAACTAGTATAAATTTTCCTTCATAAAAGTTTCATCAAAGCAGGGGATAGCTGCACTGCCTTACCCTTTGCGAGAGAAATTACAGCCTACAAAGATTGGCTGATAGTCATATATGATTGATGGGCTTCGGGTGGATGGCCTTCATGCAGAGGAGTTCAGTTCTAAATGGCCTTTGCAGGTACTTTCATCTTCTCCTAAAATAATGCTTTGCTTCATTTACTGCAAAGGAAAAGACAGTCAACAATTGTGGGCTACTACTTGTGACAATATTTTTGCCTCCATCCATTTACAACTACAAATAATGACAAAAAAAGGCTTCTGGTAATTGTTCAAGTTAGCATAGCTATCTGAATAGGTAGAGAACTATAAATCTATATATAGATTCACTGTTTTATACAAAAATTAATGAAATTAAAATAAATGCTCTTATTTGTAAAAGCCCCGAGCTGTAAAAGACCTGAGCTAACTGTAACGGACCACTCTTGCCCACTTTTTGGGGCCAAACTATAGCGGCCCGCTCTGTTCCCCAGGTCCGGGGTCCGGGTTTAGCAAGAGAAAGAGTGGGCGGAAGAAGGGGAAGAGCCGCGAAGAATAGAGACAAGCCAGAGGATCTGTAGTAAAGACTTGTTTACTGTCTCCACCATACACACACCACTACACCTACTACTACTACACCCCCATACACACACACACACACACACACACACACACACACACACACACACACACTACAACAAGGAAATCCTGGGTATTTATAGACTTTTGCCATGTGCCTTGTAGGCACGTGGATACCACATGCCTTGCAGGTGTGGATATGATGTAAGCCTTACAGGTGTGGATAGCACATGGATAACACGTGCACCACATGCCTTGTAGGTGTGGATATCACGTGTTCCTTGCAGCTGGGGGCATTAAACAACAAAACAAGATCAGAGTGTGCTTTAGCTGTTGTAGGCTGTTGAAAACCAAGTCTCATGTCAGGGTATATGGCTCAAGATGGCTGCAAAGCTGATAGCTGCTTTCTAGCCGCTTTTTGCTTAAAGTCGGCTCCCAACACTTATTGGCTCTTCTATGTATGGCAGAAGGTACAAATTTTCAAGTCAAAAACACACTTCTTAATCCAAATAAATAGCATATCAGAAACATTCTTACTCTTTTAACTTATAGGAAACTATAACTTTCAAATTAGTAGTCTACTTAAAATATTGTAAAACATTCAGTAAAGAGTGAGAATTCTTCAATGACTAAAGGTGTGTAAACATAAACCATTGAAACATAGAAGTATCATCTGTATTATATTATATTACATAATGGTCACATCAAGAACAAATTTATAAAGTAGAATTAATATGTAATTATATAAACTGTCCTGTAGAGTCTACCCTTCTTATATATTTTCAGTTACTCCTTCCTCAAATGCCTCCAGATTCTTCCCAGCTCCTCAACTTAATACACTTAGCCAGAAAGGAGAAGAACAATGTCTCTCTTGGAAGGCTTTGTAACCTCCCTCAAACTAAGTCCTAATCGCCAACAACCCTTTCAGCAGAAAATTCTGAGTGCAACCACTTCTTAATATTTTTAAATTATTTTTAGATGCATGAATGACACATATGCTTTTAGTACACATTATCCATGAACAAGATACAGTAATTTTGTCCCTATTTTTTTTTCATTTCTTGAAAGTTGTCATTGTAATTAAATGGCATCATTGCACAGCTGAGTTCACTTATGTGCATACAAATTAAATATAACCAGGAGTCCTGGTTATCCTCTTCTCTGTTCTACATCTACAAAACATCATGATACGCCTAAAAGCAAGGCAAGGCATTTTAGCACGTGCATCTAGCCTTCTACAGTTTGGTCACTGCTTGTATTTTCACTTGTGTCTCTTGTACTGATTCTAATCACCAGTTATGACTGCGTTCATTCATCCTGCCTGCCCATCCCCCTCCTCCATGCATTGTTCTTTCAAAGGGACTTCCCATATGCCATCTTCCCCATCTATAATATTCTTCCCAGTCACCCTAACATGAACACTGATGCATACTTCACATTTCATTTCCAATATAATTTCCCAGGAGAAGATTTCCCATTCTTTTCTCTAAGATCAAATCAAAACATCACAGTAAGAAAGAAAATGTATCAGCTCCTCAGTCACTTGCCATAGCTGAATTTTACAGTATCACTGATTTTTTTTTTATTAAAACTATTTCCCCTAAAAAAAATAAAGTTATTTTTATTTACAATTATAAGTTCTGAGACAATAGCTGGTCATTTAGTATTCTTGAGTATGCAGATTACTAACAGGCTGTCTTTTAAAACATGGAAAATTATTGAGTGACTCCAAAAACAGAAAGGAAAGTAAATTCAAACTGACACTTTAAAAGAAAAGGAAGGAAAAATAAGTCTAAGAAGCTGACATAAAATTCCAGTCTAAGAAGCTCTATACACTTACATACTAAAGGTTCAAAGGGGTATAGACTCGCCTGGATTTACCCTGTCCTCCTTGAAAACTGTATATGAACAAATATAATTATTTAGAAATCCATATAAAATAACATAAACAGATGAATCCAATATGTGTTAGTATTTATGAATATTTAGCCAGCTAACTATTAAAACTGCACATTAAATGAAATATTTATTTAGAAACTCACATAAAATAATATAAATAAAACAAATTCAATATGTGTTGGTATAAATAACATACTTTAATGAAACAAAACTGTGTGTTTCTTCCAAAGCAAACAGAAATTAGTAAGAAGTGATTTTGTTTTATGTTCATAGACTTTCTTTGGTATTCGGCTTAATGGAAGACAGCTGGATTCTCAGATTTGCTTCTGCATTCAATCTGTTGCAATATCACACATCACATAGCCTTTGGAAAGCTCACTCATAAGAGAATGAGAGTGTAAAGGAAAAGGAAACTAGGAATAGATTATAAAAATTACTTTGAGGTTTCCGACATTATAAAAATATTTTAAATACTGTCAGGGATCTAAGGCCTCGAACTTAAATATGGAGATGATTCCGTCTTCAAACAAGGAAAATTTAGATAAAGAAAATACATTATAATACTTATCCTAGAATGAAAAGTGTAAGTGGAAACACAGTGTGTGCATCAACAATTATAGAAATAGTTTAACTAAACTATCTTAAAATTCCAAACAAAATTTTTAAAGTACTAATAAATGAATGAAGAGGTGTGTCTAGAAACAATTAAATGCAAACGGACTACACCTTCGCTGTGATTTACAATCTGTTTTTAAGTAGAAAAGTGAGAATAGATTTATATGGTCGCATTGGTTCTACCATAATATTACCTAGCTTCTTCAAATTATTCAAACATGCTTTATGTCTCACCAGTAGCAGATGACTCTATGATGAAGACTGTGGGTCAACAAGGCTTCCTTAAACTAAGCATTTATCCTTTAACTATAATCATGTTTGAATTATATTGAACAAATTGATTAGCTATTAAGTACCAAGAATTGTCTAAGTCAATTTTTAAGCAGAATTTTGCAAAAGAGAACCATTTTATCCTTAATTTAAATATATTCTCAATCTCAACAATGTTCTAATTATCTATCTTTTTCCTGAAAGTTGTCCAACCATGAACATTTGTATTTTTGCATACCACATTTATCTATGAAGATGATATTAAACCCCTTTTTATATTGAGCTTAGAGAACTTCCTAAGTATAAGATGGCCTTAGCAGTCATCTACAGAGGTAGGCTTATACATGATAAAATTATTTAATACAACACAAGTACAGACCTTTAAAACCTGTTGTGGTACAGAATTAAGGTAGTAGATAAAGCTGACCCACCCAATAGGGTCCTTTGTAATAATAAAACCTCAAGAAGATGAATGATAGAATTTATTTTACAAAAAAATATGAAATGTTTACAACTACTTTCAAAAAGCACTACCATAATTTCCAGGTCTAGCATGGCTTTGGTGGGGACAGAGAGGCATGGATCCTGCCCCTGGGACAGGACTAGCAGAAGGGGCCTCCACTAGGGTCAATGGTTGCCATGTACATAAGGCTTGTTTATATAATAATGTACCTATTTTCATACACTCCTGCAAAGATAATCAGAAATAGCATGAGTCTAGGAAGCAAGGTCTACCTAATCCCTAAACAAAACGGTAAAGGTTGGGATCTAGAGGACAGCCTTTAAGGCTATGGAAAAGAACTCAATATATATATATTGAGTATATATATATATATATATATATATATATATATATAACTTGAAAATATATAAATTTTCAATTATGCAAAATGTAAGGATGCCATGTGAATTGTATAAGGGCCTTTACAGATGTAAAGTAAAGGAATAGAGAGGCAGCTACACTATAAGCAAGCTTGTCAGAAAGATACAAAGGCAGGCAGATTTCTGAGTTCAATGTCAGCCTGAAAAACAGCAAGTCCAATACCAGGTATGGTAGAAATGGTAATTTCAGGCCAGGGTCCCACCCAGCTAGCTTAACATCTCTGTGTAACAGAGGCAGGCAGATCTCTGAATTCTTCTGCAGTATTAAAGAAAATGTAGGTACATAAAATAAAAGACTGGATCTGCAAAAGGTGAGTTAGCAGAAAGCAATGGCATTTCCTCTTTAGAATTTTTCTTTAACAAGATCTGAGCTGTCTGAAGATATCTATAGAGGGAAAACAGCTCAAGAACATTTTAACAGGTTTTCAGAAATTCCAAGAATTACTTAGAGAGCCAACACAGCTCTTTTAGAATGTTTTTAGTAGCTATCCAGAGAAGGCGTTCTGAAAAGTGAACACAGTTCTTTTCAAATTTTTTCTAGCTTTCTGATTTTGGTCAGAAAACCCAAGAATTACTTTTAGAATTTTTCTAACAGGGTTTCTGATTTGGCTGAAGAATCCAGTAATTTTTCTATAACAGTTTTTCTGACTTTGGTCAGGAAACTTATGAGCTATCCAGATAACTTTTAGAATTTTTACTAGCAGAAAGAGTTCTCTCAACCAGAGAGTTTTTAGAATATCAAGTAAAAGCTCTCTAGAGCAGAGCAGAACACACGGGGTGGGGGAGAGGAAGGAAAGGAGGAAGAGAAAGAGAGAGAGAGAGAGAGAGAGAGAGATCTGAGAGAGGGGTCATCTCAGCAGAACCTAGGCAGTGAGCTCGGATCCTCAATTGACTTCAAGTCCTTACTTTTGCTGCTCCCAGACATCACTCTCTCAGGAGCCTGGAACTAGTCAAGACTGGTTGTTTGCACATAATCTTTCTGTAGGTAAATTAACAGAAAATACTGATGCCCTTCTTAATTGTTAATTGAACAGGTTTATTACTAAATATTTTTTTACATCACATCCATTGATTAGAATTGGTATTTTGTTGTTGCTTGTTTTTGGAATCAGTGTCTCAATATACAGCTCAGGCTGACCTGGAACTTACTATGTAGACAAGGCTGGCCTAAAACTCACAGAGATCTTTCTGCCTTTACCCCTCAAGTGTTGAGATTAAAGATATGAACTACCATTTTCAACAATTAGGATTGTTAGTGTCTATGAACAATATTGAAATAAAACACTAAAAACTCAAAGAACAAAAATTATGGACACTTTATAATGTTTGTATCATGTGACTTAAATGGTGTATTTATCTACTTTCCAAATATCAATAAGATCTAATATCTATTTTGCTAACAAATGTTTATTAAAGATGTCCCACTGTTGATGCTACTAGGAATACACACAAAAAGTTTAAAAGATCAAAATGTTCAAAAATGATCGAAAGTGCTAAGAGTTTTCAGGAAAATGTAGTATCATCCATTTTGCTTACTTCAAGCACAGAAAGGTGATTTAAGTCTTTATTATTAACCTAGGAGATAAAGAGAGTCCAATATCTATAATGGATAGCTTTAATTACTACCTTGACACAACGTATAATCATAGATATAGATTAGATATAGATATAGATATAGATATATAGATATAGATATAGATATAGATATAGATATAGATATAGATATAGATATAGATATAGATATAGATATAGATATCAATGAAAAATTGTTTACACTGGGTTGGCCTGTGGGCATGTCTGTGAGGAGTGATCTCAATTAGACTAACTGATGTAGAATGGTGGTGCCCACTGTAGGTGGCATCTACACAAGATATTGTGTACTATGAGAGAAGAGAAATCTTGAGCTAAACACAAGCAAACAAGTACAAGATATGCACAGGAATCATAGTAGGCGGAAGCGTTAACTGAAGTTTCAACCAAATGAGGAAAACCAAATGAGGAAAGGACTCATTTATTCTAGAGGAAAAATGAATTTTATTTTTATCCATACATTTTGGAACCTAGAATCCTTTGGAAAGTTAAATAAATATGTGTTAACTATATATCAAATGTACAGAGTTTAGTTCCATATTCATTCTGGGTCCAACAGGCACAAGTCTAAAAACAATGACATACAGATAGACCATAGCCTGGAAAAATCTAAACAGAGTGTACTTTACTACATTCAGTACAGCACATATTAAGCTTTACACATATATAAGGTCTGGACATGTGAATGAGAGGTGTTAGATAACAGACAAACAGACAGAGAGAGGTGGCATATACATATACATACAAACATGCATACTTAAATGAGATATAGATACTAGAAAAATAATTTGTTAGGAAACTTAGGTCGCATGATTACAATGAAAAATCTCAGTGTAGACCTTCCAGTTGGCGAAGCAGAGAGATATATAGCATGGCTCAGTCTAAATCCAAGAAGTCAGAACCAGAGAAGCTCACACCATTTAGTCTGAGTTTCTGTGAACTTGTGAAGCCGAGATACTGACACAAGACTCGCAGCAAAATAGCCAGAAAAGCAGTATTGATGACTAAAAGGAAAAAAAGGTTGTCCAAGATCCATGATGGACCAATTGAAACATTTCAATGTCTTTTTGTTCTACTTATGCATATATATATTTATATTTATATATATATATATACTTATGTATATATATATATGTATATACTTATGTATATATATATATGTGTGTGTGTATATATACATACATATAAATATACATTTATATGCAAAAGTAGAACAAAATATACATATATATGCATGTACTCTGTTATAATGTTAGTTTTATGTATGTTTTCAGGGTTGACAATTTGGTATTGGATAACCAATTGGTATGCTATTCCATGGGGAAGACTATTTATCCCTTTCTCACCTCCTACTTTGTTGTCTGTAGTTCTTTGTTGTAGGTTGAGTCCTCTTTGTCTTTTACCCATCCATTTAGCATGTCAATTGTTATTTTTCAGCTCATATTTATGCAATCATGTTGGTGACACTTTATGGGTGCCTATCTTTACTATAATATCTTTTCACGTATATAGCAAGTGTTGAGGTAGGTGATTAATCCCACTCAAATCATCTCAGTTGCAGCTGTGTGAGTTTTTCATTACCTATCCCAGTGTCCTGAATTCTTGAATGAAAGACACACACCAAGCCTTATATTTAACATGCCTAAATTACCTCAACTGATGAGGTAATCTCTATGTGGATAACACGTCCCCTCCAATACTCTTGAGTTATTACTTACTAAAATCTATATTTCATCATTGTTGCCCTAGACCCAGTGTGTGGGGTACACCCTGGGGCTGCTCTTCCCTGGTCTTACATGATTGCTATGCTCTCTCTTCTGCACCCCTCAGAAATGGTCCTTTTCCTTTTTCAGCATGGTAATTCTAAATTCTCCTTTCTTTCTCAGTCCCTTTGCCCATGAATCCTAAAGTACGATCTGTCTCCCTGCCCAACCATTACTGGCAACTTCATTTACCAATTGAAACCAACCGGGTTCAGGGACACTCAGCATGTTACATGCAGATTCTTGTTCAACTTTGGGAATCCAAATAACATAATACAAGTGTTAAACTGAATCTATGAAAAACAAGAAAGATTCTTTTACCAGCTATGTATCTCTCAATTTAGTCAAGCTGACATACTAATTAATACCCAGTGTCAAAAATGTTTGTTTTATTCATTCACTTTACATGCTCACTGCCCCCTCCAAGTCACCTCCTTCCACAATCCTTCCCCATATCCCCATTCCCCTCCCCTTCTCTGAGTGGGGCCACAAGGTATCTCCTCACCTGAGGAGCATCCTCTCCCTCTGAGGCCAGACAAGGCGGCCCAGCTGGAAGAGCATATTCCATGTACAAGCAAAGGCTTTGGGGATAGCCTGCACTCCAGTTGTTTGGAGTCCACATAAAGACCAAGCTGCACTTCTGCTACATATGTACATGAGGCCAAGGTCCAACCCATTTATGTTCTTTGGTTGGTGGTTCAGTCTCTCAGAGTTGCAAGGGTCCAGGTTAGTGAGTATATATTTTAAATACATACCATAGACAGGAGTTTTTAAGTCACAAGTGTCATTTATTTTTTTAAAAAAATATCATTTTTGGATATGGGAAAGAAAGGAAGAAAGGAAAACCTAAAATGTTAAAATTTGATGAATTTATTTAAGGGTGAGAGGAATAATTGTGTGTGACTTCTGATTTTATTTTCTCCAATAATATTAATAAACAGAATCTCATGAATCTACGAATTTTTGTATGACAAAGGACACCATCATTTGAGCAAAACAGAAATCTACAAAAGCATATATATATGTGTGTGTGTGTGTGTGTGTGTGTGTGTGTGTGTGTGTGTATGTATATATATATATGTATATATATATATATTTATTATATATATTCAATTATAAATCTGATAGAGGGTTAGTTCGTGGAATATAGAAAGAACTAAAGAAACTGAACATCAAGGAAACAAATAACCCAGCTAACATTGGGATGCAGAACTAAGCAAAGAATTCTCAAAAGATGAAACAAAAGTGGCTATGAAACATATATGTAACATCCTTAGCCTTCAGGGAAACATAAATTAAAACTATCTTGATATTTCATCTTACTTTTGTCAGACTGGCCAGGATCAATAAATCAATAGTGCAGGCATGTCAGGATGCTTGGAAATGGAGCATATATTAGCTACTATAGGGAGTACAAAGTGGCAAGGCCAATGTGGAAATCAGTGTAGTAGTTCCTGGGCAATCATGGATTATATCTACCTCAAGTGCAGGTGTGCCACTCTTGGACATATACTCAAAGGATGCTATATCTCATTAGAAATACACTTGTTCATCCATGTTCATTGATTCATAAAAGCCAGAAACTGGAAACTGCCTAGACATCCATAACCTGATGAGTAGATAATATACATATGGCACATGTTTTTAGTCCTGTTTTACTAAAAGAATTTAGAATTCAAATATGTTAAGTATGGAAAGCTCTACAGAGAAACTACAATACAAAATTCAACCAATGTGACTCCATAGACTATTATTCCTAACCAAAGTTATATGTTTGAAAATGGCCATTCAAGGAAAGTGAAATATTTTTAAGAAGAGAAAGGGCTTGAGAGTCATGGTTGTAGGTTAATATTGGTGTGAATACTTGGCTATCCTACTTACTAATGCATGAAGTTTCTTGCTTTTATCTAGAGTATATGCTGGGCCCGAGCCTTCTTTGTTCGATAGGTTGTTGTGGAAGTGACACTGTAGACCATCCAAAATTGGACCACACATTTTATAGTATTTACAAAGACTCCAAAAATGCTTACTCTGGAGAATCCAATCTCCATGAAGAAAGTCTGACAATTCAGGTGATGGTGCTGTAAGAATTCTTAGCCAAAGACAGCCGTAAAGAGAATGCAACACCAAAAAAATATCTTCTCAATATAGAGACAGAATACCAGGTATACTTAGATAAGGGAGAGATAAAATATTTTCATGGGTCTCAATAACCCAGATGTTGCTATTAGGAACAGACGAAATTTCAGATATAGTCCTTTCCAATTCTTGATTTTCAAAACCATTTGATGACCAATATTTCAGTATATTCTGAAGTGAACTATTGAGCAGTGAATGACATGTAACGGTGGCAGCTAATAATAATATAATAAATAATAAGATAATAAAAGTTACAATGCTGCTATTGTTGCTTTTTCACAATGGTTTAAATAAATGAGGCTGTATTTCCCTGTAAATATTTCAGGGTAATCTGAAGATTGAGTACACTATTATCCCATATGTGCTTGAACACAAAAACACACAGATATATACAGATGTGAGTTAAAGAGGTGCGGGGCTCGTGGAAGCAGGTGATGATTAAATTTGAGAATAGAGGAAAACTCTGGAAGTCAGCAATGACTCTCAAACATCAAGGTGTCAAATAGGACATGCTGATATTGCAGTGTTTTTTCCTGGTAGGGAATACTATTTTTTTTTAATCCTCCTTTCTCTGTGGGAATCCTGTAGCCCCAGGAACCCACTTTTAGTGGCCTACCTCTACAACAAGGTCAGCCAAAATCAATTTTCTGTTAAAAAAAAAATCATCTAACAAGAAAAGACTTAGAAGAAAGAAGGGAAGATTTAACAAAGACTTTTATTGAAGTCTCTCTGCACCTTACACATTTTAGGTCTAGAAATGGAATAACTGTTTGCTGCTTTCTCTTCTCTCAGCTAAAGCAAAAAGATGAGAGCAAAATGCATTCCCTAAAATCTCCTTTATCAATGACACTGATATTATGGTATAAATTAAGAAAGGTGCTGTGCTTTCAAAAAACAATTCCACCAAACTCATTGATTGTTTCCTGCCCATAGATAATCCTTAGTAAGTACTTTCATTGATTTATGTCACTTCTAAAAGCCCCAATTCTCCTGAATTATGCTGTTGCGTTTCAAGCCAAGCAATGCTAATTCATCTCTTTAGCCTGTGGACTGCATAAGAAATTTTAAGTTGTTTCAATAGTATTACTAAGAAGAATTTAGGTGAAGTGTACGTGCCCGCGCGCGCGCGCGCGTGTGTGTGTGTGTGTGTGTGTGTGTGTGTGTGTGTGTGTGTCTTATTTTACTCTTATAATTTTCCTGCTTGTATATTTGGATAGCTTGATGAGCTGTTTAATTTACGATTTCCCCATTAATAAACACATAATTTCATCACATTCCCTTAAAAATCGTAAGTCGTAGTATAATAGGTCACAGTAATTTGATATTGGCTTGGATTCCAAAAATTTTATTTCTACATCTTTTTGAACTTCAGGGTGCTAATGATTATAGGATTTTAATTTTATATAGTATTGGGGTCTTTTTAGTTATCTTACATGGTACTAGGTTTTATTGATGCATTTTTACATATATTTTTCTTTGTTATTTTCCTCTGCTTTCCTCCTCTGTCTCATTCCGCATCCTGCTGATATGCATTTTAAATGTCCATATTGTCTCTATTTCACATTTTAAACTAATCTGTGACAGAACTCTCAGCATGTTAAGTGGAGGTAAATATATGTGAGCTTGGCTCATATGCCAAGATGTGTCAAGGATTTTTAGTGAATCTGACAGCACTTAAAGGTTTGATGTGGGCATTTGTCTCTATGTTGTCTCCAGTGGTAATGCTCAATCAGCATACTATTCTAGAAGCCATTTGACTTTAGATAATAACATGTGTAAATCATCCCCGGAGTACAGGGAAGTGTAAACTCTTCTTTACATTGGCATGATGCTTCTTTAAAGTTGATCATAAATATCAGCAACTGATAGATCCTGGTTTTCTATGGATTACCTACAGCAAATATTTGAGAAATGATAACCCAAAGCACATTTCTAATGGTGATATGGCATAGCTTCTATATATCACGAGTAAATAAATTTATCATGTTAAAGATTTCAAATACATAAGCTCAAGGTAAATAGAAGTTTTTTTAAAAAAATGCCATGTACTTCACCTTTCTATTTCCCTTCTCATCTCCAGGAAACAGCACATCAGTAGGCTTTCCAATACTAAACAGTCATCTCTGAATACGTAAATGCAATTAATATCATACAAACTAAGCATGTTGTATTGATGTATTTAGCTCTCTCTCTCTCTCTCTCTCTCTTTCTCTCTCTCTCTCTCTCTGTGTGTGTGTGTGTGTGTGTGTGTGTGTGTGTGTGTGTGTGTGTGTGTGTGTTTAAAAAATTAATTTAAAAAATGACCATGAGCTTGAAGAGTCATATAGGACAGTTTGTTTGGAGGGAGAGGAAGAAGAAGAAAAAATGTTGTAATTATACTATAAATTGAAAGTTTAGGGAAAATATATAATTTAAAAAATAAGTATCATCTGATATCAAACTGAAGGAAAGTAGATGAAGAGGTACAGTGCTGATGTGTTCTTCCCATCATGCCCTGCCGCTTCTCTGTAAAGAAGGTGACCATAGGAGCCACTGAATCAACCAATGATTGAGTGGACATTTTACTTTTCTACAAATAATTATCACAGGGAAACTATATATCCACAAAATGTACCTTCTGCTTTCTCACAGAACAAATAGAAAGCTGTAACTCTTTTGAGGAAAAAAAATATTGAGAGAGAGAGGAGAGAGAATTATACAGGGGACACAGTATGTTAGGTCATAAGTAGAAGCTTGAAATTGTCAATAGTACATGTACTTAACATAGTTTGTAATTAAAGCTTTGCAGAGTTAAGAAGTTCTTTTAAGTGTAGTAATTACCTTAATTTCAATAGTTTGTGAGGTTCCATAACACTGAGAGCTAGCTTTAGAAACCATGCCCCTAGCATCCTGGCCCAATGTCCAAAATATCCAGCCTGCTGTCCCCAGCTCTGTCTGTCTCTGTGTCTGTTCTTCCAAGTCAGGGTTTCTCACTCACTTCCATTGCTAATATGCAACCTTTGGTTGTGCTCAATGGGATTGGAAAGGAGGTCAGGTCAAGAGATGATCTTCACTCATTTTACGTGTGAAACTCATTTTTTCTCATCTATACAGTCTTTTGATATATCTTGGTGATTCTGGTAGATTTTTAAGAGGTTGCCAAAGCTAAGTCTACACAAGGAGAAAATGTAGCTTTTTACCAATTGGCTTTGAAGTTTACAAGGAATTAATGGGGCTCTGACGAACAATATTTGTATTGGTCTATTTACTTTAAAATAATTCAGATGTGCAATTATACTCCCTGTGATTTAAGTTATTCAAGAAAATCATATTCCTCAGGAAGGGCTAGCAGAAGAATAGAACTTGTTAAAGATTTTGTTGATATTTAAGGCCTCATATCCCTTTAAAATTTTGATGTATGCTTACCAAAGCCACTTTGATTTTAAGTGATAACTAAACAATCCCTCATGGTGCTAATTAACAATAAAAGAACAGACTGAACTTCTCAGGCCCTTTCCTACTTGAGTATGAAATTCAGAGAGTGCAGAGCCAACATGAGTGCCTGAAAGAATGTCCTGAGTGTGCTGGAAGCCACAGCAAGGCTTCACGAGAGCCCAGGAAGCAGTTCCTCAGCCTTTCTTCTCTTTGATTTTCCTACCCTTCTGATTTCCTGAACCGAGTCTCTGGACCCAGAATAAACCCACATGTACGTCACAAATGCTAGAACCCACATTGCTAATATCCACTTTTTTTTAGTGATCCTGCCTCACACTTTAGAAGAATAAAAAGTACTCATACAGTCCAGGAACAAGTATCTCCCAGCTGTTTTCAAACTTCCTAATACTGTGAAACTTAAATATAGGTCCTCCTGTTGTGGTGACCTTGAATCATAAAGCTATTTTATTGATACTTCATAACTGCAATTTTGCTACTCTTATGATACATAATGTTAAATATCTGATATGTGATCCAGAAAAGAATTGCAACTCATAGGTAAAGAACCACACAAAGCTCATTGGGCATATATCATCAGCAAAAGTAGAAATTTTAAACTTAGCCAACCATTTTGCTGCACAACTGTCCATTGTTTATTAAATGCAATCTTGTTTTGTGTTTTTTGTTTGTTTGCTTCAGTTTGTTTGTTTGAGATGATGTTTCTCTATGTAGCTCTGGCTGTCCTAGAACTTACTCTGTAGACCAGACTTGCCTGGAACTCAGAGATATCCCTGCCTCTGCCTCCTAAATGCTCGAAGATGTGTACCACCACCTTGAACGTAATCATAAAACAACCAAATTTCCCTGATTCTATTGGTCATTTTAGAAAGCCATGTCACTTGAAACTTTTAATAAAAAATTGTTGTATTTTTTTTCTTGCCTATTTTCCTCTTGTACAGAAATGTCAGCTATGATACTTAACAATAAGTAGGAGACGGTCACATTTTTATTCATCCCTACAAAAGCCAAATAAAAATGTACTCTGAGAACTCTTAGGAAAGATAACCAAACCTCCTAACTTGATTTATTCTCTTTTTCTTTATTCAAGCTATGGTACATATTTTATATCATGTTTTCATTTAATCATTTTTGCCTTACTATGTGAATATATTATAAATGGAAGCATAGTTCTCTGGTTCACTGTTGTGTCTCAAAAGCTGAAAATATTACATCTCAATATAATACATACAATAAATGCATTTTTAAAATAGACAAATACATATCTGTGAATATTCATCTTAGGTTTCTTTCCATGAATGTTGAAAATATTGTTTTAGTCTGTGTGGTTGTCCTCAAACATTCAAAATTTATTAAGTACATATTATATTAAAGCGTTAAAAATCAGAGGATTTCTTGTCCAACCATATGTACTAAGATTTCTTCAAAATCTTTAAAACATTTTTTAAAAGGATAACTACATTTCTTGAAAATCTCATGACACTTTAAAAATAAAAAGCTAATGGCCAGATAATACATACACAATAACATTGTAAGGATACATCAAATGTTAAGGAATATAAATAAATAATCATTCTTTTTTACAAACTTTTTTATTAATCATTTTATTCATTTACATTTCAAATTATACCCCCTTCCCAATTACCCCTCCACCAACCTCCATCCCATTCCTTTTCTTACCCCACCCCTTTGCCTCTATAAGGGTGCTCCTCTAACCTCCTACCTTACCCCTTTAGCATCCCTCTACACTGAGGAAACAAACCTCCACAGGACCAAGGGCCTCTTCTCACATAGATTTCAGAAAAGTCCACCCTCTGCTACATATGCAGCTGGAGCCAAGGGTTCCTCCATGTGTACTCTTTGGTTGGTGGTTTAGTCTCTGGGAGCTCTGGGTGGTTCAGTTAACTGGTATTGTTGTTCTTCTTATGGGGTTACGATTCTCTTCAGTTCCTACAGTTCGTCCTCTAGTTCTTCCACTGGGGTCCCAAGCCTCAGTCCGATGGTTAGCTACAGGTATCTGTATCTGTATTAGTCTTGTGCTGGTAGATAATCATTCCTGTATCCACTGCCAACATAAGATAAAATTTTAGAAAGACAAAGTTTTACATGTAATCCTCCTGCATTTACCCCATTTCCTGATGTGATAAAGAAGACAGATGCAAATGATACTACATCTAATTATGAGCATAGTTCACTGGTACATCACTTGCTTAAGAAGTAGCCAATATTACAATAGAGCAGTTAACCCTAATGAACATAATCAGAGCCTTAAATACAATACCATCAGGATACATCGTATTTCCAAGTATATATAAGCATTGCATAGGATAAATGTTAAGTCACAAAACAAGAGTTAACCAACAAAACAATACTGAAATAACAAGAAATGTATCTTCTAACAACAGTAGTATATCTGGGATACAATAATAAAATAAATCTAGAAAACTTTACATAACAAGATAAAAACCGCATGTTCATGTGCAATCAATGAGTCAAAGAAGATATTAAGTAAAAATACAAAAAAATGAAAATTGAGACACAGTCTATGTTAACAGTGAGAATAATGAAAGATATCAATTAAATAGACATCAAATAAATAGTGTAATGCTATACTCAAAGAAATCACAAAAGGTGAAAATATGAAAAAAAAATAAAAGATCAGAACAGATTCAGGCAATTGAGGCTAGAAAACAAATAAACTAAATAATTGATTCTTTTTAAAAGAGCATTTTGAAAATAAAAGCAAAATCAACAAATCTGTATGTCTAACTAAAAGGAAGCACAAGACTCAAATATATGGAGATAAAATTGGAAGAAGCAATATCATAATTAATGGCCGGGTGCAGCCTTTCATAACTGATCCATAAAACTCTGCTTTCTGTGCTCACTTTCTAAGTGTGTGCCTGTTAATCCACACTGCTTTATGTTGAAATAAAGACCTGTGTGACAAGAACTTAAAGTCATTGAAGAAATAAAAATGAAGAAGATATAACAAGTTAGAAAGATCTTCCACTGGGGGAGGGGGAAACTACATAAACCTATAACATTTTGTTAAGCATGACTTCCTCAACCAATTTTACCTAGGTACTCTCATGTAATACACTAAACTATGCATTGGAATCACACCGTACCAGCAACAAGAAACATAGAATGCCTCATAAATTTCTTTTGTTCTCAGATTCTGAAGGTTTCCATATTATAATACTATTGTATAGAATCCA
The DNA here is from genome assembly GCA_030674055.1 of Rhabdomys pumilio. Classification (NCBI taxonomy): domain Eukaryota; kingdom Metazoa; phylum Chordata; class Mammalia; order Rodentia; family Muridae; genus Rhabdomys; species Rhabdomys pumilio. Next base: position 23,081,184 of record JANHMN010000007.1, read on the forward strand.
AGCAACTTCAAAGGCAGAATTTATAGCAGGGTTTAAACTCTGCCAATTCTTTTAAAAGACAATGTCACTAAATGGTAAAGAATTCTAACAACTTCAGTATCCAGCAAAGAAGACTGAAAAACAGGGATAGGTAAGAGAAAATTGACTAGATAAAAATCTGTGGTGAATGGAGAGATGGAAAAAGGAAGGGATCTACTAGATGATGGATGACTTGAGTAAACGTATCTGTATATTACAAAAATAGCTTTCTTTCTTATAGTCTTCAGATTACGTGTACAAAGAATTCTATGATCATTATAAAACCAGCAGTATTCAGTTCAATGTTAAATATAAGTAATAAGAAATTAAGATGATTAATCTTTTTTTATACACTCCAAATTTTATTCCCCTTCAGGGCTACCCTCTGACTGTTCCCCATCTCATACCTTCTCCCAGCCTTCCTGTCTCCATGAGGATGCCCCCACCCCAACAGACCTTTAAACTCCCTGGGCCTCCAGTCTCTTGAGGGTTAGGTGCATCTTCTCTGTCTCTGACTGAACCCAGAGTGTGCTGTAAAAGTGTTGGCCTCATATAAGCTGGTGTTTGCTGTCTGGTTGGTGATCCAGGGTCTGAGAGATCTTGGGGGTCCAGGTTAATTGAGACTGCTGGTCCTTCTACAGGGTCGCCCTCCTCCTCAGCTTCTTCCAGCTTTTCCCTAATTCAACCACAGGAGTTATCAGCTATTGTTCATTTACTTAATAATTCATAACACATTCCAACTCTTAGAATAATGATATACTTTGTGATTTAAAAGAAAAAGAATGTTTTCTAAAGGTATGAATTTTTAATACAAGTTATTAAAAAATCCACCAGAGGAAGAAAATAACTAAAAATAATGAACAATAGTTGGCTAGATTTGCTTATTTATTTTTGACAAAGATTGTATGTAGCCAGTGATGAGTCAAATTAGAGTTGGCCTGTTTACATAAAATTTCAGTTATTCATGTAATTCTTTTGAAAACTAAAACAACATAATGTATCCAAGCTATACCTTTGTGTTACTCTGAGGATACTGTATTTTCATATTAGTATTTTTAGAGGAATTCATCTACATTAACCAAAGACTAAAAAGACCTGCAAACCAACTGCAAATTTCTCTTTTTAAATATATTCACTGCCCTAGAATAATCAATCGACATTTGGCACAGTCTTGTTTACAATAATTCAACTCAGCAGCACCATAATTTAGATTCTGGCCATTAGGCATGTGCTACTAATGAATCAAATCCATGTCTAATTCAAACTCATAGACAAAATCATTTTATTAAATAAGACTAACAGAGATAAAAGATATTATTCTACTCATACTACAGATATTAATTAAAAATAATAAAAGTAAAGGAAATAAAAAGCATTTTGAATTAATATAGATTTTATAACTGAAAAAAGGTAGCTTGTATTACAGACTTTTTGCTGATGATGCTTTTGTTACTTATGTGTGTGTAAGGTTAGAGTATGCCATTTAGCCACAGTATTAGCATAGTTTCATAGACTAATAGATCAGGAGCCTGTATCATTCCCAGCAGTCAAATCTTCTCACTATTTATGAGACAAATGAATGTGTTTTGAAGCTGAATTTTCACTAGATTTTTTAAGTTTTTTTGATTTATTTACAATACAGATGTAATCCCCTTTCCCCATTTCTGCTCCCTAGAACCCTCCTATCCCATCCCCCCTCCTCTTTTATGCTTTTATACCACTTCAATTACTAGATGTTTTAAATATTTGTTTTGATGGTTAGAAATTCAAATCAAAGTAGGAAGTCAATATGTTATATTTCCTGTATGTACAGGCTTCTAAAGAAAGCATCAACCTAACTATAATAAATGTTTTGAGTGTAAAAAATATCAAAAATAAGCAAATATGCCTATTTGTATGGGACTAATAATAAAATTAAAGATAAAAACAAAAGTATGTACAAGATATGTGAATTCTGATTCTGACTTTCTCATTGATCTTCTGATGAACAATGGTCATTGTTGTTTTGGGTTGTTCTGTTTTAATATTTGTATTTTATTTTTGAGATTATAATATAATTAGGAGCTTTGTGACATTTTTTCCCTAAACTACAAACCTTCTCATATACCTGTCTCTGGTGTTTTTGATATGGCCCCTTTTATCATTAATTGTTATTGAATATATATATATATATATATATATATATATATATATATAGTACATTTACATGTATAATACTTACATATATAATCCTAAGTATAACCTATTCAGTCTGTATAATATTACTTGTGTATATAATTTCAGTGCTGACAGTTTGGCAGTGGATAATCAATTAGTGTGCTTTCTTGGGAAAGATGGCCTTGACCACTTCCAGCTTTCCTTAGTTGTTTATCTTTCTTTGTGTAATGTTTAAGCTTCTTGGGTTTTCTCTGTCCACTTTGCTTTGCTACTGATCTTCAAAAAACCCGCTGTTGCTTTTTGAGTGAGACTTAGTTCCTTAAGCTCTTAAATTCTATGCATTTAAAATTTTAAAGTATATATTGAAGGAGGCTACTTCACCGTCCAGATTTTTCTTGCTCATGCATTTCACACAAAAATGTATGTGAAGAATAAAATTGAACTACCAAGGCACCCCTTAAAAGGACCCTAATTGCACTTGTTTGCCATGGACCCAAATGTGATTGTGTCTATTCATTCTCTTATCTTCAAGCACTTCTTTCCTCCTTCCATCAGTCTTAGGGGAAAATATCAGGCATAGTAGAGGACAGGGCAGCATTTAGCTCACAAAAATAAAGCCTACAGCCTTCACTGCACTGACTGAATAAACTTCTCTTGAGTATCCCTCTGATAATGGTGCGATGTATATTTGTGCATAAATTCTATACCATTAAATTAAGTGGCAAGTAGATTTACACATTTAGAAAATAGCTGAGCATGCTGATGAAAAGCCCAGAGATGAAATTTTACAAGTTTCTGTAACTAGGAACCAGTATCAACGAAATACAACAAGTAGTCTGTTCTAGAGAAGACATTTTAAAATTGATAAAAACAAAGTGACTAGAATTCAGCTGGCTACCACAACCAGGGCATTTCTATGTATGGGAAATGAAGTGTAATGAACAGAATTCATCTCTTTATTACACATTAATATGTAGTTCTTATTACTCGCAGAGATAGAGCAATCAAAAATTGCCTAAGGAAATAACTCAGACAATAAAGGCTAGCTGCATTAGTCACTCACTGTTTGATTGCTGTACACCGACCGCATGACCAAAGCAACTCTTAAAAAATAAGTAATTTAATTGTGAGCTTGCTTACAACTCAGAGGCTTAGTTCATTATCATCAAGGCAGAGAGCACGGTGCATGCATGGGACTGGAGCAGTAGCACAGAGTTCTGATCTGATATAACAAGAGACAAAGTATAACACTGGGCATATGTAGGCTTTTAAAACTTAAAAGCCCATGTCTGGTGGCACACTTTTTTCAAAAATGCCACATCGACTCCAAAGAGGTCATGCTTCCTAATCCTTATCAAATAGTGCCACTCTATGATAACTATACATTCAAATATATGGGCCTATGAGGGACATTGTTATTCATACACCATCCTTGTCATACCATATAAGCCTGACAACCTGCATTCTATCTCTTATATTCAGGTTTAAAAAATCCAGGAGTAATGGTCTCACTTTATAATCAGAGGGGGGTCCCTAAGTCTCACTGGTCACACAGGCAAGCATAATCACTGAGCTCCAGGTACCAGTAAGAGACCCTGTCTTAGAAACTAAGGTAGCTGGATCCCGAGAGAAAATACATGATGATGATCTCTACTCTTCACATGCATCCATACATATGTTTATATTTAGAAATTAACATATAAAAATAAAGAAGAAAAAAGTAACTGATGCTACATGTTACCAACCAGGAAAAAAAAAAAAAAAAACCAACATAGAGTTCTATCTTTAAGATGTAGTTACTCCTAGTTTATACACACAATTCTTTCTACAAAACTCAGGAAAAGTTAATCTTAAAATAATTCTTTTAAAAATTATTTTATTTTGGACTTTGTGTTTATGTGTGCATCCTCTTCAATATCCCACTGCAGATAAGAGTTAAAGTGTCTGCAGGGGACATAAAGTTATCAAATGACCTGGAACTGGTACGAGGAGCAGTTGTGAGCTGTACAATGCAGGCACTGAGAACTGAACCCCTGTTCTCAACAAAACACTCTTCAAAGCTGAACTACCTCTTTAACTGCTTTTTTAAAATCATTTTGACAACAGATGTCATACAGACCCTAAGAGAACACAAATGCCAGCCCAGACTACAGTACCCAGCAAAACTCTCAATTAACGTAGAGGAACCAACTTATTCCATGACAAAACCAAATTTACACAATATTGTTCCACAAACCCAGCCATACAAACGATAATAGATAGAAAACTCCAACACAAGAAGGGAAACTATACATTAGAAAGAGCAAGAAAGTAATCTTCTTCCAAAAAAAAAAAAAAGATAGCCACACCAACATAATTCTACCTCTAATAACAAAAGTAACAGAAAGCAGCATTCACATTTCCTTAATATCGCTTAACATTAATGCACTCAATACTCCAATAAAAAGACATAAACTGATGTACTGTATACATAAGCATGACCAAGCATACAATAAACATGTATCAGTGACAACACTACCTCAGAATACAAGGCTGGAAAACAAATTTCCAAGCAAATGGTCCCAAGAAACAAGCTGGAGTAGCCAATCTAATATGGAATAAAATTGACCTTATACCAAAAGTCATGAAGAAAGATAAGGAAGGACTCTCCATACTCATCAAAAGAAAAATCTACCAAGATGAATTCTCAATTCTGAACATCTATGCTCCAAATGCAAAGGCACCGACATTTATAAAAGAAATTTACTGAAACTCAAAGCACACATTGCTCCTCAAACAACGATAGTTGGAGACTTCAACACCCCACTCTTAGCAATGAACTGATCATGAAAACAGAAACTAAACAGAGACACAGAGAAACTAAGAGAATTTATGAACCAAATGGGTTTAATAGATATGTATAGAACATTTCATCCTAAAACAAAAGAATGTATCTTCTTCTCAGTACCTCATGGTACCTTCTCCAGAAATGACCATATAATTGGTCACAAAACAGGCCTCAAGAGATACAAGAAGATTGAAATAATCCCTTGCAATCTATCAGATCACCACAGACTAAGGCTGGTCTTTAATAACAATAATAACAATGGAAAGACCATATTCATGAGGAAACTGAACAATGCTCTACTCAATGATAACTTGGTCAAGGAAGAAACAAAGAAAGAAATTAAAGACTTTTTAGAATTTAATGAAAATGGAGGTACATCATACCAAAACTTGTGGGACACAATGAAAGCAGTGCTAAAAGGAAAACTCATAGCTCTAAGTGTCTACAAAAAGAAACTGGAGAGAGCATACACTAGCAGTTGACAGCACACCTGAAAGCTCTAGAACATAAAGAAGCAAATACACCCAAGAGGAGTAGACGGAAGAAAATAATCGAACTCAGGGCTGAAATCACCCAAGTAGAAACAAAAAGAACTATACAAAGAATCAGCAAAACCAGGATTTGGTTCTTTGAGAAAATTAACAAGATAAATAAGCCCTTCTTAGCCAGACAAACCAGAGTGCACAGAGACAGCATCCAAATTAATAAAATTAAAACTGAAAATGGAGATATAACAACAGAAACTGAGGAAATTCAAAAAATTATCACATCCTTCTACAAAAGCCTACACTCAACAAAACTGGAAAATCTGGATTAAATGCATAATTTTCCAGACAGATATCAGATTCCAAAGTTAAATCAGGATCAGATAAACCACCTAAATAGTCCCATAGACCCTAAAGAAATAGCAGCAGTCTTTAAAAGTCTCCCCACCAAAATAAGCCCAGGACCAGATGGGTTTAGTGCAAAATTCTATCAGACTTACTTTTTTTTTCTGGTTTTTTGAAACAAGATTATTCTGTATATTCCTGGCTGTCCTGGAACTCACTCTGTAGGCCTTAAACTCAGAAATCTGCCTGCCTCTGCCTCCCAAGTGCTGGGATTAAAAGTGTGCAACACCACTGCCCGGTTGTATCAGACTTTTAAAGAAGGCATTTGGCTGGAGCGGACTCCTAGCTGGTCTGCTCCCACGAAGACTCCATATCCTGACCTGTACTAGAGGAACCACTGCACTCAGAACAACAGGTAAGAACCCTCCCCCACAAACCTATGCCCCAGGGCTACAGCTGGGAGCCTGGGACACTCAGGACCCATCACCCACTCAAACACCTGATCCTCTAGAATACCTGGAATGCTGCTCTCCTTCCTCCCCTCACTTGATCCTTTGGCTCCTAGCTGGTCTGCTCCCATGAAGACTCCATTATTTGACCCACCCTAGAAGAACCACAGCACTCAGAGCAGCAGGATTTGAGGATCCCAGAGGCAGCCTGAGTCCCAGGAGCTCTTCTACCCAGGAGCTCAGGATCACAAGATCATAGAGACAGCTGGACTATGAGGAGTTCTGACACAAGTGAGATAACTGGAAAGACAGGCTCCAGTTGGAGACAGTGAGTTGAGGTAGCACTAGAGTTAACCAGATGGTGAAAGTCAAGCACAAGAACATAAGCATCAGAAACCAAGGTTACCTGGCATCATCAGAGTCCAGTTCTCCCATAATAGCAAGTCCTGGACACCCTATCACACTGGAAAAGCAGGATTAATATTTAAAATCACTTCTCATGATGATGAGAGAGGACTTTAAGAAGGACATAAATACAGGAAAACACAGGTAAACAGGTAGATGCCCTTAAAGAGGAAACACAAAAATCTCTTAAAGAATTGCAAGAAAACATAACCAAACAAGTGTAGGAATTAAACAAAACCATCCAGGATCTAAAAATGAAAGTAGAAACAACAAAGAAATCTCAAAGGGAGACTACCCTGGAGACAGAAAACCTAGAAAAGAGATCAGGAGTCATAGAGTCTCATATGCAGAAAATACCATCAAAAACATTGACACAACTGTCAAAGAAAATGTAAAATGCAAAAAAAAAAAATCCTCCTAACCCAAAACATTCAGGAAATACAAGACAAAATGAGAAGGTCAAACCTAAGGATAATAGGTATAGGTAAGAGTGAAGATTCCCAAGTTAAAGGGCCAGTAAATATCTTCAACAAAATTATAGAAGAAAACTTTCCTAACCTAAAGAAAAAGATGCCCAGGAACATATGAGAAGCCTACAGAACTCCAAATAGAGTAGACCAGAAAAGAAATTCTTCCCGTCACATAATGATCAAAACATCACATGGACAAAACAAAGAAAAAAATATTAAAAGCAATAACAAAAAATGTCAAGTAACATATAAAGGCAGACCTATCAGAATTACACCAGACTTCTCACCAGAGACTATAAAAGTCTATATAAGACTATAAAAGTCCATATCCTGGACTGATATCATACAGGCCATAAGAGAACACAAATGCCAGCCCAGGCTACTATACCCAGCAAAACTCTCAATCACTATAGATGGAGAAACTAAGATATCCCATGACAAAACCAAATTTACACACTATCTTTCCACAAATCCAGCCCTACAAAGGATGGAAAAGTTCAACACAAGGAGCAAAACTACCACCTAGAAAAAGCAACAAAGTAATCTTCCAAAAAATCCAAAAGAAAATAGCTACACAAACAATTCCACCTCTAATAACAAAAATAACAGGAAGCAACAATCGTTTTTCCTTAATATCTCTTAACATTAATGCACTCAATTCCCCCAATAAAATGACATAGACCAGCAGAATGGATACATAAACAGGACCCAGAATTTTGCTGCATACAGGAAACACACCTCAGTGACAAAGACAGATATTTTCTCAGAGTAAAAGGCTGGAAAACAATTTGCCAAGCAAATGGTCCCAAGAAATAAGCTGGAGTAGCCATTCTAATATTGAATAAAATTGAATTTCAACCAAAAGTTATCAAAAAAGATAAGGAAGGATACTTCATTATCAAATGAAGTTCATCAAAGGAAACATCTACCAAGATGAACTCTCAATTCTGAACATCTATGCTCCAAATGCAAGGGAACCCACATTCATTAAATTCTTAGGCAATGGATAGAACTAGAAAATATCATTCTAAGTGATGTAACCCAATCTCAAAAGAATACACATTGTATGCACTCACTGATAAGTGAATATTAGTCCAAAATCTCAAAGTCCCCAAGATACAACTGTTAGACCACATGAAGCTCAAGAAGAAAGAAGACCAATGTGGGGTACTTTGATCCTTCTTAGGAGCAACAAAATATTCATGGGAGCAAATATGGAGACAAAGTGTGGAGCAGAGACTGAAGGAGCCATCTGGAGTCTGCCCCACCTGGGAATACATTCCATATGCAGTCACCAAACTCAGACACTGTTGTAGATGCCAGGAAGTGCATGCTGACAGGAGTCTGATATAGCTGTCTCCTGAAAGACTCCACAAGAGCCTGACACATACAGAGGCAGATGCTTACAACCAACCATTGAACTGATCATGGGGATCCTAATGAAGGAGTTAGAGAGAGGACTGAAGGAGCTGAAGAAGTTTGTGGTCCTCATGGCAAGAGAAACAATACCAACCAACAAGAGCTCCCAGGGTCTGAACTACCAGCCTGGAAATATGCATGGAGAGACCCATAGCTACAGTGTATATGTAGTGGAGGATGGGCTTGTCAGACATTGGTGGAAGAGGAGGCCCTTGGTCTTGCAAAGGTTGAATGCCCCTAGTATGGGGGAATTCAAGGATGGGAGTTGGTGGGTGGGGACACACCCTCATAGAAGCAGGAGGAGGGGGAGGGTATAGGGGATTTCTGCAAGTGAAATGGAGCAAGGGTATAACATCTGAAATGTAAATAAATAAAATATTCAATAGCAAAAAAAAATATCATTTTGACAGTACAAGCAGAAATTTATATTTGAGATCTTCATTAAATAAATCCCTTATTATCTGAAATATCAAACACTATTTATCTGATGAGGAATGCACCAGACATCATGAAATGATACTCACTGTTTATGGACTCACCAGAGAGATCGAATATTAGAGTGGTTACTCTTCAAGACTATCTATTTCCCTTGAGTCTATTAACTCAAATTGTTTCTCTATTTTCAAGTAATGGGAACATTTTGCTTGTATTAGCAAATCATCAGCACTTATGTCTTATTATGTATCTAACATCTAGCTCTTGTAAATAATATTTGTCCTTCTGAGAGTGAATTCATTTTATATGAATATCTCCAATTACACCAATTTTCCTACAAATGACAATGTTCCTGTGGGATTTTTATAGCTGAGAAAAGTCCATTGTGTATATGAGCCAATTTTTCCTTAGTCATTTCTCTGTTGCTGGATGCCGAGGCTGGTCCCATAACAGCTTTTGTGAATACTGCTCTGATAAACCTTGATATAAAATTGATACATGGAATCTCTGGGGTAAATATTGATATTGAGAAAAGGAACAGCTAGGTCATATAGTAGGTCTATTTTTTATTTTTAGTTTTTTGAGGAACTCCTGTACTGATTTCCATAGAAACAATACTTATTGACATTCTAACTAGCAGTGTCTAAATGTTCCAAATGGTCTGCATCCTTGGTGGCCTTTGTTATTTTTTTTTATTACTGTCATTATGATTGGAATGAGGTTGAATCTCAGAGTAGTCATCATTGGAACTTTTCTGACGGACACTGAGGTTGAATATTCTTTATATATTTATTAGCCATTTGTACCACATATTTTCAGAATTATCTGTTCATTTAATTAATCCATTTACTTATTATGTCATTTGATTTCTTACTTAGATTTTTGTTGTTTTATAGGCTAAATATTTACCTCCTCTTAGATGTAGAACTAGCAAGATTTTTCTCCCATTCTGTAGGTGTTATCTCCAGTCAACTCTTTTCTTTGTTGTACATAAACTTTTAACTTCATGAAGTCTTGTTAGTGAGTTATTTCTTGCTATTTCCTGAAAAATGGAGTCCTGTTCTGAAGACGTTTGTCTATGTCTGTGAGAACAAAGGGAACTAATGCAATCAGGACTGGGTGAGAAAAGGAAGAATACTGGAGTTTGGAAAGACTATATTTAAATAAAATATATATTTGAATTATAATAGCTTTGTATAGCTGATATAAAAAAATCAAAATACCACAAAAATATCAAAGGTATCATAAAAACAATACTAAGTCATCAAAAGAGATATTATTCACATTTACAAATTAACAGTAAACCTTATTGTCATCCCTGCTACTAAAAAAAGAAAACACTACCAGGAAACCACATAATCACAAAGATCAACAGGCAATGTTTTTAATTGCATCTCTCCCGTATAGGTCGAAGGAACAAGATTAGAGTTCAGTATGAATAATTATTTTCCCTAATTGAACAATAAGCCTTGATTTTAGAATTATTTTTAGAATTGTGTGAAGTAGCAGACCTACAGTAACTCAAGCATTTTCAAATGAATTGACTTGCAGAAGGTTTTTTTGTTTTTGTTTTTGTCTTAAACATCTGTTCCCAAGCAGGAACAAAGAAACACACAGGTAATTCAAGAACTGCAACAGATATAATAAAAAAATTAGAAAATAAATATATAGAATATTTATGGTAAAACATGAAACTATCTATAAATCAAAGTAATCACCTTTGCAAATACATCTTCATGTATTATTCAATACACTTCTGATTTATCTGTGATGCATCAGTCACTGTGAGTGTTGATTGCCTAATCAAGTAAAGCCCAAAACTGATCCTTTTGGTTAGTGGGCATCTCTATTCGTGGAGTTAATCCTAGGGTGTGGACTCATTTTATTCAACTTATCAACCACATTTAACATTTACCAAAGGTTGCAATATTTTCTGCAGTATTCACATAAAGGTTTCGTCAAATTTACTGTCAACTGGATGGCTTAAATAATGCCCCAATATTCTACCTGAAGCACTCTCTAGTTGGAAAGTCACCCTTGATAGAAGCATTAAACTCCTTTCCTGTACCAGCATCTAGTATTTGTACTTTTTATCTGTTTCTGTAGATACAGACTAGAACAATGAACACAGACATCCTTACCTTTAGTAAGGAAAGCTTAGTTCAGTGTCTTCTAATCTCTCTCCCTCTCTCTTCTCTCCATCCTTCTCTCTCTCTCCTTCTCCCCTCTACATCTCATCTTCTCTCACTCTCCTGCTCAACTCCTCCCACACACACTTAGCCGGACTGCTTTGCTGTATACAGTGGATAATACAGATGGCTTTCTTAACTTCACTCAGTCATATCACCCACTTGCTTTTAAACAGCAAACATTTGGTGAGAAGCTGTTTTAGACTCCTGTGGGGATTTAACAACCACAGAGATAATGCATACAATGTTTGACTTTCAAAGTTCATCAAAACTTTTATTTTATCAAACCTTCATTATTCACTTACATCGAAGAAACAGAGGTTCAAATTTTATTTCTCTTGATTGAATAAATGAATAATAACAAAAATATATTCTGGCAAATTGTAATGACTCCCAGGGAACCACTGAAATAACACCATGGATTTCTTCAACAATAAAAGAGAATCATTTATTTATTAGCTTTGCATTTTTAGGAAAATATTCCAACATTGAGCAAGTATTTTTCAAATTACATATTTTTTAGATACAGAATGTTATTTGATGCACGTAAATCAAATAATATTACATATAAATTGACTATTAGGGATTATTTTTATTTAATGCCTTGTTTTCACCATTAATCTTTGGTACCTGTTTTAATTAAATTAGAGGAACACTCAGTGGTTTTCCAAGTATCAGATGAATGGAGACAATCTCTATATTAAACTTGGAGAGAGGTGATAAAGATTATTAAACTTTTTATGTATTTTCTATGAATGTATTTGTGGTCCTTCTTGGGGTTTCTTATGACCTTTTGTTATTACAATAAATAGGTGATGCTTAAGGAGTTATGGGAAAGCTGTTGTAATTATGAAAACTTCATTACTACTAAGAACTCTGTTTAGGAGTCTGATGTCATTGCTGTCCTTATTCCAAATCCTGGAACATTGGAAATAATCTTCTTAAAGTAACCTGAAGAAAAAAACTATATCACATCAGCTTATTCAGATGGCTGACTTTTCTTTTCAATCATTGCTACAAATTGCATTTTAGAAAATTTCCCAATTCCTTCATGAGCCCTCCTTTCCATTGAATTAAAATACTTAGTGATTTTTATCTTTGCAATGACATATGAGGGATTACCTTCTCTTTAAAGCACTTTTACATTTGAACAACTATATAAAACAAGTCTTATATAATCACAGAAGCTAAATATTTTGACGTGAGATTAAAATATCTCAAATATATTGCAAAAATGAAAAACATTTTCAGACCTTCAATCATTCAGTATAGTATTTCAGACAAACTTAAACCTTATATAATTAAGTTAATCATAAATGGTTTTATAGTAATCTAAAAGTAAAGAAATAATTCAAATGCTTAATATATTTATAATTTTATAAGGTAGTTATAAGTTTATAATTTATTCTGTTCTTTTGGTTGATATTTTAAGACTTTTTTAAGATATTGCATTGTAGAAATAGTCATGATGATAGGAGATAAAAAAAAAGTCTGCTTCAAAAACACACAAGAGATTTCAGAAATGTTTCTTGCCATTGGGAGGAAAGAATTATATTTTAACTCTGCACTGTTTCAGTAATTTTGTTGTTGTTGAGAACAAAGCTTTATTTGGGATTTATCACCTACTGATGTATAAATATCAAGATCCAAGTGATTCAAGAAATCGATAAGCATAGACTAAAATCAGGTTAGAATCTTTGAAATGGTTGGTTTTATATCAAGTTATTTCTAAAAAATTCAATTAAATAGTAAGACTTTTGTTAGTGTTTATAATCAACTCAAAGGAAGGGAGTGAGTAAGAAAGAAGGGAGGAATGGAGAAAAAAGGTAAACCTGGAGATAAAAAAAAAATTTTACTTAGACTTTTAAAGTTTCCCGTGAATGTTAAGCCCAAATTCCATCACCACTTATGATGCAACTATTAGGAAAGTACAGATATAGGGGCAGATTCAAAAATAGATGAGAGAAATTATAATATAAGCACACTACCTCACATTATACATGGCTGTATTTAAATCAGCAGAAAATACAAGCAGTACTACTTGTCTGCTTACAGACAATACAAGCCAATTAGTGAGCACAGCACAGCATCATATAAACTAAAACAGGAAACATGAAAACCAATCACATCAAGGCACACACAGGGGCATTTATAGAATCCTATAATGATTCTCAGATTCCTTTACAGTTTTTTTTTTAACAGTTCACTTGTTTTTGTAACTCAGCATGCATTAAGCAGCCACTGGTTTCACAAAATTAAACTAGATGATTTGAACACATAACTTGATGTGCCCAAGCATTGAACATGGTGGCCTTACTCATGTGGTATTTTGCTGAAATTAAAGAATGTGAAAGGCATAATTGAAAGCTGACTAGGTTTCTAGTCACAAGATATACTATATCACATATACTGACAGCTTTTTGCTCCAAGAATTACATTCTAAATGTGGGGCTTTCCACCATTTGTTTTAGGGGAAAAGAAAGGAGGGAAGGAAGGAAGGAAGGTAGGAAGGAAGGAAGGAAGGAAGGAAGGAAGGAAGGAAGGAAGGAAGGAAGGAAGTGTGTGTGTGTGTGTGTGTGTTTGGTGTGTGTGTGTGTGTGTGTGAGAGAGGGAGAGAGAGAGAGAGAGAGAGAGAGAGAGAGAGAGAGAGAGAGAGAGAGAGAGAGACTTGGGTGAATGACATAGAAATTGAAGTGAATTCCAGCTTCTTTCTGGGAGTTTGGGAAGAAGACTAGTTTATATTATAATATCACTCTGTTAGCTAAAAAACATTAAAATGATGTCCTGAAACAGAAGTCAATATAACCTGTCCACACAGGGCTTGAGTCCCATATTTCTACCCAACCTCATTTCATTACACTTTCATAGGTCTAAGCAGACTACTGGGAGATCCTAGGGAAATGCTAGAGACATTTCTATATCCAGAGGTACAACAACCTGATATTTAAAATACTCCTCTCTACTTCATTAAGCCTTCTAGTCACATGTCAACTCTTCTGGAGTTTTCACCACAGAATTAATTACTATACAATATCATTTTGCAGCTTCTGTTGTTCATTGTACCTACTGTCTCTTGGTCAACGAAAACATAAATCCCTTGAAGCAAGGCTTTGATTCTGAGGGCTTCTGATATAGCCATGTCCCTCCAATAAAGTCTGGTGTGAGGTTTAGAACAGAAAAATGTGAAAATATTTCTAAGTCTTTGCAAGATTGTAGAAGTTTTTGAGTTGGTGATCTCATTTAAGAAGTTTGTCCTTACTTTTTTATTTTCTTCTCAAAGCTAAGAGTAAATGCATTGGAGTGCATGCAGCGGGCAGAGGACAACTTACGAGAATTGGTTCTCTTCCTGCCCCATGTGGGTTCTGAAGATCAAACTCAGGTCCTTAGTGATGGTAGCAGGTGCTTGTTTCCACTAAACTATCCTGGCAACAAGAAGTATGGTTTTGTTGTTATTGAACAAATTCATTTAAATGAGAAAATTACAAAAATTCCTTTTAAAAAAAATCAGTGTTTTCTTCTTAGAAAACTATGAGTAGAAAAAGTTCAGAAGTCATACAAGCATTCTACTTTATTGTCTTTTGTGTATATCTCCATTTCTCTTAGGCAGATAACTGATAGACATCTTAAGATTCCTAGGACATAAACATTTTTGGTCCCTGAACCATGCACCTTAAAATATATGTTCAAGCATACGGATAGAGTCTGGAGGAATTAAGTATAAAACTTTTGAAGGTAGAGGATCACTATATGTTCCTTGTTACAAGAAAAAAAAAATGTTTGTTTTCTACCATGGTCATAATCACAATGATGAAGTATTTTTTTTGCTTGTGCACTTGTTTTGAGACAAAATTTTGCATTTTTAGACTAAGGTGCCCTTGAACTCGTGATTTTTGTCTCAATTTCCTTAGTGCTAAGATTATAGACACATGTATGTAAACATTTAGCATGTTTAAACATGTAAGTTTTTTGTCTGGCATGGAAGTCATTGGACTAAATTCAGGTGGAGTAAAGCTATGAACTCTTTCTTAGTCTCTAGGGGTGAAGTCGCTTGCTGACTTTTCTACATTCTAAATGTTACTATCTTTTCTTAGTTCTGTTCTTCCAGTACAGATGTAATGACTCTACCCAGTATTCTTGACTAGTCCTTATTTAATTGAAGAATGGAAAAATGTAACACTGGGAGTCACTCAGGTTTCCAGTGACTGATAATACTTCTTCCATCTTTTTGCCCCATCTTTCTGATTATAACCTGTAGATATGAGTTTTCCCACCCATGCCCCAGTTCTTGAATAATGACTTGGAGGCTTTCTATTTAATAACAAAATGCCTAGGCCACAAGATAGGCTTGTTCCCACTAGCTTATAATCTATTTTTTTTTATTGGATATTTCATTTATTTACAATACAGATGTCATTCCCTTTCCCCATTTCCCCTCCTTAATTCTATACCTCCTCTTTGTTTATGCTTTTAGACCATTTTGATTACATGCATGTATTAAGGTCAGTTCAAGGTTGAGGGTCTAGCAATACAATAGATGCAAATAGTTGAGGAACAAGCAATACAATAAACACAAATAAAGAAAAAGCAAGGCAATAAACCCAGCTACGTGAACACTCCCGTGATCACTGTTTCTAAAGGCTTATCAGGATGACCAACGTATTTGAGTCTACTTCCCTATCATAGCCCAAGGTCATTTTCATGTCTGAAGCCTATTACCTTGTTCTAGCCTAAAATTTAGATTCCTGTCTGAAATTGCTTTATTGTTCTGGCCTAATATTTAGATTCCTGCCTGAGATTAATTCTTTGTTGTAGCTTGTAGCCTATGATTTAGACTCCTACCTGAAATTACTTTTTTGTTCTAGTCTAATGTCAGATTCCTGCTTAAAGCCTACTTCCTTGTTCTTGGACAATGTCATATTCCTGACAAGCAGCCCTTTTCTGTGTTTTTGGCTCACATCAACTTTCTGTCAAGCAGCCCCGAAGGCTCTCCACTTTTCCCCCCTTTTTACTTTCTTAACAAGACTGAGCCTGTCTTAGGTCATTCTGAGAAGAATGCCTTTCTCACCTGTCATGGACTATGCATTATCGAAGGCAATGCATTTCTGTCTTGGTTGGTAAGGCTCTGTGCAGAATTTTACCTGTCCTTTGTTTCCAGCCTGTTAATTTAATAACTCTGTCTGCGGGTCCATTTTCAGGTTTAAGTCATGTACTTTCGCTGCCAACATGTTGATGTTATTAAAGATAAGCTTTAACATGATGGGCAGGAATAAAAGTATTCCCAGGACAAGAAAGGCTAGCCTGATCAAGCTATATATGATATTCCTGAGGTTTGACAAAAATGGAAATACTGACCTCAGGCCATGGGTAATTTTTTTGGCATTGTCTGCAGCATCAAAGGTCAACAGAGCAGCATTCTTTAACTTCATAATCTCACCATGCAAAGTTAATACACCCAGAGAGGTGTTAGGATTATGCCAAATATTTCACATGTGTGTTTAAACTTTTTTCTAATTATAATGACAATCATCGTGAATTTCAAAAGTAGCACTACTCCAGTGATACTTGTCATGACATTTGGGATGGCTCCTCACTCTTGAATCCTGAACCTCCTTCAGATAATCTGAATAGGTTATAGAGCATCATTTGTTGTTCCAGATACCTATATAAATCCTTTTGTATACTCAATACATTAGTAACATTTATTTGCTAGAAGGTTAACAAAAATAGTAGTTTTAACTCCTTTGTCAATGCTATTGGAAGCAGTGGTGCTAGCAATTAATGAAATTAAAGCTGTAATACCAGCAATAATCAAGCCTGCTACCCTCTTAATTCTGCTTAATGACTAAGTCACTTTTTCCATCACTTTCAAGCTTCTTTCAGAAAATCAAGGTTTTCTGATACTCAGGGCAGTGAGACGAAAGCTGGATGATAGACCCCTGTAATCGACATGCCAGGTTTCAACACACTAACATAATTTGAAACTATTCAGTCAATGCAACTTACAAGAAATGCTGTAGAAGAGACAAAACCAGTTTTAGCTTGACAATTAAAAGAGCCTTAAAACATGCACTAACCCTTGTTTGAAATCCAGATCCTGTCCCAACATTATCTCTTGCTATCCTAACATCATAGCAAGCTACATCTAGCTTCCAAATAAGTCTCTGACAAAGTCCAGATCCAGTCTTCCAAAAGTAGATTATTTTCCATATTGGATTGATTTCTAGAGTAGTACATGATTGAGTCCTAATAGCTGGGTACCTTTAAGAAGAATACAAAAGACATAATTTCTCTTTCCAACTCACTATCCCACAAGGTCTAAAAACTTGAGGCAAGGCAGCTTGTCCCATCTGGGTTATAGTCAAGCAAAGGTGGGTCAGGAACATATGTCCAATACAGCTCCCCAGTCACCCTTGTCAGGGCATTCAGCAATTTCACAGGTCGGCATAATTCTTTGTATCATCAACAGTATATCTCACCAATCTTTTAAAAGTTCCATGGGCCTCTTTCACAATACCTTGTCCTTGGGGATTATACGAAATCCCCAAAATAAATTACTGACAAAAAAAGTCTCAACTGCTCAACTACAAGTGCCAAACCCATTATCTGGTTTTTTGTTTTGTTTTTTTTAATTGGATATTTTATTTATATACCTTTCAATATTATCTCCTCTCCAATTACCCCTCAAAACCCCTTATCCCATCCCCCCACCTCTTATTTCTATGAGGGTGTGCTGCCACCATCGATCCCATTCCCGCTGCCCTGTTCTCGAATTCTCCAACGCTAGGAAATTCAAACTTTCAGGCAGTAAGGCCCTCCACTTCAACAGCTGCCTGACAAGACCACCCTCAACTACCTATACAGGTGGAGCTATGAGTTCCTCCCTTTGTGTTCTCAGGCTGGAGGTTTTAGAATGGCTACTCCAGCATGTTTCTTAGGACTATTTGCTTGAAAAATTGTTTTCCATCCTTTTACTCCAAGGTAATGTCTGTCTTTGTCACTGAGGTGGGTTTCCTGTATGCAGAAAAATGCTGGGTCCTGTTTATGTATCCAGTCAGTTAGCTTATGTCTTTTTATTGGGGAATTGAGTGCATTGATGTTACGAGATATTAAGGAGAGAAGATTGTTGCTTCCTGTTATTTTTGTTATTAGTGGTAGCACTGTTTGTGTGGCTATCTTCTTTTAAATTTGTTGGAAGAAGATTACTTTCTTGCTTTTTCTAGGGTATAATTGCCTTCCTTGTATTGGTGCTTTCCAGCTATTATCCTTTGTAGTGCTGGGTTTGTGGAAAGATATTGTGTAAATTTGGTTTTGTCATGGAATATCTTGGTTTCTCCATCAATGGCAATTGAGAGTTTTGCTGGGTATAGTAGCCTGGGCTGGCATTTATGTTTTCTTAGGTCTGTATGACATCTGTCCAGGATTGTCTTGCTTTTATAGAATCTGGGGAGAAGTCTGGTATAATTCTGATAGGTCTGCCTTTATATGTTACTCGGCCTTTTTTCCTTATTGCATTTAATATTATTTCTTTGTTTTGTGCATTTGGTGTTTTGATTATCATGTGACGGGAGGTATTTCTTTTCTGGTCTAGTCTATTTGGTATTCTGTAGGCTTCTTGTATGTTTATGGGCATCTTGTTCTTAAGGTTAGGGAAGTTTTCTTCTAAAATTTTGTTGATGATAATTATTTGCCCTTTAAGTTGAGAATCTTCACTCTCTTCTATACCTATTATATTTAGGTTTGGTCTTCTCATTGTGTCCTGGATTTCCTGGATGTTTTGTGTTAAGAACTTTTTGCATTTTGCATTTTCTTTGACAGTTGTGTCAATATTTTTTCTATGGTATCTTCTGCACCTGAGATTCTCTCTTCTAGCTCTTGTATTCTGTTGGTGATGCTTGCATCTATGACTCCTGATTTCTTTCCTAGGTTTTCTATCTCCAGGGTAATCTCCTTTTGTAATTTCGTTATTGTTTTTACTTCCATTTTTATGTCCTAGATGGTTTTGTTCAATACCTTCACCTATTTGGTTGTGTTCTCTTGTAATTCTTTAAGGGCTTTTTGTGTTTTCTTTTTACAGGCTTCTACCTGTTTACCTGTGTTCTCCTCAATTTCTTTGAGAATGTTATTTATGTCCTTCTTAAAGTCCTCTATCATCATCATTAGAAGTGATTTTAAATCTGAATCTTACTTTTCTGGTGATATGGGGAAATCAGGACTGTCTAATGTTGTTGATATTTATGTTCTTGTGTTTGCCTTTTGCCATCTGAATTTTCTTAGTGCTACCTGCCCTGTCTCTGACTGGAGCCTGTCTTTCCTATTATCTTGATTGTGTCAGAACTGTTTGGGTGGGAGTTATTACCGGGGTTAGAGCTGAGGCCCAAGATCTGCTCAGTGCTAGAGCACAGACTGGAAGGAGCCAGTGCTCCAGGCCAGGAGTGAATTCCTGAGTCCCAGTGGGTCCCTTCCTGTTTGGGGTGGGTGTTGCTGTCTCCTTACCTAAAATACTGCCCAGGTTAGAGCTCCTGGGAGCTCTGCTTCTTCTGGGTTTTGTGAGATTGGGTGCATAGTTGCTGCCTGGGATCTGCTCAGTGCTCAGGCTCAGACTGAAAGGAACAGTAATTTATTTAATGAGTTTATACTCTGCTATCTCTACGATGTGGCTAGTTAACTCTCTTAAGTTTTATGTATCTGACTTGCTCCAACTCAAGCTGGTGAATCATCCTGTTTTATCTCTGTAACTCTCTTTGCCATGTGTCGTAATCCACTGATCCTGACTCTGCTTATTGGCCATGAGATTTTTATTGGCAGGTGACCCTTCCACCCAGTACACAAGACATCATCCCTACAATAACTAAATAAGTATGACTTAAAGATGGCTATTAAGTTTAGCCCAACTTATTAATCAAGATATTTTTATTTTAAGTTTATTAGTCCTGGTGAAAATTCCCTTTTTGTAATAAAAAAGTAGAGATGTAGATTAATATGTGCATAAAGCTGGGAAATACAGTGGAAGCGGACGCTCTTGAGTAAAAAGAAGGTACATCATTCTGCTTACAAAAATGGTGTTGGCACAAATAAGGTTTGATTCAAATGCTGGAGGTACAAATGACATTGAATGGTTCTTACTACACAGCTCTTCAATTTGTTATTTCCAACAAAATATACTCATTCTTTTAAGACTTTAATAGTGCTAATACCTACTGCAACTAATTAAAATAATTAGGTTGTTCATATTTTCAGTACAGTGTCTTATGCATCTATATGTTCCCACCAAAGACTAATTCAATTTAACTTTTAGACTCTGATACTCTCCTCATTCTAGTTTAGTTTAATCACAGCCATGTTTTTCAAATTTAGATTTGTCATTCATGGTGTTCCTAAGTTTCTTCAAGAATACCTTTTACATTATTCATAATAATCCTGAAGATATCCTTTTCATTGTCTCAGTAGTACATGCAGTGATTTTACAGAATGCATGCTGGGACCAGAATTATTTCTGATACTCAAACTTTACAGATTTCTGCACAAACTCTTATGTCAAACTACCCTGCAGTATAAAGAGCCCACCAGCACTCAAAAGCAACATAAAGCATTGAGCTCACCATAATCTCCTGTTAAAAAAAAATTCTAATGTTAATGTGAGCTAAATACCACCTAGGTATCAATCATCATGCTTCAAACTGAACATCTAAATTACAAAGCAGGGCGTGTTTTCTCCCTTGTGCTTTCCCAAACTTCTGCCATTCTTACTCTTTGTCCTTGTTCTTTACTAATTTAATAATAACTACACCTGTCTGATGTGACATTGAAGTCTTCCTTGTGATAGTGTATAAGTTGCCTCTGACCTCATGGAGAATTGCTTTGAGGACTCAACACCTACAGATACCATAATCTATTGGATGCTCAAGTTCCTCGTGTAAAATACCACATATTTCTCATTTAATCTATGTGAATAGTGTAAGACACATTAGAGACTACTTATGATGCCTACTACAATGTGGGTGTTTTATACATAGGAATTGTGATATGTTGTTTAGAGAATAACAAGAAAAGGAATTTTCTAAATTCTCAGTAAAAAATATAGTATGCTCACTCTATATTTTTGACCTATAGTTCTTAGGATCATGGCAAGGTAAAGGCCCTATAGTCATTATTTTTGACTCCTCTATTAAATAGGTCTTGGGCCCACTATACTTGTCCTCTTTGTCATGATGCCACAGCTTTAATTTCAATTTGTAATTTGTCATTTTCAGTGAATACTTCATGGTATTTTGACTAATTAATTAAAAACCTATGCATAGGAAAGCTACTGATTATTAATGTGATTTTTAACTATGAAAATTCTGATTGGTAATTAGGTTGTATTTCCTGATGTCAGAATTAGAGATTTAATAGAATCACTGAGAAATTTATATTAACTCTTGCCAACTTTGAATATGCAATGTATTTTTAGCCTATAGATGCCATTAGTCTTTGCACAGGATGATTTTGTGGGAAAGAAGCTTAAAGGAATTAGTATGTGCTGCTTTCATTAAATAAATGTCTGATAATCAGGCTTAAAAATAATGAGTAGTTTTGCTCATTAGCAGAATGAATGTGGGAAATGACTCAGTTCATAAATGTGTCATGATGCTGTCTTTGGTGTTAGGCACCAGTGAGATCTAGCTTAGTGGAATCATAGCAGGAGGTTCAAAAGATTATAGAAAATTGACGCCTAAAAATGATTTGACAACATTTTAAGTTTGTTATTCGTTGGCAAAAACATTGTAGTCAGCCAATTGCTGAATTCTCAGCATGCTGTTTGCCTCTTTGAATTATATTCCGTTTGTAGAAACATGATGAGTTTTTGTTCTACAAGGAAAGGACAGAAGGTTTACCAGCTTGAACTGGTTATTCTCTGAAAAACTGTCTGGCACCCCACTGATGCTAAATGTGTCATTAACCTTCTACCTGGGGTGTTTATTACCTTAACTTAGACAATATTCAGAAATGCCCTTATCAACATAATGAGGTCAAGGCAACAATCAATGTCTGCTGTGTTCTCTCATTTATTAAAAGTGCAACTTCTCTTTAAAATCAAAACCTATTGGAAATAGGAGCTTCACCGTATCTAAAGATCAGTACCTGTCTTTCTCAAAAATAACAAAGTACAAAAAGATGTATTGTCCTATAATTTATTGTTACAAGGACACTTTACTGTAACAAAAGGGACACCAAACATTTCACCGGACTAACTGTACATAAAACAGGGTCTCCCTTGAGAAAGTTGAGTATATGGTTGAACTAAGTGAAAAGAACTTCAAAGGCCAAATGATCCTTTGATTATTTGAGACTGGATAATTTTTACAAGTTCCAAATGAGGCTTTGATTTAGAACTTTGAGCCCAACGGACTTCTCAAAATATATTCAACAACTCATACTAAAATAATATTGTTCTTTAAAATTACAAATTTCCCAAAATATTCATATAAAAAAACAAAATAAGAGAAAGAACTAGGAAAGTTTACCCTAATTTTATGAGACCTTAAATATTAATTGAGCTCTTTTTGTTGTTAGCTTGTTTGCTTTCACAGTTTGTCTTGAATCTATGTAGTTTTAATCAACCTCTTTGTTTGTATTTGCTAGAGGTATTCCAAAGAGGAAGAATGTTTCTGTGTCAATGAAATGTATCAATTATATGTCAATGAATGGTTTCAGTATCATCTGTTCCACTTAAACTCTTCAATGACTTCATTTTCAAAACAAAATATTTGTTCCACAGGTACTATTAAAAAAAATTGATGCTATTTTACTTTAAGAAGTTCCCACTCTAAGTATTGGTTTTGGTGACAGCCATAAAGAAAGCATACATAATCTATTTTATTATTGAAAATAGTTTTTTTCATAAAACTTATTACAAGTTTTATAAAATTAATATTTTTTGCTTTGACTGCAATATACTCATATCCTCGATTTCAAAGCTCTTATAGCCCCATAAAGACTTATGTACAAATATTTTTTGAATCTTTGTGTGTTATAATCTCTGTATTAAAGTTTATTTGAGGCACTGAGGAGATATTGGATGGCCTAGGAGTCAAAAGCCTTACTTTAAGGAACTTATATTCTCAGCTGAAAAAAGACAATAAACTCAATGGGAAAAAAACTAAGTTAATATTGTATAGTAATTAATTCTGTGATGAAAAGCCCAGAAGAGTTGACATTTGAATGGAGGGCTTAATGAAGTAGAGAGAAGCACTGCAAATATTAAGATAGTGGAGCCTTTGGATATAGTCCTGTGACCAACATTTCCTGGAGCTGCCAGAAGACGGCTTGAGCCAAAAGATGGAAAAGAAATTGAGGTTAGAAAGAAAGGTTGGGCTCAAGCCATGTGCAGATGGGCTGGAGTAATTTCTGTTTCATGCTCTTCTTTTTAAACTTTTCTGTTTTGAAGATGAATAGCGTGATCTCATAAACTAATCTTCACAATAACCAAGGGATCCATGGAGTACACACAGACAGGCAAAACCACCTCACATAGACTTTCCATGATAATGAAAAACACATCCTAAAGAATAAGGCAAAGTACTTGTCCTTAAAATGACATGACAAGCCACAAATCTCTGTTTTCTTCATGATTACTTGAGACAGAATATTTAGCTAAAATGAAGCATTTGTCTTATGACATCAACATTGTATTAGGCATTTGTGTAATTTTGTTTATTATTTATTTATTGGCATATTTAAAATGAAAAATTAATTGCCTATAGTTCTGTCTAAGGATATAACCCTACCAAACACAAAATAAAACTATAATGATCTCCTCTTTATTCTTAGTGTGATTTATGTCAGTTATGATCTATTTGCCTGTCAGATACTCACAATCGAGTAAGTATCCATCAGTATCTTTTAGGAAAATTAAATGGTACCATTTCTTTGTTTTAGAAATGCTAGTGTTTCAATGTCTCTGCTTATTACAGATGTTCAACTGAAATAATCACCATGCTAATAACTGGCTAATGTCATCTGTATAAATTAAATAGGATGGTATTTATTGAATGACTAAATGAATAGACAGCCAAATATGCATATGTCTTGAAGAGTTTATAGTTTGGGTCCGCTTTTTTTCTATTGTAGCAGGAATAGATGTCTGTATGCAAAGGTACAGCTACTTGTCTCTTGGATTATTCTCCTCACAGTGATAATAAATATTTTCCACGGCAAATGTTCCACAAAGGAAGCTAATGTCACTCTGATTGCTGTTTAGATTTCACCATTTTGGGATGCCAAAACCACTTACACATTTACAATCTCCTGTTTGTGCTAGGCCAGTACAAATTTGATGACCCATTCAAATATACAGACATGTCGTTTTAATGTCACCATCATTATTGGAGCTGTCCTTTACATGGAAATTCTTAGCCACCACTAGCTAATGACAGATGTGTTAATTAAGAGACTGAGGCAAAGCCAAGGTTGATGTCCTAATAAACAGGTCATTAACTTTGGTAAT
Organism: Rhabdomys pumilio; assembly: GCA_030674055.1. NCBI lineage: Eukaryota > Metazoa > Chordata > Mammalia > Rodentia > Muridae > Rhabdomys > Rhabdomys pumilio. Next base: position 23,105,869 of record JANHMN010000007.1, read on the forward strand.
GGCCAATTTGAGAAGATGATTGTTATTGCAAACTGTATTCCATGAGTTATGAAAGTAACAGCATAAGTTTGAAGTGCATCCAGTGTCCAAATCATAACACAAGCATTGCAAAGGGCTGGATATTTCTACTGTGTGACCTTACCTATGTGCAAATATGTGCCTTTACAAAATAATTTTATACAAATCATGGTTTATTAAATTCTTAATTGATTAAATTAATAATAGTGACAATCCTTCCATTTGCTAGTCAAATGAAGAGGCCTGCCAATGGTCATGTTGAAATTTTCCTAATGTAAACACAACAGATTAACAATAATTTCTAAAGCCTGCAAATGACATTGAAATAAGTAGGGAAAACCTGGGGGATGTTAGAATCATGTTCTAAGTATGTTGAAAAGACAATTAGTTATTAGCTATTCATTTCCGATTTCACTGATGCCAGACAAGGCAGCCCAGCTAGAAAAAAATGTATCTCAAATACAGCCAACAGTTTGTCAGATAGCCCCAGCTCCAGTTGCTTGGGACCCATATGAAAACCAAGCTGCTCATCTTTTACATATGTGCAGGAATGCCTAGGTCCAGCATGTATATGTTCTTTGGTTGGTGGTTAAGCCTCTGGGAACACCAAGGGCCAGGTTAATTGATTCTGCAATCCTCCTCCTATTCTTCAAACAAGGGTCCTCAAGCTCCATCCACTGTTTGGCTGTGGGTATATGCCTCTGTCTGAGTCAGTTAGTAGGTGTGGCCTCTCAGAGAACAGCCATACTAGATTCTTGTCTGCAAGCATAACAGTATCATTAACAGTGTCAGAGATTGATACTTGAACATGGCATGGACTGTAAGTTGGGCTGGTTATTATCTGACCATTCCCTCAGTCTCTGCTCTATCCCCAACCCATGAATTTTATTGTAGACAGGATAAATTGTGGATGGGTTGGTGTCTCTATCACTCCACAAGTGTTCCTGCCCAACCACAGGAGGTAACTTACACAGGCCCCATTTCCCCAGTGCTGTGAGTCACATCTAAGGTAACCCCCATTGAATCTTGGGTGCCTTTCCTAACTGTGGTCTGTCTCTTCTTGGAGATGCTTCCTACCTGCTCACCACTCTTTGGTGGTAATAAATTTCTATTCATTCTCTTGGCCATCTGTCTATTGCCCCTGCCCCTGCCCCTCCCTCACCTGACCTCAAAACCCCAACTCCCCTCCCGAACTCCTCTCCTACCAAGTTCTCTCCCTCCATCTGCCTTCCATGACCATTCCATTCCCCCCATTCCAAGTGAGTCTCAAACTTCCTTGCTTGTGCTCTCCATCCTGTTACCCTCTTTGGGTCAGTGGAGTGTAGCATGGGCATCCAGAATTTTATGGCTAATATCCACTTATAAGTGAATACATACAATGTATGTCTTCTTGAGACTGGGTTACCTTATTCTGGATAATATTTTCAATAAATGTTTTTGTTTTTTGTAGCTAAATAGTATTCCATCATGTAGATGAAGCACATTTTCTTTATTCATTATTCAACTGAGGGACATCTAAGTTTGTTCCAGTTTCTGAATATTATGAACAAAGCGGAAATGAACATAATTGAGCAAGTGCTTTTGTGGGATGATGGATCATCTTTTGGATATATGCCCAGGAGTGATACAGCTGCGCCTTGAGATAGAACAGTTCTCGCTATAAATGTATTCCTAATGGAGAACTGGGACCTATAAAAATGATATTTTTACTGTGAAATGATCATTTCAAAGTGTGGAAATACTTTCTGCCTTTTATAAATTCCCCCTTATTTAGTCAAATACACTAGACCTCATATTTAAATTTGAACTTCTTTCTTCGGTGTCTGCCCACACATCAATCACTATATCAGCTCCTTGTTTGTTTCCTAGAAAGAAAAACAAGCAATTCTTTTTTTTTTTTACCTGTTTTAAACCTATAAGCTTCTATTTTGAAAAGCAGAAGAATTAAATATCCATCTTTGCACCCATGTTTGCAATGGAGAGATGGAAATGACATCTCTCAATCACTAGACAATGAGAAGAAAAAAACAAGAAAAACATTAACAAACCCAACTTCCTCCAGTGAGCTTAGTAGTCCTCACTTCCATTTGAGAAAAGGTGGCTCTTCTTGTACCTGAGCAACATGTCTGCACCTTCAGGTGCTGTGCTTCTCACATAGAGACAAACGTTCATATGTCACATGCTGGAGGGAAAGAAAAGAATGCCATTTGTAACCAAAGACATCATGAGTAAGAGATGACAAGAGAGATATGAAAAGGAGTGAGTATGGGCATGGAACAGTGAAATATAAACATGAGAATATTATAATCTAATTCATAATGTTGAGTTTTTATAATTTACAAATTAATAATCAAAAATATGAGGTAGAAGTTCCCATGAAACAACCTTGAATTATCATGAGTGAAGAAAAATCATAAAAACTGAAGATACTATATTGAATCTTTTTATTTTCCAAAAACTGAGATATATTCCTTTGGCACTTGTGAATTATTCAGAGTTATTGTGAGGTAATCCCAAGTGCCACTGAACAAACCAGAGTCCAAATCTGAGGGTCTTTATTAAGATGACCAGGAATTACCTAGAGAGAAACAGTTCTAAGAGAAGCCCTAACTTCTGTCTTCAGTGAGGTTTTTTGTTTTTGTGTTTTTTATTTTTATTACTTTATTTTTTATATACAGTTGTTGCCTGCCTCCCAGTCTACCTGGTCTACCAGTTCTCCACAATTTTTCATCCCATTCTTCCTATACCATGTTTCCCAGACAATATTCTCAGCCACCCACCATCACCAGGCCTCCCCACTCTCTGGGGCCTCAAATCTTGTGACAGTTAGGAAGGTGAGCTAGAGCATCTTCTCCCACCTAGGCCAGACCAGGCAGTGCTCTGCTGTATATGTCTGGGGTCTCAGACTAGCTTGTGTATGCTACCTGGGTGTTGGCTCAGTGTCTGAGAGATCTCAGGAGTCTGAGTTAATTGAGACTGCTGATCTTCCTATGGGGTCACCCTCTCCCTCCTCAGCTTCTTCCAATCTTTCCCTAATTCAACCACAGGGGTCCTGAGTTCACTCCAATGCTTGGGTGTAAGTGTCTACATCCGTCTCAGTTAACTGCTTGTGGGGCCTCTCAGAGGAGAGTCATGCTAGGCTCCTGTCTGTAAGCACATCATAGCATCAGTAATATTATCAGGCCTTGAAACCTTCCCTTGAACTGGATCCCAAGTTGGGCCAGTCATTGGATTTTCTTTCCCTCAATCTCTTCTCCATTTTTTTCCTTGTAGGTTTTTTATACAGGAATAATTCTGGGTCAGAATTTTTGACTGTGGGATGGCAACCCCATCCCTCTACTTGATGCCCTGTCTTTCTACTGGAGGTGGACTTTATAAGTTCCCTCTCTCCACTGTTGGGCATTTCTATTGCTGGTGCAATTGCAAACTGGTACAGCAACTCTGGAAATCAATCTGAACATAACCTCAAAAAATTGGAAATAGATCTACCTGAAGACTTGGCTATACCACTCTTGGGCATATACCCAAAAGATGCCCTCACTAAACTACAGGGACATGTGTTCCACTATACTCATGGTGGCCTTATCTGTGATAGCCAGAAGCTGGAAACAACTCAGATGTCCCACAACAGAAGAATGGATACAAAAAAATGTGGTTAATTTTCACAATGGAATACTATTTAGCAATTAAGAACGAAGACATTATGAGTTTTGCAGACAAATGGATGGAACTAAAAAATATTATACTGAGTGAGATAACTCAGGCCCAAAAGCACATACATGGTATGTACTCACTAATAAGTGAATATTGGCCAAAAAATACACAATACCTAGGATACAATCCACAGAACTCAAGGAGGTTAACAAGCATAAAGATACAAGTAGAGGATTATTTAATCCCACTTAGGATGAAGAAAAAAACAATCACAGGAGGCAAGGGAGGGAGGCATATGGGTGGGAGAGAGGAGGAGGAGGGGGAAAGGCCAACATGATCAGGTATGGGGGGAGGAGACAAAGAAAAGCTCTGAGGGCCAGCAGAATGAATGGAAATATGCAAACTTGGCATCTAGGAGGTTGGAGACATTCTAGAATGTACCAGAGACCTGGGAGATGAGAGACTCACAGGATTCAAAGACAGAGACCTTTAGGAAAATTTTAAAGGCAAAACCCATATTCTGGTGGCAGTTGCAGTTAACTGGAACCTTGAGAGGTTGAAGGTGGAGAACCCTCTAGAATGTACCAGAGACCCAGGAAGTGAGAGATTCTCAGTATTCAAAGGGAGGAACCTTAGATGAAATGATTAACATTAGGGAGAGGGAACTTGTAAAGCCCACTTCCAGCAGAAAGTCAGGGCATCAAGTGAGGAATGGGGATGCCATTCCACAGTCAGAACTCTGACACATGATTATTCCTGTCTGAAAGAACTGCAGGGATGGAAATGGAGAGGAGGATGGAAAAGAAGGTCCAGCAACAGGCCCAAAATAAGATCCAGCTCAAGAGGAGGTCCCAAGGCCTGACACTATTACTGTCACAAAACACTCACAAAAATGGGCCTATCATCACTGCACTCCAAAAGACCCAACAAGCAGCTGAAAGAGTCAGATGCAGATATTTACACCCAACCAATGGACAGAAGCTGCTGACCCTTGTAGTTGAATTCGGGAAAAGCTAGAAGAAACTGAGGAGGAGGACAACCCTGTAGAAGAACCAGCACTCTCAATTAACCTGGACTCCTGAGATCTCTCGAACACTGAACCACCAACCAGGCAGCATACACCAGCTGATATGAAGCTCCCAACACATACACAGCAGAGGACTGCCAGGTCTGGGTTCAGTCAGAGAAGATGCATCTAACCCTCAAGAGACTGGAGGCCTCAGGAAGTTTAGAGGTCTGGTTGAGTGGGTGTTGGGTGGTGGGAACATCCTCAAAGAGACAAGGTGGCAGGGAGGAGGTATGGGATGTAGAACAGTCAGAGTGTGGACCAGGAGGGGAATAAAATCTGGAGTGAAAAATAAATAGATAGATAGATAGATAGATAGATAGATAGATAGATAGATAGATGGATGATTTAAAAATGTTAATTTTAATAGCAGACAAATATTGAAAGTATCAGTGTGGTATAAACAAAAGATGAGAGCTTTTATTACATATAATTCTGTTTATTGATATCTATTAAAGTTATGGTGTTCTGAGAACCATTTGATAAGGTTTATATACACAAAAATAAACAAACCAAGTTAAAATCATGTTCTTTATCTTATACATAGAGAAAAACATAAGAAAGTGATCACATAGAGAAAAACATAAGAAAGTGATCAGCTGGACCAGTGTCATACAAATAATAACTGGTGGAAACAAAAGTTAATTTAAAAATGATTTTAATGAAAAAAAAAGAAAATATTAATAGTGTACTCCGCAAATTCCTACCACACAAAATGCCACTGTAGATACATAAAAATATTTGTATTTTTATAAAAATGATTTCTAATTAGTTAATTTCAATGCTGTCATCAGAGCTGTATCCTGATCTGTTTCAAATATATTAACCAGACCGACAAGAATAGATGCTGATAACAAATGGGATAGCAGAATGTTGGCAGCAAAATTCAAAGCATGCTTCCAAGATGCTTTTAGAATGTGGGCTTTGATATATTTTCAAACAGTATTAGATGTGATTCAATAAAAGTGGCCTGTTTTCTTGAAGCCACCTCGGTACATATAAACATCATAGTATCACAAACCACTAGTATGACAGATAATACCCTTAATTATTCTCACCTTTTCTGTGTCAATGGCATGTGAAGCCCATGTTAAGAATGAAATAAGTCCATTAAATTATTCAGTTGCTTTTTTGACATAATTCCAGAATATTAGTGTACAACTTTTAAACCAAACTGTCCATTTTAATTAAATTGGCTGAATGTTTTGTTTTATGAAATTTGTGTGCCCATGCAAAACTTGTCAGAATAAATGGAAAATACTTGTTAATTTATTCCAAATTTGAAAGATGCTCTTTTGGGTGATATAGAAAACATGAAAAAATCAATGAGAAATAAACTCATCAACCTCAGATTAATGTTAAATGACAGAAGATGAATATTTTTAGGCATATAAAAGTGCTTATTTCTCTAAAAGTAGTACTACACACCAAAGAAATTCAACTAAGTTAAAAGTCAATTTGGATTGGCATAAGAGATAAGATTTCAAATTTTTGTAAGGAGATAAAATATATTTATAAATAGTTTAGTTTACTTAAAATAACAGGAAAATATAGACAAATGATACTGAGAAGTGTACACTGAGAGGAAATGAGATGTCTACATTCTAATTGCATACTTAAGTAGAATAATGAAAAAATACTAAAAGTACACACACACACATATATGTATATATATATGTGTGTATATATATGTATACACACACACACACACATATATATATATATATATATATATATATATATTTACAGAAATATATATATTTCTGTAAGAGAGTGGGATAATTTGGGACACCATGGTCCTCGTCACACAAAATCTGAGTAGAAAATAGGAAGACATGAGCAATAGTGGGAGAATATGTTTGTGTAGCTATTCATAAGTGTGCAACCCCATGAAATGTTCTAATAGAGAACAAACTAAAGGATTCCAATATTTGTTATCTCTTGTTGTTATATTATATGTTGATTTAACACTATTATTTCTTAATATAACCTAGGCTAGCCCCTCAATAATAGAGATCAAGTTCTAGGGATGTATTTTAATGAGCTTAGCACAATTACTGAGCTATTATCACTAATCTATTTTTCTACGAACTGGACTGAGTAATTTTCAGCTGCACTCCCCAAGTTACTTGCTGTTTGATTCTCACCTGGGCTGCCTTTTTGGTTCATCAGCCTGTCCTCTGGATTCACTTCTCCTGCTCATTGTTCATCTTCCATTATGGTGGCCTCCTCCTCTTACTATCTTTTTTCTCCTCCTCTCCCTTTCCTGTTTTTCTTTTCCTCGTGGTCACTACCTGCAACCCTTATCCTGGTAATCAAAACCCTGCCTACCTTCCTGTCTCCCCAGTAATTGATGATAGCCACTTATATTAACTAATTAGAGAAGATTAAGGAGAAAATTTTATATAACATCATTTGGTCTATGTGAGAATATTCTCATCAAACTGTAACCAGATCTTATGGGGCCAGTATTTAGCATTTGAGTAAAAAGCATCATCACACCAACCTTCAGCAATTTCTCATGGGGTAAGGGATGAAAGACACAGAGAAAAGTTAGCTAAAATATTGACAAGTTAGCTCTTTATTTCTAGAGATAGTAGTGTCATGAATTTAAAATGGATTGGTGAGATAAGGACATGAATTCAGGTGACTGGATTGTCTCTAAGAAATAGTCAATATTACTTTTTACAGATCTAACGTAATTTGATAAGTCCTTAAGAGGTTAGGTTAATGCTGGATCCGCAAAATAGAAGCCATTCTCATACAAAAGAAATGAAATGATATTAATAGATGAAAGAATGGTGAAATCACATCAAGAAGAGAAAAAAGAAATTTACTAACTCATGAAGGAGGAAATGGGTAAAATGGTATGTTTATGCTTAAAGGAAAAAGAATGTTTATGAAAGGTAAAGAGCATCAAACTTAGGTGAGGAAATAGAAAAAAAGTATACTATAGGTAAAATTTGATATTATTTTCAACTCACTCTGATTAATAAATGTATAGTAGGAGCCAGAGCAATCTCTCAGTCTATATATAAAGTCTTTGCCTTGTATTTATCAATATCTGAACTGAATCAATCTCCACAATCTATGAAAAAATCAATTAATTAGTAAATTAATTAATTTAGTTACATAACTAAAGTAAAATAAGCTGAAAAGTGTGCCATGTGCTTGAAATTCCAATGCTGGGCCAACAGGAACGGGTGGATCCCTGGCTCTCACTGGGTCAATGAAGGACCAGCCTCTAAAGAAAAGCAAACAAGCAAAAAATACAAACTGACTGAAAGACGGATAAGACCTGACATCTTAAGTTGTCTCTTGACTTCAACACACAGACATACACATATGTCTGCTTGTGCACTCACATAGATGAATGTCTAACACACATGAACACACACACAAACCTGTACATACATTGAGTATGTACACAAATATGCAAACAAAAGTAGAGTAAATTACAGCACACCTGTAGAATGGTGTTTTGTGGCATTTCTAGAGACACAGGAATAAGGGCTCGGAGTTCTTGAAGGGGTTAGTGATTTCAGGGATTCATACACTAGCGTTATTGAGAAGCATGAGAGGCAGGAGGTAGAGATAAGGTGAAGGACATAAGTCACTGAGGATGTGTCTTTAAACAATATCTTTCCTTGGCTCCTTCCTATATTCCAGCTCTATTTCCTGACTGTCAGGGTTTAAGCTTCTTCGATCCATCACACACACACCCCCCACAACACTGGGGAAACTCTATGTAATCATGAACCATTGTGAACACTTCCTTCTTGTAGTTGTTCCTACCACATACATGGGCTCAGTAAAGAGAAAAATCACCAGTGTACCACCCATCCCCAAAACACTGGAACTGAACATGATTGGAAAAACTTCCTAACCTAAGAATCCATTCTAAAGCAGAACTCTATAAGAGAAAACTAATTTAGCTGCAAAAAAAAGTACTGAAGTTTACTGAAATACTTACTGAAAGTTCTTAGGAATTAGCGAAGTAAACAGAGATTTTCTTTTTAGTTAGGTCCATAGACAAGAAAGTCTAGAAAAAGTAGAAGAAAAATCCAAGTGGAAGAATTGGGAGATCAAAAAAGAAAAACATCAACTATAGCACAGAAGAGGAAGAACGTTTAGTTCATAAAGAAAGAAACAGGAAAGAAGTCTAGGAGAGATAACACCATTAAAGCAATGAGAGGATCTTGACCAGCAGTCAGATAAGCTTGAAGTGGCCATGTTTATGGATATAGAAGAACGATAAGCATCCAAACGCAGAAAAAGCTAAAGAGTATCGGACAATTAAATCATTAAAAATATTATTAAGGAGTAGTAATTAACAGTGGACTCTTAATTTCAGAACACATCGAAGTATGTCTTAAAGGTTAAGATAAAAGATTTACTAATATGTATCAATAGCAAGTTTCTTATACTGAAAAGGTCCATGCACAGCAATGACAATTCTCATCTCAGGATAACTTTGTCCTAACGTATGAAAACAAACAATCCAACAGACTTAGCAGAGATTTTTGAGTATCCCAACATTTTCCTTGTTCTGAAATTTTAACAAGTCAGCAAAATACCCAGATGAGTAAGATAGTATTCATTTAAACTGTATTTATTTTATTTTATTATATTTTCTTTATCTATATAGTTCTAAAACAAAAGTGATTTTGTGTAAACTATGCAAGGACACATTATCAAATAAATAATTAAAAATGATTGTAATTCACTGGTTTTACTGCCTACTAATGTTCACATGATGACAAGGAAATCTGTAGAGTAAGCAAAATGTGACTCATTTTGCACAGCCTCACCTGTGGACCTTAACTGAGGTGCAATTAGCAGTCCTTACAAGTACGCAGTAAAAGGTGATGATTACGTTTATCTAGATGCACACTGAGATTTGCCTGCTTGGTGCTGACCCAGTTATTTCTGTTTTCAGCACTGAATCAATTAAAGACCTGAGCATTTTGGTCATTTACAACACAACAGCTTCTTATTACAATACAGAACTTAACAATCGGCCATTACAATCAGTTAACATATCTATAGCAAGGTATCTTTCATTTTTAGATGTCTTTGCGTAATTAAATATGTGCATTAAACTGAGATATGAGTTCTCATGTCCTTGTGTGGCTGCGGCATATCACTGTTACACTTCTAATGTAATTGAGAAAGAAGCACAGAGGTCCGCTTGAGCAGAGTCATCACAAAGTCTTGCTTCCAAAAAATATTCAACCAATATTCAGTAAAGGTGATAGTTACTTTTTTTTGTCAAATCACCTGAGCTCCATAGATTTAGTCACCTAAAGATATCATATACTTTATATGTAGAAATCCATTCAGTAAACCATATTTATATCAGGGAAAAGAAAGTTAAAATAAAAATTTTGACTAATGGCTTATTAAAATGAATTGTTTTCTTATTAATAAGCAAAATAGCATTCAATTCTGCAGTACATCACACACACTAAAAGTGGGCTAATAGAATGCTTATCTTGGTACCTACTCAGGAATGACATACAAATGTATCAGGTGATAAAAATTTTTAAAAGAACAAAATAAAAGTACAAAAATTTTGTTGTGATTTCCATCACAAATTTAGGAAAATAAAGCCAAGGATGAATTAACTCACTGGTTTTGCTACACCACCACCCCCAAAAATAAAACTACTATTGACATATACATGTAATGATTCTTTTTTTTTTTTTTTAATATATATCGTTTCAAGAGTCAGTTAAAAAACTAAAGAAATTCCCCAAAGGTATTTTTTTTAAATCTTACAAATTTTTATTGACACCTTGTAGAATTCCTTCAAACATAAAGGCCAGTCCTCTTAAATGTTCGTAGGGCTGTCTGAATGACTCCTAGAAAATGGTATTTCGTAGTACGTTGACGGCATTCAATGCGAGCTTCATTACTGCTTTAGCTGATGTATCAAGAATTCCGTATTTATCCTATGATTATCCAGGAAGACTTTGTGCCATAGTTCTTTTTCCTGAGTGTGATAAATTACCCTTACAAAAATATCTTAGTGGAGAAAGGGTTCACCTTAGCTCACAGTTCCAGGTTATAGTCTATCATAACAGGGAAGCAAGGCAGCAAGAATTTGAAACTAATCATGTCATTTAAAGCAAAGAGTAGAGGAAAATGCATTTTAGTTCATTAATGCTTGCTTGTGCTCTGCTCTATATTCTTTTTATTCAGTCCAAGTCCCAACCCATGAGAAGATAACCACCCCCCATTCAGTGGGTGTCTTTCCACCTCAATTAACCCAACTAAGAGAAGCCTTCCCAGCCTACTCTATCCAGACCTACATGCGAGCGCTCCTCATGGTGATTCCAGATTGTTTCAAATTAACTATTAAAACAAACCCTCACAACCCAAATCTTTTATCAATCTGACACACAGATTCATGACTTTGAACTCTAGCTTGTCTTTCCTTGTTACCATAAGTCTTATGTTTATCAGCTAATGTAAAATACATCCCATCTCTAAAAGTCCCCATAGTCATTAAAAATTCTAACATTTTAATTATTCAGTCTTTTAAAACTACAACTGTAAACAGAATAGAAAGTTACATGCATCCAACATATAATATTATATAATATATATATATATATATATATATATATATATATATATATATTATAATATTATATATACTATACATATATTTTACATATATATATGCACACAGAGTAAGTATTATTATTCCAAAAGGGAAAAGGTAATCACACCAATTTAAACCAGAGCAAGCATGAAAACAACTACAGTGTCAGGATCATGATTTAATCAACTAAACTCCAAATGTTAAGGTACTTTACCCCTCTTGTTCTGCCAACTTCTCACAGTTTCTCTCTTGTGTTAGGCTGGCTCCACTCCACATTCGCTGCTCTCCTTGGCATACACCCATGACCCTGACATCTCCAATATACTGGTCGCTCCATTGACACTGAGGCTTCTCCTTTACAATTTCACACAATGGCCTCTTGGAGCCTCACGAACTGTGATCCAGCCACAGTTTCTATCCTCTGCTGCTTTCTAGAAACCTCTCAACTGTGTATCATTTAGGATTTCAAAACCAGTGCTGTGTGAATAGTGTTTATGACAATGCCAGGTTCTGTGCCAGCTTCACGTGTAGCCTGCCTTCTATTGTCACAGCTACATTGGCATCTGTGTGCTGACCCTGAGAAATCGTTCTTATTGTCCTGAAGAAGCACAGGCAGTTTCTGTACAATGGTGTTGATCTCTCTAGCAACATAGCTGCTTTTTCAGCACCAGCCTGAATATCATCTTCCTTTAACATGTCTTATGCCAAACAAATCTGCCAAACACACGTTTGCTGTAAAAGGTACAATAGCCAGAATGTAAGTACCATATCTAATATCTGATTGTATCATTTCTATATTATTATTTATATTAGTTTTAAAGATTATAGGCATAGTCATTTTAGTAGTAAAGGAGTAGAAATATTATCATAATACTACATTTCATATTTCACTGCACAAAATAGAAGACAAAAGAGAAAATTGTACTGTAGAAAATTTTAGCTCTTCTATGTAAATTAAACAATGGATGGTGTACTTGATAATTAGTGACTAGTACATTCACTGGCAAAGCAAGAAACAATGTAACCAGATGTTTCTTTCACTTCTACTAAATTGACTTAACTAACAGCTTATCTCTGGTGAAAATCTTAGCATTCAAACATTGTCTTGTACTCTAGGTTTATATCCAACTTTTAGGTGAATTTTATACTTGCAGGGATATTCTGTGTTTTCATCTCCAGTTGTTTCAGATTTGATTTTGTATTCTTCAGATACACATGTATTTGATATTCTCTAATTTGGAGTCTTGAAATGTATTCTGGGTTTTTTTAATAAATTCATGTTGTCTGTCATAAATTAATCTTATCCCTATTTCAATTTTTTCCCAAATCTAATTCTTTATTAGACATAATAGCTCATTTCATAAAGTACTTAAAACAAGAAAAAGCTATTAATTTGTGGAATTTAAATGTTATACTTCTAGATGGACTTGTTTTCCACATTCTTAAACTGATGATACTCCATGATTTAAATTTTATGTAAGACTTTGTGGTACATTAATTTAAACTTGTTTAACTCTTTCAGGATATGATAGTGTTGAATGACGTAACATAGAAAATCATGCTATTCCTAAGTCAACGCTGCAGAAATTCCAGGTTTGCAACACCATGCCCCCCACATTATCTTGTAATTGTTCTATCTATCTATCTATCTATCTATCTATCTATCTATCTATCTATCT
>JANHMN010000007.1:23128421-23155871 GCA_030674055.1 Rhabdomys pumilio
TCTTGTCTTGTCTTGTCTTGTCTTGTCTTGTCTTGTCTTGTCTTGTCCTGTCCTGTCCTGTCCTGTCCTGTCCTGTCCTGTCCTGTCCTGTCCTGTCCTGTCCTGTCCTGTCTTTGCTTTGTTTTGTTTTGTTTTGTTTTGTTTTGTTTTGTTTTGTTTTGTTTTGTTTTGTTTTGTTTTGTTTCTGGGTCCTGCTAGGTATGGCCACTGGCGGTTCTGAGTACATGTTTCTAGGTATTTAGAGGTTAGATTTGAGAATAGGGATGGGTTGATTTCAGAGTGTCAACAGAAGGGAGGAAAAGCTTGATGTTCCACATGACATATTTAGGCCCCTGGAAGTGGGGCCGGAGAGAGAGGAGAGGCTACAGCAGGTAGCTTGCTATAGCACTATAATTGAGATGGGTGTATTGATTTTGAAAGAAGGAGGGAAAAAATGGAGATCTGGAGCTCTGCTGAACTACTTGCTTTGCTGGTAGGCTTGGCTGTTGGGCTCCAGGCTTCTGGAGTTAGGGTCGGAGACAAAGGGATGGGTGGGGAGGAAAGTTGGAAGAGAATATCTATCTGGTCCACTGGAGATGGAAGCAGCAAGCCGGGGGGGGGGGGGGGGGGATGTAGTGTTCTAGAGAAATGGCATGAGACTGAGGAGTGGGTTTGGAGGAGAGGGGGGAGAGGTGAAGACCTGCAGTTAACCTACCTGCTTACTCCCTGCTTCAGCCTATGTCAATTTTGATATTTTTTTATGTCATAATATATCCTAGAACAACCTACAGACCTTTTTATTTGGACCTTTTTTAAGCCTTTTGAATGTTTAATAAAACTTGGCCATTAACCCACTGAAATGTACTATGATGAAATTACCTGCTACATCTGGAATATATGCTTCCCTGTAAAATATTTCATGTTTAAAATGACCAAAATAACATCTACATCTTTAAAAGCCTATACATTATCTAACATGTCATTGTTATCAAAAAATTCATTTGGGATGAGTTAAGTTGGAGAATATTTAACACAGACATGTGTCAAATGCTTCTATTATTCTAGATTTTGTTCTTAAACTAATCTGTTAATATATGTGTAAACTTCTCAGTGCTTTGTGAGTTAAATTAATTTGTTTGAATATATATTGTTTTGCCTAAGTGCATGCATGTGTACCATGTACATGACTGGTGCCCACAGAGAATGCAACATAATATCTCATGATATTAGAAGAGTCAACAGTGACATGTCTGAGACAAGGCATTTATACATCTGTTAATTAAAAGTCAATGTTGAAGTATTACAACATTATCATTGGTTCCCCAAATAGATGTAATATGGGACATTATTTCTAGAGGTATGACTATGCAGGTTTTGAACTTTTAGATTTTTCAAAATAAAATTGGAATCTGCAAAATTAATTTTTTAAATAAAAACAATACTTAAAGTAATGTGTATAATATTTGACTAATATATTACCAATAGCTGAAAATGAAAGAAAAATTAAGCTGCAGCCTTTAATTTTATTAGAAGTTTATACATGGTCAGTACTTCATAGCACAGATTGCCATAGTAAACAATAACCATACATTTATCCTTAATTCTCGTTTGCTTTGTGTATAAAGAAATGACTAATAACTTGTCATTCATTCAGAATTTATATTGAGTATCTAGCATGTGTTAAGAGGAACTGAATAGAATAATTACACATATTATATGTCTTCAAATAATAATCCTCTAAAATAGAAAACCTATTTATAATGTGTTCATCAAGAGAAAAACATTGTTCCATATAGTTGAGTTTTCTTCTGAAAACCAAACTTCCAAAGGTAAATATCTTTCCTCTTAATATGTGTTCTGTTCCAGAGTGCTCCATGAACATTTGAAAGCAACCGTTTGTAAAACTCTTAGTAATTAGAGCTTGATCAAAATTGTTGGTAATATCAACTGCCTGCCTTTCAAAGAGTTATATATGCATGATCATTGACCAACCATTTGCAGCTTCCCTTGGACAGCCTGGGTCTAAACTCTGATGATTGACAGAGATAGGGTGAGGCTGGAAACCTAATGGGAATGTTAAACACAGAGCAACTTCTGTCAACATAAATGATGGGTCCCTTAAATGGCAGCACAGTTCAAGAGTGACATACTGAATCAGTCCTTAACTAATTGGAAAATTAATTAGTGCCTGTCATTTTAACTCTGTATTTTTAAGCTTCCGACTGACTATAGTTTACAAGCTCTGTGAAAGAGGACATTCTGTAAATCCAATGAAACTGTTGCTTGAATTTTTCTAAGACATCTCCTTTCATGGCCTTGGTGTACAGTAATGCTGAGAAATTCATCAGACTTCTAATGTCAACCAATGTGGGAAAACTAGCAAGTCATGTCATTTAAACTTTGTAAATTTAACTATGGAAGGCTGTCTTTATCAGAGGACATTAACACATTAGATGATCGTTAATTCTAGAAAAACAAAATATCATTATCTTACTCTTTTTTTTTCTAATGCTAAGCTTTGAATATTTTTCAACACTCTTAATATCCAAAAGAACCAAGGAAAAATCAATCACATAGCCACATAAGTACAAATACTAGCAATTACATCCTTAGTGTACACAGACTATCTTTTTATTAATCTTCATTATAGTTCTCACAGTAGTCATAAAATTGAAGTGTGGGTTTATTTCTATCAGAAATGAGTCAGCACATTCTGAGAATCTGTTATTTATGTTTTTAACCTTCAATGCAGTCTTTTAATGTTAATATTATTTCTATCTTACAGATAAAAACAAGAAAATCAATGAAACCAAGCTATTTGTTCAAGACCACACAACCATGGTGTATTAAATGACACCCAGGTCTCCTAAGCAAATGTCGTTCCTACAGCAGTATATTTCATTCTATTGTAAACAGAATATGATAACAGACAATTCATAAATATGAAAATACAAATAGTAGATGAACTCAGCAAAAAAAAAAAAAAGGTGCTCATACAGAGGATGAATGTGTCTTTGCCTCATGCAACATTCATTGGCTTAACTCCTAATAGAAAAGCCTACTAAAAATAAGGCAACATGTGCTCATTTTCTTAGGCAACAGAAAACACTGAAAATATATTGAAAATACCTCTGATGCTATATACTACAGGTCAAAGCAGGTTCATCTCACTTACTTCAATGATGTTCTCCTAGAAATTTAGCCAGAAAAAAAAATAACAATTCATAGTTGAAACAATATAAAGTATAAAATCTATATCATATAAATATACTCATTAGAACATCCTGAAAATCTTACAGTCATGAACAATAAAAATGTAAAGTAAAAGTGAAGGAAATGCTGTCAAACCATTACAATGCCCATTGCACAAAGATAGAAGGAAAAAGGAATGTAAGTGAAAGTTTGAATTGAGTTAATGCTGCCATAACTTGTAGATTTCCAATATATACTATATTTTTGTAAAGTAAATTCTCAAAAAATTTAACATAAAGCTGTATATTTGTCAAAGCTGCAATTGCAGAATGGTTGGGCACAAATAGTTGTTAAAATCAGCCAAAGTCATTGTATGCTTCTTAACAACTACCACATGTAATTCCTTCCATTTATAATTACAGCAAACAAAGGTACTACTATATATCTATGTATTCTTCATTACATTTATTATTTTACTGATTCACAATACCATTACTTGAAACACTAAGTTTTGAAATATTTTTATGTAATTATATTTAACATATTTATAGTATTTTTACATTTGTTAGAATTTCATAAATCTATGCAATTTATTCTTGTTATATTTTTACTTGAAGCATTATTGCATGAAATTAAATTTTAAGTTAACTTATTTGGTATTTGATTGCAGTTTAAACTTATTTCTAACTAGATGTGATGATTGCTAGTAGTTAATATTCAAACTGATTTTAATATTTACTCTTCTGACTATGAATGTCACAAGCAAGCTAATTTCCCTCTAAAACATGGTCCACATATAGTATCTCCAGACCTCCCAGAATGCCTTTCTTCTAGCTACCTAACTGTTCTTGTTTACATGGAGCTCAGCTTCTTGAAGAGACGTTTTATAATTGAGAGACATTTTATCAGAGACTTCATGAAATGGCAGAGAATTGAGGAGAGAGATTTTGGGGGTGAGGGGCATATGTTGGTTCTGAAATGATTTCAGGTCTGGAAAACAGATGGAATACTAGCAATTATAGAAACAGCAAAGGAGCTTTCAACAGATACGTGTAACACTTCTGTAATTCTGGGATTTCATTTTTAACACTTTACAAAGCTCTCAAATTGTCTTTGTGTGGCTTTTCTGGAAGTCCAGAGTAGTGCTCACTAACTTAGCATGTGCCATTCTTAATAACTGTTTAGAGATGCACTATCCCACTGTCGCACAGCAATTGGTCCCCTACACACACTAGCAAGCAAAGATCCTTCTGAGCCAGGGAACATTAGCAGGGATCCTTCAGAAATATGAGGCAGCTGTAACTTACCATCACTCTGATTTAAGAAATCGAGCAGGAAAAATATCTTCTGTGTCCTAAACTAGTAAAATCAAAAGCCTGTCAAATCTCTTTCAAATAACCACTACACATGGTGTAAAAGAAACTGTGTTGTGACTTGTTTCTTCTGTGTGTATGGGAATAGAGAGTCATAGGAGACAGCAAGCATTCTATCTATAACATATTACTGCAGAAAGTACATTTGATTTTGAAGGGTCATGGTCATGATTAAGGGTCATGGTCAAGAATGTAAGAATCTGCTTTTACTGGTGTCTAAACTGAGATCTACTCTTCAAGTAATCAATACCTTGAAAACTTTTACACATAAATGTTGGACCTAAAGATCTAAAACCAGGGGACACACTCCCCCCAGAAACACTCACGGACAGGATTTGCTGCAATAACATGAAGTTTAATGATAATAATAGTAATAATAAACTGCACTGGGGTTCTCTCGCATGCAGGCAAGAAAACCCTGAGTAGAGGTTAAGAGCAGCTTTTATACAGTTTAAGGGGTGGATTAGAGAAACAGTGACTGGGTACAATATGATTGGTGGAACAGTGTGACTTTTAAACAGATTGGTCTTTGGGGAATGAGGTAGCAGGGACCTCCCTTGTCTGTAAGTGGCAAGGATTGTTTCATCCTGTGGAATGTGGTGCTCCGGGCCTTTCTCATCTGCATGTGGGTTCCCTCCCCTGTGGTCTGAGGAATGTTAATCCAGCAGGGTAGTACTGTAAGTGTCCTTAAACTAAGGAATGTGCTCCTCCCAGGATGTGTCCTGGGGCAGTTAAAAATTAACTTTAACTAAAAATTAAGTTTAACTGAATTTCTACAATAATCACTTTACATGTGCCTGCAAGTGAAAGCATACAACCTGCAAAGCCTAAGAAGAATGTTCCCTCCTAAAAACCACCCTCCTTTTAGGATAATAAAATATTCCTGATTGATACTTTCCTTTAGAGGCTACCATTTCATCCTCTACATTTAGGCTAGATTCAAATGTAAAAATTCCAAAATCTACTTCTTTAGATTCTAGATTAGATTTAGACTAAGGGCACTTGTCAACATGCTGTAAGACAAGAGGAACATGAATGGGAACATCTTCACAGTTTTCTTTATCTTTCCTCTGACATTTCCCCTTACTCTCCCTTTGAGAGCAACCATATGGAAAGGAGAGTTGTGTCAGAATAGTCACACAGAGAATAGTCAGAATAGTTGTGTCAGAATTCCTCACCTCAGAGACCAGAACGTCCTGTCCTGTATGTTGTCCTCCTCATAGAAATATCAAGTAAGGAAAGCCTATGGGGCAACTTGTCCTTCCTGACTTGACCTTCCTTACATGACTCTGCCACTCTATGCCCTTGGTGGATTCTTTCTCCATTTGGCCTGGTTAATCTAATCTTGCCTATGGGGGACTGAAATAAATATTGGGAGAGTAATTTTATCTTGGTGCACCAGTGAGTT
Source organism: Rhabdomys pumilio (assembly GCA_030674055.1). Lineage (NCBI taxonomy): Eukaryota > Metazoa > Chordata > Mammalia > Rodentia > Muridae > Rhabdomys > Rhabdomys pumilio. The sequence goes on from JANHMN010000007.1 coordinate 23,134,374, forward strand.
GAAGCTCCCATGCTTGTAAATGTTTCTGTTGACTCTTTTTCTCAAATGACTTAAACTTTGTTATAAAACTAACATCGTATCTTTCTAGAACAAACCATACACCTTGCTAATGCATTAAAATGTGTACTTCCAAGTGTTCTTCTCCATTCCTACCTTATCTATTTGTGATATGATAAGAAAAAAAGAGATAAGACAAATTCTGAACTGGATTTCCCTCAAGGCACCTTCTGCACTTCTGAGTAAAACGTTCCTGAGTCAGGTAGAGCAGCATTTGGAGGTTAATAAGGAGTGAATCCTATAAGTAAGAAGAAATGGTGTCCTGAGGACTGAAGCTCCTGCCTGGGAGATCAGAGAACATGTGAGGCAAAGCACTGAGGGGAAGGTGGCAAAAAAGAGGTAGGTAGTTTCTTTTTGGGTTCTGCATGTCATGCTTAAGATTTCTTCTCAAGTGTGCTTAGTCTGAAATTGGCACATGCTGGTATTCAAGCCGGGGGATCCATCCATCTTGCTCAATTGGGCCACTTTGGGGTGGTCCTGTAGAGTGAAAAATTATAGAAATCATTTTATAAAATACATATAGGCTTTTTTTTTTTAGGTCTCACTTTAAAGGACATGGAAAATTTTCTCTGAAGCAAGCTAAAAATGTAGACTGACTGGTTACAGAAACCGGCTAATCACAAAGGGAAGAGAGGAATGCAAGTCATCTAGGTGGTGCTAGAAACCAGTGACAGGGCAGGGCCGTGTCCAGAAAAATACTTGAGCTGAAAAATAGTTGAGCAAGTGACAGGGCAAGGCCACAATGACAGGGCAAGACCACATTTTTGAGAAAAATGAGTATACAGAGTGTTTTCCACATGACCCTGACTCACTTAGGTTGGGTTCCTCTGGAATTTTCCGCTATTTTTATGTTATGTTTCTTTAGCAACCCCTCACCCCCTCCTCACTCCCCTGGCTTGTGGTTTTCCCCTTTAAAAAGCCCCTGAGAAAGCCAGTCTTTGTCAATTCAGCTCCTGTGTGAGCAAACAAATTGACCATTAGCCAGCTAACTCTCCTGAATAAAGCCTCTGCTGTTTGCATCCAGATTCAGTGTCTTGCAAGTTTTTGGGTGGCCGTGACTTCTCGAGACTTAAGTGAGGGTCTCCCCAGAGAGGGGATCTTCATTGGCACCCTAATCTCCAGGAACTCCACTAGGAGGTAAGGGCACACCCGAGGTTCTCTTCCTATCTTGTGTGTCTGTCCATCAGAACTGTTTTGGTTTCTAAAAAGTGCACCTGTGGTTTGGTTTGGCAGTTGTTTCTGTCTTGTAAAAGACTGTAAACCATTTCTGTCATAGCAGGAGGCAAACGGGTGACCAGCAGACATGCTAAGGGGAGTCACCACTGCCACAACCTGGGAGACGTCCCAGGTGATGGGGCATCCCAGGGACGCCTGGTGGGTGCCCGTCTGGAGGCTGGGGAGGACACATTGGTCCTCTTAGAAGAAAGAGCACGAGAAACCTCTGGGTCATCTGAGGCAGAGGCGAGAACTGTCTGTATCACCTGGTTTATGTGCTGCCCGTGACAGGGGTGAGCTGTCTGTGTTGTTTTTCTGTTTTCTTGGCGAACTGTGTTTTGGTTGTCATTCTATATGTTCCTGGACTTTAGTGTAATTTGGACTGAAACTACTGTGTTAAAAATCCTGAGTTAAAAAGAGATAACATGACCACCGTCAGAGAAAAAGATAGAGCCACCAGTGAGTGCTGCAACAGAGCAGAGAGTCGGGCAGGTCCTTTGACGAGGTGCATCATGGTTCGGGTGGCCTGCCCACACCAACTCGGTGGCTTTCCACCAGCCACCTGTGAAGATAGGTAGGGCCCAGGTGATTAAGAACCTGACAGAGGAGAAAGACATCTTCCCTGAACCATGGCAGCTGGACAAAACAGCCCAGCAAGATTATTCACCTGAGAGTTATAATTATATATTTTTTATTTAAAAAATAGTGAGTGAATAGTGCTGAGATCTTAAAAAAGAAAAAAGTGAGTAAGTAGCACTGAGACATGTCATGTGATGTGACTCCAGCTTAGAAACTCTGAACCAACAAAGCTGCTTGCAGGCAGATGGGACAGGTTGCCTACTACAAAAAGTTACAGGCTGTCCTGAGTCCGTTTTGAAAGACATTCTAGCCATTGCTGTCTGAGACAATTTCGTTGTTTATATGAGACTTTCATCAAGGTTTGGTTCAAAGATGGGAGTTCACACGGGATGAAATCGAAGAAGTGAAGAGCTTGTGCTCTTATGTTAGATATAAAAATGTTCACTTTCTTGTTCTTGTTGTGCATCATTTCTAAAATAGTATTTTAATCAGAAATAACCCTTTAAAAAGTTTTTTAAAAATGTTAATACTGTGTGAGCCTTCAACATCTTAACAGTCCTTGCTGTGAAATGCTGTAGATAAGGCTATTCATTCTGATTTGGTTTCTTTCTTAGAGCTTTAGAAGTGAACTCACATCATGCCTGTAGACAAGGTACTGTTTGCAGACTGAACTGGGCTGTGGTGTCTAGTGTGATATGAGCAGCAGTCATGCAGCCTCACAAATACATCAGTCTGCACAGAGTTCTAGAAGACTATTTACTGCATTTACAGGTGATCAAAACAATAAATAAGATACTGGTTTTCAGGAGTTCTCTTCAGGATTACAGAGGGTTACTTCTGACCAGATGTGACTGAAACCTTCATGTGACAAAAGGTAAGGGACACCTGAAAGCCCACGCCAGATCCCATTGGCAGGTCTTGAGAGAGCTACATGAGACCCCCACTAATTTTGACCAAGGCACATGAGGTTAAGCAGAGATCAGATGAGTTACCCACAGCCTTTCTAGACAAGCTTACAGAGATATTCTGTCAGTATAGACAAGGCTTCAGAGACTAGAAAGACTACAAGATAAGTCATTAAAAGATTTAGTGTAAGTTGCTGAGGAAGTATACTATATCAGGGAGTAAGAAAAAGAAAGAAGATAAAAGGTTTATGAAAGTTGCTGAGAAAGTCCACCATATCAGGGAGAAAGGGAAAGAGCAGAGAAAGAGAAAGAAAAGAAGATAAGAGAGGTGAAGAAAAAGAAAGGTGACAGGAAAGGAATTTACAGAAAAGCTTGAATAGTAGTTAAGAAAAAGCAGAGAAGAGAGACTCCAATCAAAGGGAGATATGAAACTCATTGAAAAGGACCAGTGTGCACATTGCAAGAAAAGGAGCCAGTTAGCTGTGTGAAGACAGCGATTGAGATAGACGGGCCTTGGACCCGCCCAACAGGGTCCTCCTCCAAGCCAATGGGCCAAAATGTATTCATGGACTACCTGAAAAATAGTGGACCAAGAGATGGGCTGGGTATCCCATTCATTTATAGTCATCCTAGACTGTCCCTACCCTCTGTCAGGTCGAGACTTACTCCCCAGGATCTGGGCCCAGATACACTTCCTACTCGATGGACTGCAACTAACTGACAAGAACTCATGCGTAGAGGAAAGGCTTCTCCTACTGACACGGCCAGGAGCTGAGACAACCTGCTTTACAGATGGGAGCAGTTTTCTCGATGCTGGTCAGAGACAAGCCAGTGATACTGTGATTGACGACACAAATGTCATCTGGATTGACTCCCCACCCCTGGGCTCATCAGTGCAAAGAACAACGTTGGAACTCGGGGCCGACAATAAAATCAATATCTGCATGGACAGCAGGTATGCCTTTGCCAAAGCCCATGTCCACAGGGCTATACATCAAGAGAGAAGACTGACCACTCACATCAGAAGCTCAGATCTTTTAGATGCCCTGATGAGGCCAACAGCTGTGAGTATTCGTTGCCCAGGACACCAAAACGGAGGAGACTCAGTGGCCTGAGGCAATAACCAGACAGATCAAGTTGGTTGATACAGGAGCCTGCCCCGGTTATGGGCCTAAGAGATGGCCTCACTTAAAACACAGAGTAAAAGAAGGAACTCAGATTGCTAGCCATCCTGCCAACTACTATCTAGAGAAAGAGGCAATGGTATACACAAAAAGGGAGAACTATACTCCCCAGAAAACCAAAGACTTACTAGGCTAAATGCACAGATGGACTCTTGAGATATGATTGCATCTAAGTAGTCAAGAAATCTAAAGCATATAATAGACCTCAGGTTTTGGACCAGAAAAATAATAAGACAATATAAGATATGCCAGCAAGCAAAGGCTTATGAGACTTAGAATGAATAAGAAAATACCTAGAAGAGAACAGCCTAGAGATAACCAAAAAGATATTAATAGAGATCTTCCTGAGGTTTCAAGTGTCTGAGGTAATTAGATCAGATAGCAGTCTTGCTTTTGTTTCTAGGGTAAGTCAGAAATTGTCAGTTATTAGAGACTAATTAGAAGCTCCATTGTTTGTACTGTCTCCAGAACTCAGGACAGGTAGAGAGAATAAACAGGACCCTAAAAGAGACCTTAACTAAATTGCCCTCAGGAATTGGCATTGGCTGGGGGTGTCCCTTGTCCCTGTTCCAAACCTAGAATGTCCCTCTTGTGTGAGAAACGACTTTTTAGGCTACTAAGAGACTGTTCCTGGTGCTGTTGACCATCCGACCTCCTTGAAGTTAACCAACACCTGTGCCTGATGCCAGCTGGAGAACAGACAGACACCTGAGCAACTCCCTGCTGTTTAGCTCAAGATCACCTGCTATTCTACAAGGCCAAAGAGCAGCAGGCCTTGATTCCTGAGATATTCCCACCCTAGAGACACAGGGGTAATACAGCTTTAGAGGGTGGGACTTAGGGTATGTACACTCAAAGTTAAATGACAGTTTGTGATTCCAAGATTGAAATCACCCTCAAAAGGATAAGAACTAAATGTGAATCTAGAGTTATATAGATTTGTTCCTTTTGCAATTTCTCTTTATTATGTATGTGATTGTATGTCTATGTAGACAACTGTGTGCCACAAAATGTATGTAAAAGTCAGAGGGCAACTTTAGAAGTGTGTTTGAAGGAAAAAGAAACTTTTTGAGACCCCTAGCCAATAGAATAGAGCCCGAGGACCCCTGCTAACAAATACTTAGTGCCTGAGATTGATAAATGGAGAGCTTGCACTTCAGGATTAACCCTTTATATATCTACTTCTGACTTTGATGAGACCAAAGATTATTATATACTTGTACAGCTGGTCCCACGGGTTTATTATCACCCTGCTGATACCCTTGAAAATGAGTTAGAGATGCGCCTAAGACGCTTCCACAGAGAGCCCATCTCCTTGACCTTGGCTGTCATACTGAGACTAGGAGTGGCTGCAGCTATGAGAACAGGCACCAAGGCACTAGTACAGACCCCCTCATTATTTCCATGAATTAAGAGCGGCCATAGACATTGACCTATTTACTGTTTTTTAAAGGAGGTGGCTTATACACTGATCTTAGAGAAAAATGTTGTTTTTATATAGACCATTCAGGAGTGATTAGAGACTCTATGAGTAAACTCAGAGGGAGACTGGACCAGAGACACAAAGACAGAGAAACAAAACAAAACTGGTTTAAAAGTTGGTTTAATAGATCCCCGCTGGATGACTACCCTGCTATCTTCCCTCAATGGACCCCTTGTAATTTCGCTTTTGCTCTTGACTATAGACCCTTGTGTGTTAAGTAAGTTAGTGACTTTTGTTAGAGAAAGAGTAAGTGCTGCTCAGAGTTTAATGCTATGCCAACAATATCGAACATTAGGTCAAGAAAATGAAAGTTATGATAAAGTTTTCTAATTAAAGCTTACATTAGAAAAAGTGGGACAGGGTTTATAAAATTTAAGTTTTTATGGTTAAAAACTGTCATTAGAAGAAGTGGGGAATGTAGAGTGAAAAATTATAAAAATCATTTTATAAAATACATATAGGCTTTTTTTAGGCCTCACTTTAAAGGACATGGAAAATTTTCTCTGCAGCAAGCTAAAAATGATGGTATACTATTAAAAGTGTCTGTAATTGGATCCCATTCCTGTACCTAGACTGCCTGGTTGGGCCCCAGTGGGAGAGGAGGTGTTTAGTCCTGCTGGGACTAGATGCCCTATGGTGGGTGATATTTAAGGGAGATTCCTCTGAAGGAGGGAAAGTAATGGTGGGAGGAATTGGCAGGAGATATGGAGGGGAGCTGCAATTGGGATATGATTTGAATAAAAAATAAATTGTGAAAAAAATAGAAGGGAAAATACACATGTGATTATCCATTTAGAAATATACAAATGATGTTGTAATTGAACAAAACCAATCTATAACTAAACGAAGCCAAGATGGTGGAAGATTGTTCCTGCCTTTCTTATTACAATCTTGCTCTACTAAGGCATGTCAAGCATTTGTAACTGTCCTTCTATGTAGAGCAGTACTGACCACCAGTGCACCTGCTAGTGCCTGAGCTCTAGTCCTTGCTACTGTTACCACTAGTGCCAGCTACAAACCCCATTAACCCTTTCGAGAAGAAGACCAAATGCTCTCCAGCATTTCAAAGCTACAAAACAATGCACTTTGGAAATCAGGAAACGTAACTGATACCTCTATGTATGTCACCTAATTCCTGTGTAATCTGAGGAAAGTAAAATAATTTTTCTCTCATTCACTCTTCTTAAAATAAAAGTATTAATAATGATATTTTGAGTTCTGCTACAAGTATATCATGCACTGAAATCTAATGGTATCCATTACAGAGACTTGAATGTTACTGGCTGAAATGGCTCTTCCTGTTTATCATAAGTATTTGTTTTGAGTAATAGTTTCTAAACTATTACAATATAAGACATAGGATAGAAGAAATTAGCTACCAACATACTGTGTTTATTCAAGACAAAATATGGAGAAAGTCTCTAAGTTTCTCTTCCCTGAAATTTATTCACTGATGACTGTGTATGTGCTACTTGACGGTTAGTTAACAACAACAACAAATAAAATTAAATTAAATAATGTTGGGTCAATTTCACATTTACTTGAATTTTCACCTTCTCAACGAATTGACTAATGAATGTAGAACATAATTTAGCTGGTGCAAAAGCATGGCTTACCATCAATAGACACCCATCTTATTCCCTATTAATTTTAGGTCTGGAGGCCTTCCCTTCGCATGAATTAATACCATTGGTTTAGTCCCATAAGCAATATCCTTTTGCTGCATAAAACTACATATTAGAGAATGGGTATAAAAATTGTGTGAATTTGAAATTTAATAAGATATTCTGATTCCAATATTAAGGCATAGTATACAGTAACATAAACTAAAAATCTAAAGTTGCATTATATAAATTACATAAAGCAGCAAAGATGATGCACATTTCAGAAATAGACTGAGAAATGCAACTAAAGCAGAAAAAATAGAAATACACTTAAGGTAATATAAGCATTTTAAATCTGTATCACTACTTTGAAACTTTTATTCTATTTGTTTTCTTGTCTGTGTTAAACTTAATTTAAAGCCACCGTCACAACGCAACTGCTGAAATTAACAAATAATTACAGAGACATTGAATATTAGCCTAGAAGTGCTTTTTGCTGTTTCTTGTGCAATGTAGTTTCTGCGAACAGTTTATTAATATTTACATACAGCTTCCAGGTGGAACATCTTCCATGGACAAAACCAGTACACTTAGTGTCCACAGAAATGACCCTGTTGCAGAATTGACATGAATGAAAACATTCAGAAAAAAGCTTCTGAGCAGACCATCTCTTCTGTCTTCCCTACCTCTCTATAGACATAGATAATAACAGAGATGTGAATATGTAGCTGATAATGATGACAGATGCTATAAGTAAACACACACATACACAAAGCCGAGATATTCTGCTACTGGCCTTTAGGGACTTCCTGTGCTTTGAGTTGCTTTAGGATTTCCTGGCATCAAATAAATTATATCCAGATAATTCAAAATACCATCTACTTCTTGTGGCCAGGTGTCTGATGGATAGATTGAAAATAGTCTCTTTCCTGAAGGATTTTCTTTCATCTGTGGGTTTTACCTCTCAGTAAGCCTTTAATTTCTGTCTGCCATCTCACAGCATCTGAATCAGCCTTTCCACTGACACAATATCTTCTGCCATACTATCTTCCATTGTATTCTATGGTTATATATCTAACTCACACCTCTACATCAGTGAAGTTTTTCAGTAAACTCATACCCTCTCTTTTATTGTAACTCTTTGTCAATTTCACAATCTATGAGGATGCTGTAGTAGGTGAGTTGCCCATAATCTTTAATGACTATAAACGTGATCTCTGTGCTCAACACCAGCAAACGTCTACTGTGCTGTGCTGACTTTTGCCACCCATAGCTGCTTAATTAGGTTCTGAAACTTTCAAAATGAAAAAAGATTTAATCTCGTGCCATCATTATAGCAATTTTCTCATAAACCTTCCTATCGTTTTACCTCTCCAGAACACCCATTAGCAATAAATCTTCTCTTTCACCAGTGAGGACCTCTTGTCCTTTGATCTAGTCTTTCATAAAACCCTTTGGGATTCCAGAAAATCCAACTCAGACTAGCTCAAGCATAAAAGGAAAACTTAATATAAGATTCAGGTACAGCTCACAAAATCAAATGAATGGAAGGAACACAGCCTGACTTCAAAAGGTTTGTGAATCAGAAACAGCAAAGGCACCAGGGTCTCAGGCAGTATTTCCCTGAGTTCACCTCTGCTCTTTCTGTGTGTTTCTCTTCTGGCTTGAAACATTTTTGTGCTTTCTCAGTCAGTGGTAACAGAATTCTGCTGTATTTGCATGACCTTATTGCTAGCCAAACCTAGATCAAATGGCTCTGTGAATTCTGATGCACAGAAAAGCTTCGGCTCTCATAGACTGGTGACAACCTGCAAGCTGGGGAGACATCACTGAGGCTTGATCTCTGGCTAATTAACTATCACTGGAGGTAAATGTCCTAGGCAACTAACTGAGGTATTGCATATACAGTCAGATAAATAAGACCACCAAGTACCAAAGAAGGGCATCCTTTGTAAGCATGCTAGACATGATACAGAAGTACAAACCTTTTCTGATTCTCCACCTAGTGTCATTGACATGCACGTCCAGGGTAATGAACTTACATTCTCTGAATTTCAGTGATATTCTAGGTTGGTGAATTGTAAACACATTCTCTGTACCTTCATAATGTTTAACTCAGGGTCATTCATTGTAATACTGACTTGAACTTTTTTTTACCTACTTGATATCATGCATTACAGAAGAAAATGTAAATGCGTAAGTTTACAAAATTTAAATGTATGTGTTTAGTGACAGCTGGTATTAAATCATCTTAATATTTCTTACCTGAATCCATAATTAACAATTCATAATTTCATTATTTTGCTATTCCAAATTTACAGCAGCTTTCTCAAATGGCAGGTCTACTCTTACCATTTACCATACTAGTTTACTTCATGTAGTGTCATTTTCTCCAGAGTTTCAAGGAAAGTGGAATCTAACAAACGACAACTTTCCACACTCCTCAGTAATTAGCATCAACTGTCACTGGACCTCTAGACCTGGTTTAGGTTTTAGCCAGTACCTATCAACTGTTTATCTTTATCCTGTGCTTGAGAACAATTACTACCTTTAACTCCGACTTTCCCAATCCACTTCAGGTTTCTAAAACACCAACCATTGCACCTATTTTTTTTTTTTTTTTTTTTGTATCTGAATGGCTTTTATACTTCCAAGTATTTCCCAGAGAATTCAGTGTCATTCTCTATCTCTGGTATTTTGTATAATTTACATCTGTTGTGTGCTGCTTTCTTTAATCCTCAGTATTACACACTTTTTCAGAACAATACTTTCAGCATTTACTTCTTAGCTATCCATTTGATTCTATAGGGCAATGCCAACATTTCAATTTTCAACTTTGTTACCATCTCCCAATCTTTGCCCTCTTTATACATCTTCATTCCCTTGCTCTCCACTCTTAAACATTAATCTTACCCAAAAGGAATGAACATCACAGCTGTTATACATTTTATTTTCTAATGTCCTTCACTCACTATCTAACACTTTTGGCTACTAGAAAGGCTTAAAATTAACATTATTCCCTTACCAAAGCACCACCTAATATTTTAATACCTGCATGACTAGTTTTCTCTTTTTAGTTAATTATTTCCTTTATTTACATTCCAAATGTTGCCCTTTTTCCTGTTTCCCCACTCCAGCAGTTCTTCACCCCCTGCCCTTTGCTTCTGAAATGGTGCTTCTTCACTCACCCACCCAACCCCTCCCACCTCACCCTGCTAGCATCACTCTTCCCTGGGGCATCAAGTTTCTACAGGATTAAGCTCATCCTTTTCCACTGCAGCCAGACAAGGTAGTCCTTTGCTATATGTGTAGCGGAAGCCACAGACAAGCCCATGTGTGCTCTTTATTTGGTGGCTTAGTTTCTGGGAGCTGTGATGGGTCAAGGTTAGTTGAACCTGTTGTTCTTCCTATAGGGTTGCAATCCCCTTCACCTCCTTTAGTCTTCCCCTAGCTCTTCCATAGGGATCCCTGACCTAATGGTGAGCTGTAAGTATCTGCGTCTTTCTCAGTCAGCTGCTGGTAGAGCCTCTCAGAGAACAACCATGTTAGTCTGTAAGCACAACATGGCATCAGTAGTAGTGTAGGGGGTTGGTAGCATGGCTACTTTTCTATAGTGAGGCAAAGAAGAATTGCCAATGAGTTTCTTAGAAAGACTTGCCTCACAAAGACACATATGAAACAGTAAAACTCAATCCTCCTCATGTATTTTTATGTCTAGACTGATTATATAATAAGAAAGCAGTACCTTAAAAAACCTGTTTTGATAATAAAATTATAAGCAACTGCTAGTATGTAGAAAGATCCGGGTCTTGGCTAGACAGTGTGAATGACCAAAGCAAACCTGAGAGTGTTGTCCTGCTCATTCTTGCTCTGACAGAATAGACTTTCCTTTACTTAAGTCACTTTAACTTATTATCATCTCATCTCACTTTCACTTATTTTTCTTTTAAAACCATTTAGTACTTTGACTCTAATTGTAGCATCTTCCATAGAGAGCTCATGGCAGACTGCCATACGTGTGTGGTGTGTGTGTGTGTGGTGTGTGTGTGTGTGTGTGTGTGTGTGTGTGTGTGTGTGTGTTTATCAGTTGCAATCTTCTCTATAGATATCTATTTTATTTTGAACATCATTCAAGCTACTTAACAGCATTAGAATTTTCAGAAGTCAAATCTGTTCAGTCAAGCATGGTACATCTTTGCCTAGATGGAGCCCTTGAATTTGGCTTTCCTTCTCTCTTTTCAGCTTTCTAAAGTGTTGCTAAGAGTCAAGTGCCAGCTACTGGGGAGCTTAACTTTTCATCTAGGAGATGGTAGGCAGTCCTTCCTCTATATTTGTGGCATCTGTTCATACCTTTATTATAGAATTCATCACTATCTATGGCAATGATTTGTTTACCTGTCTCTCCTTCACTCTGTGTGACATGAGAAAAAGAACAGTTTCGTAGCTAAGTGAATCCAAATCCCTGCCCCACTGTCTGGCATATAGTTCAAACTAAATTATTCTGTTGAGTAATGAGTCTTGCTTGTTAGCTCTTTGAGAGTAAAAGTCAGATAATAACTAGATTTTCATGTCCTTTGTAAATCCTTAAAGGATAACAGTCCTAAAATAAGGCATATGGTATGAGATTAGATAATTATAGCAGGAACTCTGGCTGAAATCATGCCACATATGTATCAGGAAAATACCAAGTTTGGTCAATGTTGCTATGTATCATCTTAATTAACTATAAAAAGCTGCAGTTTTAAAATAAAAGTAAGGGATATTACTATCACATTACTTCTGTGTTGCCCATATGTAAGAATGGAAAACATCTATAAAAAATAATCCCACTCCTATAATTAACTTTCTGTGTTCATATAGCTTTGCCTCCAGGAAGGTCTCAAAAACGAATCGCTAATTTTCTTGAGCTGAATGGATAACACCCACTACTTTGTGATATCTTGCTTGCTTTTTTTTTTTTTTTTTTTTGTGCTAATCACTGGAGGAAAAAGCAAACTCCATTTCTTCTCCTATTGCTTGTAAGATTCATGTGTCCTGTATGTGCCTCCTCCCTCTGGATGCATTCTCTGCTTTAGAAGGTAAAAAGAAGCAGGCCTGGGGAAGTAAGGATGGTTTTTGTTAGATCTACATCTCTGTCCTAAGAGTAGAAGAGGCCTCTAACTGTGCATCGTGTTTCAGATAAAAGTTGTCACATAATTATCTAGCTTATTCCAGTGAAACTTAAACATTCTTATTTGTTTCTAAAAAATTAAACTCGATTTCTATAAAGAAATTCTTCATATTTTTCCAAAGTCAAGACATCTCTCATAATGACAACTAATCTTCTTTCTCAATTCTGTGTTCTAAAGTGTACAAAATATTGACCCCATGATAAGAATTACTCCTCACTGTCACTCATTTGAGAAATGAATGTTCCAGGAGTCCTACAGATCATTACAGATCTCTTGCTGAGCACAGAATACACATCAGATATACTAAGTCATATGTTTCTGTCAAGACATAAATTATGGTTGGATCATCCACATTGACATGACAATAGAACACTCTTAGATTTCATCAGCATGTTTGTCCACACCAGCCTAGCACTATGCTATAAGTTGTTAGCCTTTCTAGAAACCTGAAGTACAGAATTTATTATAGTATCCAAGGTGACAGCTGTGGAGTTAAACAGATTATATCTCATCCTAAGAACAAATGTCTTTCTGACTTCCAGCAGTAACCACCAATCTCTAGTCACCGTTCTAAATATCAGTACTAAAATACAGGAGTAAATCTGAAAGGACTTTATAGACAAATCCAGCATCGTGTGAATTTTTTTTGGATTTTCACCTGGTTTTTTTTTTATTATTTTGTCTTTTATTCTATACAATATTTCCTTTGATGAACAGGGTATAAAAGGATCCTTATGCAATTTACCTAAACTATGTAACCCTAACCTAATACTCATGGTTTTAAAGCAATCATATACTTGCATTTCCTCTATCTCCTATTTGAATCATGGCATAGACTTTTAAGAGTTCCCATTACCAGTGCCATTGTCTAGAACTGTTCCCACTGATGTACTAGTATTGTGAATATCCAGTAGTCTGCTTCCTACTAGAACTTCTCAGAGGAAAAAAGTTCATGCAACTGCAGTGTTTTTCATTTTAGTCTCTATTATATATTCATCATCTTAGTAAAACTGCCCTTTAAACCACTTCAAACTTGTTTAAAAGGAAACCTGAACTTTCAGTCAGTCCAGAGAGAGAAATTTTTCCAATAAAATTATTTTCTAGCACAAAAAAGAGGATGCTGAAAACTGTATCACTGTATTACTGTATTATTAGAAAGAGGATAAAACTCACTGTTTATTATGAAGGAAAGCTCACATCACCAATGCCAATTATAGAACTTTAGGCTCAAATAATTCATATACATCAGTTTGTAATAGAAGGCATGTAATTCAACAATCGATTTTTCCAAAGTATTTCACAGAAAACCATCTCAATTGTCTCCCAAAACTTTTTGGTCTACACAGTGGTTCTTCAGCAGAAATTTGATAAAGATAATAATTTTCTACTGAGTCTCCAAGGTTTCAATAGAATGTGCAGTAAATACCAGTATATATCTGTTTCTTGTTGTAGTCAAAATATCCTTTCTTTGGGGGCTTCTGCCTGTATTATACGCAGTATGCAGAAGGGTAAATATTCATTAATTAGAAATTATATATTCTGGGCTTTGTTTTGGTTTTTCAATAAGTAATTCTGTATTTGGACTCGGAATGAACTGTATTTTATAGGTTTAAAAGTTATATCAAATTATTTCAAGAAAAATCAGGGAAACAGACATCACAACCTAGAAAAAGACAAGCCAGGTTAGATAACTTTTAATTTGCTTTTTTAAGAGTATTTTTACATAAGCATGTATCATTGGGGTCACTGATGATTAAAATTATTGGTTGATGAATTCTATGTTATTCTATGTTAATGAAATATATTGAATGATTACATGAAAAGAAAGAATTTTAGGAAGTGAGTAGAAGTGGTGCTGTAGATTTTTAATCTTTCTGTATTTTCACAGGAAAAAAAATAATTTAGATTAAAAATAAACAAAATCAGGATCATCTAGTTAGAATAGAAGGTTTATTTGGGCAACATGAGACCCCATATCAAAGAAAAAGTAAAGGCAAGCTAAAGTCATCATTAAAAAAAAGAAAAAAACTACTGAGCAATTATTTCCACAAATCATGGATTATAGTAGGAAAGGCAATCTGCCAACACACTCAAGATTATATGATACCAGCATCTCCTTAGGAATAAGAGGAAAACCACAGACAGTGTGTGAGAAAGTGTGAGAGAAAAAGAATACTAATTATTACCAGTGCTCATTAGAAAGCAGGGACTGTTTTTGGCACAGCAGCAAAGCTACAAGGAGAATATGTGGCGTCTCCCCCAAATGAACAGAACAAACAACTCCTAGTTACTCTAAAAACTGAGGAAATAACAACCTTCCAAACAAAGGTTAGAATGTTCAGTAAAAATTTCTGGTAAGTAGCTGTATCTGGAATACCCACAATACAACCCACAAACCATATGGAGCTTAAGAAGAAGGAAGACCAAAGTTTAGATGCTTCAATCCTACATAGAATGAGGAACAAAATAATCATAAGAGCTAGAGGGAGGGAGTGACCTGAGACAGAGAGATGAGGAGGGGAAATGGGAGACAGGGACAAGCATTGAAAGGGACAAGAAAGAAGTACAGACGACCAGGAAATTGAATAGAACATGTAGCCGAAGGGTTTGGGGAACTGGAGGTAGCCAATAGAAAATCCCAGACTCCAGGGAAGCTAGAGGCTCCCTGGAGCCAGTGGTGATGGCTTTAGCCAAAATACCCAGCAAAAGAAGACATATATAACCTGTAGAGACTATCTCCAGTAGATAGCCATGGCCCCTAGTAAAGGGATGGGGTCATCCATACATCTCAAAATTTTTAACCCACAAATGTTCATGTCTAAAGAAAAGACAGTAACAAAAAGTGGAACAGAGACTGAACGAAAGGCCATTCAGAGACTACCCAAACTAGAGATCCATTCTGTCTACAAACATCAACCCCCCACACTATTGCTGATGCCAAGAAGGGTTTGCTGACAGGAGTCTGGTATGGTTGTTCCCTAGGAGGTTCTACTAGCATTGGACCAATACAGATGAAGATAGTTACTACCAACCATAAAACTGAGCCTGGGAATCCCAATGGAAGAGCTAGGGGAAGGAGCTGAAGGGGGTTGCAACCCTACAATGAGAAAAATATCAAATAACTGGACCACCCAGAGCTCCCAGGGACTAAACCATCAACCAGAGAGTACACATAGAGAGAGTCAGAACTCCAGCTCCATATGTAACAGAGGATGGCCTTATCTAGCATTAATGGAAAGGGAGGGAGGTTTAATTCCCCAGAATAGGAGGTTGATAGAAGGGTGAGGCAGGAGTGAGTGAATGAGTGGAGGAGCACCCTCATAGAGGCAAAGGGGAGGGAGGAGAGGGAGATAGGATGGGAAGGTTGGTGGAAGGATAACTGGGAAGGCAGATATCATTTTAAATGTAAATGAATAAAATGATTAATTAAAGAAGAAGCTGTGTCTGCAGAGCCTTATAGTTAAATACATAAATATTTTGAAAGTAATGTGATACTGATTCTATGTCAACTTATCCAAAAGGTAAGTTTATTCACCAATTGTGAATGTCATCTTGCAGACTTACTGCTGAATAAGCTTATCTTTTCTAGTTCTTTCTGATCTCTGGCTGACTGACTCAACTCAGCTGTTCTGGCTCAAACTCCTCTCCAAGCTCACTGATTCAAACTGGCTTCTCTTGGCTTCTCACTGTATCATTCTGCTTGGCCTCGAACTTACTCTGCCAACTTGTTCTGATCTTCTGGCTTCTAATTCTCTGGCTTCAGCTGCCTCTGCTGATCTGAGTCACACAAACTGAATGAAACAACTGAACTCAACTGAACTGCCCAGCACTACACTGAACTGAACTCAACTAAACTCCACTGCATTGCCTGAACTCAACTGAACCGCACTCATTGAATTGCCACCCACTCTTGACTCACTCTTAAGTAGCTTCTCTTTCCTATCTGTTCTTGTGAGAGTTGGGTATACCTTATCTCTGATTCATTCTTTCACATCTTTCTGATTTGCCACTTCGTCTATCACTCAATTAGATGTAACTTTCAATCATGACTGCTTCCTTCTGCAAACTAACTTCATTGTTAGGAATTAAAAATATGTACTATGTGTGCATCTATATTCCAGCTGGATCATATTTTAATTCAAAGTGTGCCTGCATTCCAGCTGGATCATATGAACCTAGAAGGTCTTTTGACGTGATCCCTTGAAACAACAACCATGTTCCTAGATTAAAATTTTTCTACACATTTAGCTAAGGATCAGGAATAATCCTTCAACACATACATATACTACATTGGTTCTACAATCTCCATACCCATAAGCTTTTCATCAGGTTTACAGTACCATGTAAGAACTTCTATAGAGTGAGTCTGAAAGCCAAGCAGAGAATAGTTGGTTTTGTCTATAGCAGATACACCACTATTGTACCAGTGGACTCATTCTGCTTCATAGGATGGGATTTAGTTAGCAAGGTTCATAGCTGGGTAATTTTTGATGCTTTTTCTCTGCCCAAAGTCTACAAAGCACCTTTTAACACTATGAAAGCTAGACACCATGGAGATTTCCAGCTCAGTTCCAGCTTGATTACTTTGTATCTTGCTCCCAAGGGATGTGGTATATTTAGCACTATGTTCTGACTTAAGCCACCTTCTTTGAGACAGGATCTCATTATTCGTTATCTATGTCTACTTTGCTGACTCATGAGCCTCCAGGATTTTTCCTGTGTCTGCCTCTTCCCTTGGGAGCACTGTGATTGCCAATGTTCAGTTATTAGAAAGGGTCTAGATACTTAAGCTCAGGTCCTTGGCTTATACACCAAGCATTCTTCCTTCCTACGTTATCTCCGTAATCGTGTTCACTGTTTTCTTAAACATCACACTAAATTAGTAAATCAAAAACTTCAAGTCTAATTTGTATCTAACATCTTCACATGGGAAAGATACAATATTCAAATGCGATGCATCACACACAAATTGAAAAGTCTACTCAGGGAGTTAAAAAACTAATTTATACCTTTTTTTTTTTCCAGAAGAAAAATTCACCCAAGTACCCCCATCTTTGTCACTTTCCTTGGTGGAAAGAAAATATTAAGAGAGTTGATATGATGTAAACACAGTAACTGACTCTGGAATCAGTATTCCAACTGGACTACTTCTCATTTTTTTACTTGGTTGAAATGGCTAGACTAATTTTATCTTTATTTCAAATCTGTGTTCTACTGAGAATAACAGCATAGCACACGGTGTTCTTATAAAGAGCAAATAAAATATCTCATATAAAATTTTAGAACGGTCTTTGTCTCATATGATATCTTAAAATACTGTAGCATTATATTACAATTGTAAAGCATCCTTATAGAGAGGTGCTTCCAACCCAATGTGATATGAGGCAAACCATACAAGACAAAATTTTAGGTACAGAATGAATTAGCCATTTTGACATAGTCAAATCACTAAGCTTTCTGAACGTCGTGCTGTTACTTATAAACCAGAAGAAACAATGGCATCCTAAAACTAATGTAAATATTCAGTATATCTTAATTAAATTTGAATATTTATATCTAGGTATTATCATGAATGTTTCCAAATTGAATATGTGCATACTATGCATTCATTATACCTGTCTTGAAAATGAGTGCTAAGGTAGCTGAACTTCTAGGTTGCTGGAAAACATTAGATTCATTTGCCTGCCAAAACTTGAAATGCTAGGAGTGTTTAACTTGGCAGCAAGTACTGGAATGAAAACTGGAACAATTTGGTTAAGAATAGCACGGCCCTGCTTAAGCATGATATACATGCATGCTGTTCATTCCGTATTTTAAAACTCATTGAACTGTATACACTTACAACAGAAGAATATTATGTTGGAAAATTATTTCTTGGCATGCCTGTTAAGGGGTTTTGAGGCTACAGTCTCATTTGTTTTGTGGACTATACCTCAGAGCCTATTAACTACTCAACCCCTGATTCACAAAGAAGCCCTACACCAGTTTCCAATGATGCTATATATATAAAATCACAAACACACTACCTCCTGTGGTAATCTATGCCAACCACACTAAGCCATGACTATTAGTGCCTGCTAGTTATATAATTTTATGACATACATTCAAAAATAAGAAAAATGTAGTCACCAATGTACTTGGTGATCATTTTGAGGGCAAATGGAAATATCCCTCAGTGCTTTTTTTTTTTTTTAAGTTTCTGGGTGATTGACAGCTATTGCAATCATGGATTCAGATAAAGACTGCTAAGGATAGTGTTAGGTTTCAGTAAGAATAGACTCATCATCAGACAGAGGTGGGTACAAGAGAGCTATCGCATACAGATAGATTCATGTAAAGTATGAAGCATTTCCTTCAGTTGTGTACCCATAGTTACCCACCAGAATCAAATAGATCACCATGAACAATTGATCATCCATGTAGCCCATATTAAAATGAATGAGTCACACAACAATATCAAAAGTGAGGAAGGGCTAGGTAGGAAAAAAAGGAAGATAGGGCAGAAAATGACAAAAGATGTGAAGAGAGGGTGAGGAGAATGCACTGTATATATGCATGAAGTCACCAAAAAAGCTTACATGATACTAAAATAAAATACCATATTCCACCGTTGCTGTTCCTCATAAGTAACTATAGGTAACCAGCATAAAACAACTTGTACTTGGAAGTCCACCTAAGTTAAATGATGTCACATGCTAAAGCTTGTTGCTGTTTTTTGAATTAGTGAAGAACAGATGGCATATTCTCAGAAAGAAATATATTAAGGATAGATGGCTGGGAGCAGCTTGTCAGCCTTAGTAAGTCAGTTAGTTCAGTCATCATATTTTACTTACATAACACCAGTGCCCTTAACACATGACTCAAATGTGTTTCCTGGGCATATTGGCTGTAAGTGACTGGAAGATTGAAAGTTTGCAGAAAAGAAAGACATTGTTCTGGCTTTTTAGTTCACAAACCATTGTATAAACAACAGACAAACAAAGAGAGAATTTCGTTCTTTCCCTGGTAATCTACTGATATTTTGAAACTATGCTACTTTCACACAGACAACAGAGCATGTAACCATGTTATATTCTTACCTCCCAGGAGTAGAATGGTATTTTCTGCAAAATAAGTTATCCATTAAGAGGTTACTACGGGTAGATAATACTTCATGAAATTTTCTTTCGTACTTGTATAAAAATATAAATAAATACATTTCATTCCCAAATCACAACTTAATTATCATTCCAGGATTCAGGACTAGGAGATGGTGCCAACCACATAATCGGTACCTTTTCCTTCCTTCATCAAATGTCTCTGGAAATGGTCCACCAAACATGTCCAGACAAGCATGTCTCTCTGATGATCTAATTCCATCAAGTTGACACTGAAAGCAAACAACTATACCATTCTGAAAATAATTTGTATAAGTAAACTAAACACTTTGATGTTCTATACATCTGGTATCTAAATTAAGATGTGCTGATCAGGCTTTAATTTAACTATATTTTTATCTATTTATCTTTATAATCAAATATATACATTTTAATACATTGCATGGAACCTCACAAACAGTTTTTGAACAATTATACATTTCCCATTCAGATCTAGGATCATTTCTGATGAGGTCAGCTTCTATCATCAGATGCTGTGCACAGTAAAGTCAGTCTGCCTGAATTGAATTGAATACACAATGATGTTATCTCCATAAAGCTGATTTACATGCCATTGGATGTTGGAGAATTTGCCTCTGGTTTAGAGGTCTATGGAAATGGTTACTAACATAAAACTGTTTTCCTCTACTGAAAGAATCCTTGAGTTTTCACCAACATATTTATTCTGAATTTTGACAAGGCAGGTTGACTCTGAGCTTTTCTAGAGTGATCTTATCCTGTATGTCTTGTGTTCCCTGCCACTAAAAATCCAGGCAAGCCTTGACTTTTTCTTCTCCTCCACAGCAAGTTTCTAATTTAGCAAATATCATGTATTAGTGTGAACTGGTTGCATTTATAAAGATTATTGGGTTGATGGCCACTCAGTTCATGAAGAACAACTCTCTGCAAGAGCACCCCATATGTTCTTACATTTAAAAATCTAACATGTTCTTGTAAAAATGGTGAGATCTGTTCTTAACACAAAAGATCCAAGAAGTTGAAGCTAGCAGAATTGAAATCAGGAAGCTTTTAAAATAAAGAACAACTTGGAAAAAATGATAGTATTTTTAAATGTAATGAAAGTTATAATGTCAAGGAAATGTTTAAAGAATAGTTTCCAAAAAGATACTTATTAAGAAGTTTGTACACATCTTCTCAGCATTTTCCCTTGGCGTTAAGTGATCGATTCTACAAAAATGAACACTGGGGCTTAGGAGCTGGCTCCATCAGTAATGTTCTTGCAATGTAAACATGAACACATGAGTTTGTATTCTCAGTTTTCACTTAACAGATGTGGCCTGCACACTTTATCATAGCTGCATATATTATCAAAGCTTCACCCAGCATCGTAGCTGCACACATCATCAGGTACATGCAGCATCGTAGCTGCACATATCATCAGGTGCACACATCGTCATAGGACTAGGAAAAGAAGGACAGAAGGATTTGGGGGCTTTTCCAGCATAAGCCCAGACTAAGTAGTATGTTCCAGGTTCAGTGAGAAAACCTGTCTTATAAATAAAGGAAGACATTGACCTTCCATGACTACACATGTGTATATACAACAACAGCATGTACACATATAAGATACATCACACATATAAAAAAATATGGATACTTCAAAGCCAATGAACTTAAGGTAGACTTAGCAATGAGATTTGAAATTTAATTGCCATTACAATTCAAATATTCTGATTTGGTTCCTCAGATGAAGTTAAAATGGTGTTCATTTCAATGGCTAAATCCAGGGCGTACTATCAGAAAAAATAATATATTTCCATCCATTTAAGAGGAGACAAATTACTTATTTCATCTCCTTTAGCTAGTTAAAACTAAGTGAATATCCTATATCTTGCCAAGTGAATATCTTTAAAGCATGATCAAAATTGGTTCTGTTAGCTCTCTAGGTAGCCAGTTGCTACTAATAAAAACTGCGGAATAATAAACCAAACAAAAATGGCTAACTTTTGTGTTTGGGAGAGTCAGTCAGAATTAACTAACAGTCATATTAATCAAGGGTCATTTTGCTGCCCTAGTTCATGAGCAAGTATCATAGAATTGAATGAAAGCGCTGTGTGCCTGTGTGTGTGTGTGTGTGTGTGTGTGTGTGTGTGTGTGAGAGAGAGAGAGAGAGAGAGAGAGAGAGAGAGAGAGAGAGAGAGAG
>JANHMN010000007.1:23160726-23184574 GCA_030674055.1 Rhabdomys pumilio
TGGTGATGGTGATGGTGATGGTGATGGTGATGGTGATGGTGATGGTGTTAGGCTCTGGTCCTAGCACATTCTGCAGTTATGACAAACTGTGGGAAAAAGGTTTTGTGGCTGGGTTGGTACACTAATCCCTCCTGTGAGACCCTACCTGGTTACAGAGAACAGCCAGATGGCTGTTTCAGGCTCCCTGACATTACTAGTAGTCATTACTAGTAGTCTTCCTTAGAATCACCCTTGCAGATTCTGTTTCTACATTGCCCAGGAGATGGTCTTTTCTTAGGAGGAAAGCTGCAATAGATATACAGTATATGAGAGAACAAAATTTTAAAAACTAAATGTTACAAACATTAAAGCTTTTTAAAGTGCTATTTGTTGCCACGTTTATAACCCAAAATAATATTTTGCTTTGTATTTGACTGACAGAACAATATAAAATGATTTAAGTTTAAATACCAAGCTGGTCAGTGGTGCCAGAGGCAGAGGCAAGTGAACCTCTAAGCTGGCAGGCCAGCATGTTCCAGGACAGCCAGAACTCAACAGAGAAGCCCTGTCTTGATTGATAGACAGACAGACACATGATAGATAGATAGATGATAGATAGATAGATAGATAGATAGATAGATAGATGATAGATAGATAGATAGATAGATAGATAGATAGATAGATGATAGATAGATAAGATAGACAGGTGATAGATTCAAATATTGATTTTTTTGTTTGTTTACTCTTGTATAATGTTTGTTTATATACTCTTGTAAAACCTTATAGCTGTCATATTGCACTATAGTGTGTAGTTTGATCAGACTTAACAGGGCACATTTTTAGCATTTAGGAAATGCGAAGTTCTTTTATGTGATATCCGCACCATTCTACACCCCTGCCAGTGGTAAAGATTTCCTATTTCCCACATTTTTGCCAGCATATTCTTGTTCCCTCTCATCATAAAATAACAAGTTCCCTTTCATCACTGAAACACATCCATGCCTGTTCGCATTTCTTCCTCATACCATTCTTTATCCAAATTCCATTCCAGTCACCCAGTAGCCTACCACAAGTTATCATAAATTAACTTTCATTTTAATGAATTTTATATAAATGAACAGATACAATATGAAAACACTATAGTCTAGTCTTTGTCATTCTGCATTATTATTGTAAGATTTACCTACATAGTGAAGCTGTCAAAAATTTATCACCATTATTTAGAGCAGCATTCCACGTTAAAGAATGCAGTTGTTTTTATTTTTTATATTAATATTATATTTAGTATTAGTATTATATTTAGTATTTTTATTTTTCCAGATTTGAGTCATTATAATGAATATCTAGCATTTATACATGTGCCTCTGGACACATTCCTTCATTTATCTGGTGACTATCTTTAAGAATGATGCATCTGGGAGACACAGCGCATGAATTTTTAGCATTTAGGAAATGCCAAGTTCTTTTCCGTGATATCCGCACCATTTTACACCCCTGCCAGTAGTAAAGACTTCCTGTTTCCCACATTTTTGCCAGCATTTGATGCTTTTTTAATGCTAGCCTGTCTAGTAAATGTGAGGTAGTATACCACCGTGATTTAAATTTGCGTTTCTTGCATGGCTCGTGATACCGAACAGGTTTTCATGTTACCATTTTCTATTGTCATATTTTCCTTTTTTGTGTGAATTATCTTTTCATTATCTGCAACTATTGGCCCATATTTTTATTGGATCGATTGCCACTTTATGATTTAAAAATTGTTCCTCAGATATATAACTTTCAAGTATTTCCTGCAACTACATGGCTTGTGCTTTTAATTTCTAATCGGTCTCTTTAAAGAGTATTTTTTTATTTAAAAAAAATGGATTTTACTGTCAGAAATTTCATGTAGCATCTAAGAAAATATTGACTATCTTAAATCACAAAGATTTTTCTAGTCTTATGGTCTTATGATTGTTATGCTATATTAGGTTATGGATCTTGTAGAGAAGGGAGGTAGAAATTTCAAGTAAGTAATTGTTTGCATGATTCCAAAGTGTTGGGCTTAGGATGATGCAAACTTAACACATGAATTTATTTTTGGGATTGTATTTACAACAAAATTATCAAAGATCTATCCTAATGAGTTTATGGGGAGTATCTAATAAACAAGAAAAAACATTTTGGGTCTGTACTTAAATTTTAAGAGTCTGAACATATAAGATGATTTTATATGTAATCTTAAAATTATATTAACAACACCCCAAATTTTATTTAAAGATATAAATGACATCACCAACCACCTCACATTTTAAAAATCTGTTCTGTCCTTTGAGAACGATTCTTTTTTTGTACATGCACCATGCATGTGTCATACCGCACATTTAGATTCAGGACACCTGGCAAGGTTGGTTTAACAAGACTGAGAGTGTTTGTTAATTTGTGAGTCACTGAGATATTTCTGGTCACATGTCGTCTTTTAAGCATTTTCATTTCTTCTTTCTGCTTGTCATGACTGAAATGACATAATCTTAGTTCTCATATCTAATGACGCGATAGGTCACTGAACAATGAAAGTAAATGTGGCACACAAGATAAAACTGGAAGTATCATTTAACTTAAATAGTTTCCTGCTTTACCGGCAAATGCAATAACAACACCCACGGTGGTGAACAATCTCCCTGATACACAAACACATAAAATAGACAACAGATTTTCACAGTGTCAGTTTCCACGTTGCTCCATCATTTTAAAAGGAAAAGCAGGGCAAGAAATGTCATCATTTTGTTACTTTTCTCAAAAATGTCTCTCTCTGTGTGTATACGCATATACACACATATACATACATATATATGCATCTGTGAAAAATTGAGTGATGACGTATCACACAATTCTAAGATGTGATGACATATCCAAATATATGGATATTGGATATCTTTGTCTTTTGGACATATCAGCTGCTCACAGTTGGTAGAGATTCTCTTTCACATGTCTCCCACCTAATGCTGTCACTGAAGGTTTAATGCACCAAATGATTCCACTATAAACTGTCTCAGATGATCTCTCTACTCCTTCAGACTGGTGATCTTTTTGAAGCTGATGGCTCTCTAAACCAACTTGCTAGGTAATATCAGTTTCCAACTGAGAAGGATGGGAACTCCCAAAAAACTGGCACAAAAAAAAAATCCTCCTTTTCTAATCCACTTGACCTGAATCCTACACAACCATCTAAATATGACATAGTTGCAGAACGGAACCCAAGACTATGGATAAAATGAATAGAAACACTGTATTATTTTAAAGGAAAAGGAAAAACCTAAAAATAAAATGAGAATACACAGCAAATCTGTTAAAAATATAAAAATTTCAAACTGTTTAAGCATGCCATATTCTTTATTCTCTGACAAACATAATTGTTGCAAAATAATGTTTCCATAAAAGAAGGCCATAAGTAAAAAAGAAAATTAAATAAACTTTCACCTATAAAGGAATACTTGCTTGGAACAGAATCAGAGAAACTGAGACATACAGCTTTCATTGCTTCTGAAAATGTGCAGATTTTTCAAAAAGCACTTTCCTGATCTATAAATACCACTTTGACTGGATACTCAAGAAAAAATTAAGATATCATTCCTTTAAAATGAAATCCTAATAACAAATGTTCTGTCTATGTTCTCATTCTTGGTATCTCACAGCTGACTCACCCCTTCATGGAGACTGCTAGTACAGCTATGACTAGAGTACGGCTCACTGGGGTAAAGAATTCACTGTGCCATGTCTAGTATCACCTGATTTGTTTCCACATTGCATTTTCTAATATAATAGTAATGTGCAGAAGTTATCATTAAGGGACTCGCTGCTCACCAACTGGCACTAAATTAGTTTCCAAAGGCCTTACTCAAAACGTGGTGTTGATTTGAGAAATTGATTTGCTGAACTGAGAAATAGCATAAATCTTCTACAGTGGACATGTGTGAGAAAGGGGAAAGGATATTGTCTTAGTTAGGATTTTACTGCTGTGAACAGACACCATGACCAAGACAAGTCTTATAAGGACAACATTTAATTGTAACTAGCTTACAGGTTCAGAGGTTTGGTCCAGTATCATCAAGTTGGGAGCATGACAACATCCAGGCAGGCACGGTGCAGGAGGAGCTGAGAGTTCTGTTTCTTCATCTGAAGGCTGCTAGCAGAATACTGACCTCCAGGAATCTAGGGTGAGGGTTTCAAAGCCCACGTCCACAGTGACACATCTACTCCAACAAGGCCACATCTCCAAATAGTGCCATTCCCTAGGCCAAGCATATTCAAAGCACGACAGATATCTTACTCATCTGCTTCTGCCATTGGAAAAACTGAAAATGAATGTATACACAAAATATCAAGTCTGTGTGGGTGTATAGGCATATACACACATATGCATACATATATATGCATCTGTGAAAAATTGAATGATGATATATCACACAATTCTAAAATATGATGATATATCCAAATATATGGATATTAGATATCTTTGTCTTTGGACATATCGGCTGCTCACAATTGGTAGACATTCTCTTTCACATGTCTCCCACCTAATGCTGTCACTGAAGGTTTAATGCACCAAATGATTCCACTATAAACTGCCTCAGATGATCTCTCTACTCCTTCAGACTGGTGATCTTTTTGAAGCTGATGGCTCTCTAAACCAACTTGCTAGGTAATATCAGTTTCCAACTGAGAAGGATGGGGACTCCACAACAACATGTGTACACTGTCAGACTGACTTCTCACATGTCACATCTGAGACTTGAAAACCCAAAGTATGGCTTCAATACACTTTTTTCTGTTCTTGGTAGCACCATTTTCCTTATTGAACTTGACATTGTGAAAAGCCTGGAAAAGTAGTTCCTGCTTGCATGACACCTGACCAATCCCTGTGAATCTGAGACTTGCCTGGTCTATATAACAAGTTTTAGGCAAGCCATCACTACCCAATGAGATTCTGTCTTTAAACCACAAAGTGATTTGAAATGTAAGCTTCATAACTACTTACTTCCTTAAAATAAATTATTTAATTATTTTCAACAAATAATTAACATTTGATATATATATGTATATATATCATGATAATTAGCATTCAAATTGTCATATTTCGTTATGAAATTTATAAATGAGTGCTGTATTTGTTGATTTTTTCTGTCCCATTATTTCTGCCTTTCTACCCAAGTCATCTATTTTCCATTTTCTTGAATTTATATTGTCAGTGTTTTATATTTCAACTCCCTTTTTAAGAGAGAGATATTTCTCATTTCTTCCCTAAATTATAAATGTATAATTATAAATTATTAAGGTATATTTAGGATATAGGTAAGATATTAAAAAAATACCTTTGAATTTAAAAAAGAACTTTATTTCTTGATTTACTTTTCTTTAAAAGTAAATAATAGCCCATTACAAAATGGTACTGCATTTAGTAACTTTGAGAAAACTGAAAAATTAAAACCAGACAAATGCTTCAAACTATAGTATATGGGATAACCAGAACAGTTTCCACTGGAAGATAGACAAATAGAAACACTGACAAATACATAGACAGATACACAAAAAAGACACAGGCATACATACACAGACACATAGATACACACACACACACACACACACACAACCATAAAAAGAAGTGTCAGTGACTGGAACATTAAATTCCTTCATCTCATGTTTCTAAGCATTGAGATGTTGACACTGTGATCCTGATTGTCTCTGCCCTGTCTCTCTATTTCAGTTAATGTAGAGTTGTAAAATCTTTGCATTAAGAGTTGGAACTCAAAGCCCCAGTGTAATTAGTTGATGTATTAATGTTCTTTGTAGATATTAATTGAACCTTAGTACCATGGTTTATTTTCCCAAACCCTGGCAATGAATGTCCTCGTAGAAATAAAAAATATAAGTCATTTCAGTCTCAAGCCAAACTACAGATTGTAATTTATAACACACTCAATATAATGTTCTGTGAGAGCCAAGCTTCTCAAGAGAAGAGTGGGAATCTAATGGCATAAACAAATATGCTTAAAGAATTAGAAACCAGCATCACCATTACTGTCACAGATACCAGAGAAAAATGCTAATAATAGAGCTAGCCCATAACAATTTAACTCAAACATTCAGTGTGTTACTAATGTATTATTAAAACTCCATTTAGCTAAATGTTAAATCTACAAAAGCAGAATATATGGAATGCTACATTTGATTTATGCCTTATCTTAACATTTGTATCTTTCTATAATGAGAGTATTATTTTAAGTAGGTCAGAAAAATAAATATGGTCATAAATATTAAAAAACATAATTTAGTTAGATAAATGCAAGTCATCAATAACCTCACAGTAAATAAAAAATTGAATTAACAATCACAAACACAGCTGTGAAATATTATATTATAACAAGTCAACTTCATAGTAAAATGAATGACAAATTCTCTAATATATTCACTTTTCTCCATTTTGTGATGTCAAGCACTCACTTTAATTTTATACAATAATATAGGCATGTATAGAATAAGATGGTGATTCAGATGAGGCATTCACTGTAGGGAAAATGTCTAAATAATTAAGCAAAGAGCACATGAATTATCCCAAAGCCAGTGAAGTGAGACAAATACAAACTAGGAAAACAAACAAACAAACAAAACAAAACAAAACAACAACCATCTTGCAAACATGTTGTTCAAATCTCTTGGCATGGAAATCATGGAGTAAAACCAATATATTGATAAAATGCACCAGAAAACTAAAAATTAGTCTTCTTTTCTTCCAATGATCAGTGAAGAGAAGAAATAGCAGTATTCTTTCTAGTTCAAGAGTAACTATTGATGTTATATTCTATTAATAGATGTAGACAAAATATTCACAATAATCAGCTTTAATATGCCTGTTAATTTTTTCAATTTGGATTAAACTGTTTCCCATTTAGAATGTAGCCTGGAGGCCTTATTTGATTTTATAACTCCCAGAGGAACCGTATTCCTTATTTAAAAATAAACAAAAAAGTTTTGTAAATATGGACTCAGTCCACGGTAAAGTGTGATAAATAAAAAGGGGCTTAGTCTTTTGCCTAGCATCCAGGAAGGTAAATGAACTTCAGACCCTGAATTTACCAACCACAAATCATGACTCTAATTCATCCATAACTTTCTTATAATTCTATTTTTCTCAACTTATTCTATAATTTATGTCTATCTAGTGCCAGCTTCTCCATAATGTTCAGTAGTTTAACATATACAAAGAGAATTTGGTAATATTGTAACCTCATGAATTTATAATTTGCTAATAAATTGAGGATATGTGTTGCTGAGTTTTTCACTATTGAATCAGACCCATTCAATTTCCTTTTCCTTCTCTTTCTTTACTATGATTAAATACAGCAAATAAGTTTGCAGCATATTTTTCTGATCATGAATTTTACTAATCATAAACAACCTGATATTACTACAGATAGTTATATACTACCAAGAAATAAAATTAAATAATTAATTATTCCATTTATTCTTAATTTGCCCATCCCCTGTTCCCAAATTCTTTTAAAAGTATTGTTTGTTCCTGTCTCTTTTCTTCTGGCATTCCAGTATACGTTCCACATACGTAGCTACTCTTTAGATATTAGGCATTCTGTTCTTCTGTGTCAACCTTTCATTCTTTGCTTTCAATTTTGGAAGTTTGTGTTAACCACCTCAAGTTCAAAGGTTCTTTTCCAAACTATGGCCAATCTACTAACAGTAATCACAGAAACATATTCTGTTACAGAATATGGGTTTGTTGTTTTTGTTGTTGTTGTTTTGGTTTGGTTTGGGGTTTTTTTGGTTTTTTTGTTTGTTTGTTTGTTTGTTTGTTTGTTTGTTTGTTTTTATCTCGATCATTTCTTTTGACTCAGTCCTAGAATTTCTTTCTCTGCTTATGTTAGCTACTTTATTCTTTCATGTGCTCTGCTGTGACCAATAGGGACCTTAGCCTATCAATCATGTTTTTAAATTTTCCTAGTGTGGTTATTATAGTGTTTTTAGAATATCTGAGTCTGGTCTGGCACTTCTGCTACCTATTAAAGGTGTTTTTCAATACCTCTTGCAATTTCTCATTGAATAATAGATATGATGAATAATAGTTATTCCATAAATGGTGTGCTGTGGGAAGGGGGAGAGGTCAGGGAAGCACTCTCAAGTCTATGGGTGGATCCTTTTCATTTCATTGTGTTCCAGGTCTATGAATACAGAAATTTTTCCAATCTCTTTTAATTTACATGTGACAGAAACACTAGAGGGAGGAAAGACTTGAAGGTTTTATCCCTTGTCCAATGAGTTACAACCCAGTAATCTCTTTTGAAGATGAAATGTGTTAAGAATAGAATGTTTATAAATATTGCAAATGGTTAATTTCCCTATTATCCTCAGCAAGTATGAACTATCTTTCTCTCATTATGTTTTGATAACTGGATATAGCTTCATGGATGGAGCAATCATAAGTTTTCATTTCCATGATCCCCTGGGCTTCTAACACTAGACTTGACCTACTGAACCTCCAGTGACCTAAGTGATAGTTGTAAATTAGGTTTTCTTAAACATTACAAATTTTCATATGAGAATTTTCTCTCATGGATAGCTATTCTGCTAAATTCTGATAATTATGTCTTCTTATCTCCCAAGTTTGGAGCCAGTTTTCCTTTGTTTTATGACAGATGCAAGAATTGTTCACTTTCTGCTAGTTTGGTGCAATACTTCAAATGTAATGATGATTTCTTTGATTTTTATGTATTGAACCAGAAAACAGATATCTCTCAAATCTGTCTTCTACCAGTTTATATTGCTCTCTGAATTATAAGTTCCTAGACTCTGAAGTACATATCATCAACGTACTGGATTTTTAGGTTTACTCTCAATTAGATGTATAGGCAAAAGATGAGTAGAGTAGTTCTTTCTTCTATTTTTCACCCACTTAATTGCAATGTCCATGCCAATAGATTAATGTCCCACTACTGTTTCCCTTCTCAGTGCTAGCTATCTGTGCTAGAGCAATGATCTCTTCTTGTCATTGATTTTTAAGAACAAAAACTGTTTCTCATTGTTGCTGATCTCTTATTATGCCTCCAATTTACATATATTCCCTTCAAGGAAAAGACTCACTCAAACCTTCTTCATTTGAACCTTTTAGAATAAACTATATATCTATTTGAAACTAAGTTAACAGAAATAAGACACAGAACAAGAATCCAACCAAGGTTAGGCTATTTGAGTCTTCTCTGCACTATCTATAGTTAAGGTAGCAAGTAGAGGAAAATGTCATATGCTTAAAATATTTAAACTTTTAAAATCTCAAATTGTTTGGAGATGCCTAAGGCTAGATTGGTGGCATGCTGAAGGTCACATGTCTTTTGCCCACATCACTTACACGTAAACAAACTCCCTTCTCATGCATTCTGTCTGTAGCTTTATCAGAGGCACCTAGTATTTCCTACTCAGTGTAACTCTCCCCTGACACTCAGAGCAGGCATTTTCTCCTGCACTCTCTTTTGCTGTCCAGCCACATTCATGAGTTTCTCAAGTGCTTTATCACATGCGTGACGAGAAGAATTGCCCTGACATCTCTTCTCTTTCTCCTTCAGTTAGAGCCCCCTTTAAGCAAACGTGTCCTCAAAACAAAATTAATCACCTAGATACAGATTTGTTCATTCAACTTTGTTCTTAACATTTTATTCAATGTTTTTTTAATTGGGTATTATATTTACATTTCAGATTTTATCCCATTACTCTACTTCCCCCCACCACCCAGAAACCTCCTATCCCATGCCCTCTCCTCATGCTTCTATGAGGCTGTGCCTTTACCTACCCCCCTACTCCCACCTCCCCATCCTCACATCCCCCCTCCACTCAGTGTTCGTCCTTTATGGGACCAAGAATCTCCTCTCCCACCTATGCCTGACAAGGCCATCCTCTCCTACATATACAGCTGGAGTCATGGGTCTCTCCCTATGTGCTCCCAGGCTGGTGGTTTGAGACCCTGGGGAGCTCTGGTTGGTTGGTATTGTTGCTCTCCTCATGGGGTCACAAACCCTTTCTGTTCCTTCAGTCTTCTCGCTAACTTCTCCATTGGGAAACCCTTGATCAGATCAGTGGTTAGCTGTGAGCATCTGCCTCTGAATGTGTCAGTCTCTGGCAGACCTCTAAGGAGACAGCTATATCATGTTGTTGTCAGCATGCATTTCCAGCCATCCACATCAGTGCCCAGCTTAGGTGACTGTACATAGAATGGATACCCAGGTGGAATGGTCTCCAGATGGCCCCTCCTTCAGTTTCTGTCCCATGTTTTGTTTCCATATTTGCTCTCTTGAGTATTTTTATTCAATGTTTTATATAACTCAATCTGTGGATGATCCAAAGAGAATGTTTTATTATTCTTTTTTAATTTTCTCAATAGCTTCTCAATTTTAGATTTAAATGTCTCCTGTTTCTTCATGTTGATTAACCTTAGTTTTATGACCACATCTTATCCACCACCGGTGTTTCCTTGTAGCTCGAAATCCAAAATAAAGGTCAACTTTGTTTTGCTTTAAAATCATTGCCAATGTCCTCATCTCCATTAGCAATCTCACTGCACTTAGTTTCAACAAAGACTTTAAATGAGGGCTATATTTCTTATTTCTTTCACACTGATTTTTCACACAGCATTTTTTAAGAATAAATCTTAGAACTCAAACTAAGTAATACTATATGTTTTCAGTACCTTTACATTAAAGATGGACTAATATCCTAAAGCCTCCCTAATGGCTTGTAGACTAGATATGGTAATAACCTTGCCAATTCGGTCTTCATCCTTCTAATTTACAAGATTTCTTGTTTTACTGCTGCCTCATGCAGCTTCTCTCAATTGACCAATAGCACAAAACAATTTTCAGTCCCAGATTGTTTGAACATGATCCTCCTTCTGCCAGAATTATTTTCTCATTTCCTTGCATAGTTTCACTTCAGCAGATAATAATATTGGAATGTCACTTCCAAATCAGATCTTACCTCCCTTTGTCTAAAATAAGGTCCCGGTATTAAGAAATGAATCTTTAAAAATGTTTCTTTATTATCATCTATCATAATACAATATTTCTTTTCTCAACCATAACTGATTACAATTTGCATTTCATTATGTTTTGTTTTCAAACCTTGTTGTGTGTTTTCAATACCAGAATGTAATTTTTTAAAATATAAAAAAGACATATGCATGTGCATTTTCCAAAAATGTAGAATGGGATGACGAGTTGTAAAAGGGATTAACTATTTTCAAATGACTACTTAATTGTTAGAAACATTCTTCTTGCTTTTCTTTGAATTGGGCTAGTATATTAATCTTTCATGTTGCATTTTTAGGTAAAGTAACTGCCTTTATCTTCCACTTCAGAGAAATCTCTCAAATGTTTCTACTAAGTCACTATATTCTGCCCTTTTACTCACTCAATATAAATGATGAATGGCAAACCTAGTGAAAAGATTCAAGAACTCCATTACAGTCAACATCATACTACCTAAAGACAATTTTGAAGCAATTCCACTAAAATCTGGAAGAAGACAGAGCTCACCCCTATATCTACACCTTTCCATTGTAGTGCTAGAATAACTAACTAACCGAATAATACCAAAGATGAAAATTAAATTGATATGATTCAGAAAAGTAGTCAAATGTATACAAATTTGAGACTGGTATAATCTTATGAATATATCACATATTTCCAACAAAAACTAGAAATTATCTACAACTTCAGCAAAGTTACAGGATACAAAAATTAACCTTAAAACATCAGTAGATTTCTGTAAACCAGAGCATGCATGTTGAGGAATTAAATATGATAACATCCACAATACACTCAAAGGAAATTAAAATCTAGAAACACATTTTATTGTTGTTGAAAGAACTTTATAGGGAAAACTTTGAATCCCTAGAGAAAGATATTTAGGAAGACACTGGAAGAAGAAAAGGCCTCTGACCTCTGATTCCCTGGATTGGTCAAATTAATATTGTGGAAATGACCATCTTATAAAAGGTAATTTACAGATTCAATATAATCCTAATCAAAATACCCACGACATTCTAGAAAAAAATTCTAAAATTTATATGGAATCACTAATGAACCCCGATTGCCAAATGAACTTAAAGAACAATGTTGGAGAAATTACCATTTCAGTCTTGAAGCAATATTCAAAGGCTACACTATTTAAAAAGTAAAAAAATCAGCATGATACTGGCACAAAACCAGACATGGAAATAAAAGGAACAAAGCAGGTAGACATTAAAATAAATGGAATAAAACATAATGCCCACACATGAATTAAGGAAGTTACAGTCATCTAATATTAAGACAGACATCTATAATATACTATAGAAAAAAGTGATACTCGGAAAACTGGGTATCAGCGTTTAGAAGAATGAAATTAGACTTACATCTATCACTTTGCACCAAAAACAAATCAACTACAAGTATATAAAAGCCTGTGAAACCACTAGAAGAAAATATAGGTAACATCCTACAAGATATAGACATAGAAAAAGACTTCCTGGCTAGGAGTTGATTTGCTCAGGAATGAAGAACAATAGTTGACAAATGAGATCTCATGAACCTAAAAGGCTTTTGTACATCACAGAAAACAACCGAGTGAGGAGGGAGTCCACAGAGTGAGAATCTCAGGCAAGGCTACACCCAATTGCAGAATAATATGCAGAATATATAGAAAAGTCAAAAAATTAAAGATCAAGAAAACAAATGAGTTTGTTTAAAACTGAACTACATACCTGAACAGAGTTGTCTAAATATAAAAGAAAACATTCAAGGTGCAGTTTGCATGCCTTTAGTTAGTAAACAGGCATACAGATCTTGGTGAGTCCAGTGTCATCCAGGTCTACATAATAAGTTCTAGGACATCCAGTCAGTATAGAGACATGTGGAAACAGGACCCTCATTCTCTCTTGGCAGTATTGCAAACTAGTGCAGGCATTCTGTAAATCAGTGTGGGAAGTTTAGAAAAAGCTAAAAGTACATCTAAAGTATGACCCAACGATCCCACTTCTTAGTATACAACCAAAGGAACCAGCATACTATTACAGAGATACTTCTCAGTTAGTTTATTGCTACTCTGTTCATAATAGCTAGGAAATAGACACTCAGGCATTCAACTAATGAGTGGATAAAAGAAAAATGACATGGATTTATTCCTTCTTCTATTGCTCTGAGAGAATATATATATATATATATATATATATATATATATATATATATATATATATCATACACATACACATACACATACACATACACATACACATACACATACACATACACATACACATACATATACATATATTCTGAACCACAAGTCTGCTATATTTAAAAGTTTAGAACAAAAATAACATCCTTCTCAATCTAAGCATGCTTACAAATTATATTACATAATAAGATATTAAACATGTTTTAAAATAGTTTGTAGCCATAGAAAGAAGCTATGGGATTCTCCTAAAAGATCTTCAGTGGTTGTATTACATAGTTGTATATATTTCTATGAAGGTGTACATATTTGCCTTTATGTCAGAATATAAATAATTGACCTGTTAATATACAACTAAATTAGACTATAAAATATTGATATCTTACTATTGCTATCATACATCAAAACATAGACACGCTATCAAAAATCGGGAAAAAAATCAAAACAGAAAAATGTAGAAGCTTGACATTAGGGGCTTGGTTTGTTTTGTATTGATTTGGTTAGCTACTCTCCTAATGGATGATCCTTCCTTGTCTTGTGACAACCTGACTCTGATAGTCATGTGTAGTTCTACCTCTATGTCCCCTTTCCTATTAATCTCTTTTTCTCCTATGG
Source organism: Rhabdomys pumilio (assembly GCA_030674055.1). Taxonomy (NCBI): domain Eukaryota; kingdom Metazoa; phylum Chordata; class Mammalia; order Rodentia; family Muridae; genus Rhabdomys; species Rhabdomys pumilio. Next base: position 23,174,569 of record JANHMN010000007.1, read on the forward strand.
AAACCAGTCATATTGATCAGGACATAATAGATAATCATATATACTAAAGTTGTATTTTTTATGCTAATTATAAAGCAAGTTGCTTTCTTCAGAGGAGAGTTCTTATGTTTATGCCCTGGAAAGAAGTAGAAAGAAACTCAGCTACTCAAAGGCATTCTCCTCTTCTTACAACTGGGTCCCCAAGTTCTCTGAGACAGCATACTGTGCTTCAGTGTCTTTACTGGGAAACAAAGATTTGGGGATCCTGAAGTGTCAATCTTGACACCAGCTTTTCAAAGTTTCTCAGGCTTGAATGTGGTCAAAATAGGTTTTCAAGGCCAGGAGACATGTTTTCATAGCAAAGCTGATTAAAGGTAAGAAAAGTTCTGTCTGAAACTAGGGCAGCTTCAGCCAGGTCTGGTGTAAAATGATACCTGCTGGGTTGTTTGCTTGTTGTTTGTTTTTCTAGCTACCTGCTCTGTGACAGAAATAAATTAGACACCTGAAAACAACCCCCCAGGACAAAGTTTTCCAAGCTGAGAGAGTATATAGACTCCATGTATGTAATCTTAGCCACTTGCACCCAGCCCTAGCAGCCAATATGCTTTGCACGTGAGACTGTCAATTCACAAGTTCCCCCATCAGACTCTTGTTGGTCATTAAGTGGTAGAAAACGTCTTGCATGCGCAAGAGCAGTAGTAGGTTGCTCACATCAGTGGTGCTAGAGGACAGGGCTGTGATAAATGTGCCCCCAAATACTGGACAGTCTCTGGTAGACTCCACAGACCAGCAACTCCAGTCTGGACATTGGAGAAGTTTACAGAAATTCTGCACCAGCCTTCCAAGCATTGCTTCCCTGGGTTCCACAGCAGCCAGTGCCTCCCAATTTCATCTGTTCTAGATCATCTGCCCTGACCCTCCCTCCCAACAATCCAATTTAAATGCAATAAGAATGTGGTATTCGGTTGTTGGAAGTGTAACACTTGTTTGGATGTCAAAATGTTCTGGCGAATCTTAAAATTCCATTTACTGCCTATAGCTAGAGTTAAGTAGTGATGCTCCCAGCTGCAGCCCTCTCTATGGGATGCACATGAAGTGGATCCTTAGACACTGTAGGAACTGTTAACAAAATACACACATTCACATCCTCCATTCTCAATTAGCTGTACCAGTTGAGTACACACGACAAGGGAAATAGGTGAAATGAGTTCATTTAAATGTTCACTAGCCCTTCCAACGTTCAGTCGGTTGTAGTGATGGTTCTTCTCCAAAGTATGCCCTTCAAAGGATGTGGAATACAATCTGCAAGTGTACAAGAAGATATGGAGTTTATAATCCTATCCATGCCATTATAGATCTTCGAGGGCCTATTTACGAGGTATTTTTACAACATACCTTATAGTATGGTACTAATTCTATTTTGCATACAAGTATACAATGCATAAATATACATCTTTAGACTGCACATTTAAAGCTTTTTAACTGATTATCCACCACAAAGCCAGGTTTTGAGAGATTGTTGCTATCCAGGGTGTTAAGACAGATAATCGTTTCAGCTACGCACAGATACTTACTGAAGGCAAACATAAGGATAACTGGGAGGATTCCTGCTGGACCCGTAATAAAAAATGTATTTATGGGACATTATAATAGGTAACATTGTACTTATTACAGAGCCTTTAATTTGTACCACTAAAACATTTCATACTCTGGCTTCATTATAGAATACAGACATTTATTGCTAAACAATGAGCAAACTGCATGTATAAATTTGCTTACTGATAAATCTCTGCTTCGCTGGTTCATTGTGAAAGAGAAAAAATGCATAGAGATGAGGGGTTTTTAAAAAACTCATCTTAAAATGAATTAAGAAGGTTGAAAAACAATAGAAAGTAGAAACGCAGGGGTGTGATAGCTTTATGTATAGCTCAATGGAAGAGAGGAAAGGAAGAAAAAACAAAGACAAAGATATTTTTATGCAAGGAAAATATAAAAATGTCAGGCATGAAATTAAAGGTAAAATACCTTTGCTATAAACAATATAGCCTTGCCAATTGTTCTGAGTGAGAATTGGGTGGGATTGATTGTGCCAAAATTAGATAAAGCACTAGCTAAACAAAGCGCTTCTGGCATCCTGAGGCAGGAGCCAGAAAGTACAAGAAAGATCGGCTCAATGGCACTCTGCCATCAGATTCCAATGAAGCTAATCCACACTGCGAAGTTCTGAGCGGTGTAGATTTTCCTTGTTGTCTGTTCTCACAGACAATCATTAATTTTAAGTGCAGCCTGTGCAGGTGCAGAGAGTCCCTACTGTTCTGACATTGTGCTGGAGTATTTCCAGACTTGCAAGCTGGTCTAGTCCTTGAGTCCCTTCCACTTCGCTGCCTCTCAAATTCACTTACACCTACAGCCAGCCAGTTAGGGCCAGATCAGTTTTCCTGGCATCCAGGGAGGTTCATTTTTTAAAAAGTATGCAACTAAAATTTCATAAACTTATTCAACAAGTGACAGTAGAAAAACCCAGTCACTCACATGAACCACGTAGCTATCTGTGAAGGGGGCATAGTCGGTACTCTTCTGACTAACTAATCACTACTCTGGACTGGATTTCTAATATTTTTTATGCTGAAGGACATGTAATATGTGTGCTTTGTGCTCTAAAGCGATAGGAATTCTGTTTCACTCAGATCCAAACTTTCAGTATTTTTCTCCTCCTTCTGCATTCTACCGATATTTAAACACTGAATTACATTCTTTGAAGTGAAAACTTGAAGAATTGTAGCTACAATTAGCCCTCTGAGTTGAAGACATTTGTGTCTTGAATTTTAATTCCAATTATACAGCTTGCAAGCAAATGCCGGATGGACCTGTTTTCCTCTCTATTTAGAGAAGGGAGGAGGGAAGGGGACATTGCACATGGCATCATTGGAGGCAAGCCAAGTGGCAGAGCGTTGGGGAAGAGCTGGCAGCCACACCATCTGAGAGATCAAACTGGCGACAACTTTCAATGCATTTCAAAAACAAGATGTAGTGTAGGATGACAAGGACAAACTTTCCAACAAAAGTCCTGAAAACCATTTTCCTCCCTCCCCTTATATGCGATTATCACTCCAGCTTCTAGCTTTCTAAATATTCCTACTTGATTTCAGCTATGTAGCTGTTTTGCGATAAATATCAAGAAAATCTTAAAGACTGTATTTTTTCCTAATCTTGGAAGATGTTTCAGGATCTTTGTAGGTTTTTTGTTTTGTTTTGCTTTGCTTTGCTTTTTTCTTTTTCCTTTTTTCTTTTTCTTTTTTTTTTTTAAATAGATCTAACAAACTAAGGGAATTTGGAGGTAACATCTTAAAAATGGAAATTATCAGAAGTAATCTTTACAAAGAAAAGTGGTCTGGCAGTTAAAATACTTTGCAGGCTACTGTGCCCATAATCAAGACCAGGATAACTTGAACATAATGGCCCTTTTTATGTGACAATCTTGGAACATGTCCAAGGCAGTCATCTCTTTAATCTCCAAACTATCACCACACTAGAGAGAAGTACAGTCTATCAAAGCTCCATTTTCCAGATAGTAAATTTGCAATGCAAGAGATTTAAGTCTTACTTAATGGTCCAGAAGAAAAAAAAAGTGGGTGGTATTTTGAAACGTGTAAGCCTAGCTTGTTGTGTATGGCTCTTTCCATTTACACACATATTTTGGTGAATCCGGGGAAGACATAGTGTCTTGTTCAAAAGAAAACAGTTGTTGAGGAAATATACTCGGTCATTAGAGGAGAATGGGCTATGGACAGACATGGCTCTAAGAAGACACAGCTCAACCTCATTCATGTATACATCCAGTATAATCTGTCTCTGGCCACAAAAACTTTACTTTGACACAGTGAGAAATATATTATGAGGGGATCTCCACATAATGAATAGAAAACTGGAGTTACTGGCATTTGGGGTTGATAAATCCGATCAAGGGGGTAAAGGAATAATCCTGACTTTGGGTACAGTGTCCTCTAGCCCAGCTTTGTACTGAAACTGCTTATTCTGATACTCTCTCATGGTTGTCTTTGTTTTCACTCGGAAAAAAGAACCTATTCACCAGCACCAACATTGTGTCCCAACACTTAAATCAGTCACAACATAACAATGACTACTTCATAAGATTTAGCTCAGTAGAGGCAATGCTCGTAACTACAATAATTATCAATAACTAGCAACCGTCATTGTTATCCATAAACAATACACATGTTCTGAATAAGAAATTCTCACATCTTCTATGAGATAGAGACTATGATTAATGTAGAAAATTGGGCCAAGCTAGGTTTCATAATCTGCCAAACACACAGAGCACTGCTCCTTCACCATTTTACTGTCAGGAATATTCCTTCTGAATTTTTATCTTAAAAGTATCAGTCACTTTATAATCAGATTGCTTTATGAATAATAAAAATGCTTATAAAGTCTTATGTTCTATCTCCTGTACTGTGGGTAAATTAATTCACCAATTAATAATAGACATTACTAGTTACTTTTAAATCCATGTGATTTGGTTATCTGGCCTTTCTCCCCCCGGCCCCCAATACTAGGAATTAAACCTGTGGTTTTATACATTCTACGCATGCACTCCACCATATATTATACTCTAGACCTTTCCTCACTCTTGCTTTGAGGCAGAATCTAATTAAGTTCTTCACGCTGACCTTGAACTCACTGTTGTTCAGATTGGCCTTGACATTGTGCTTGCTCCAGCCTCCCTAGTAGCTGGGATTATAGATTTATGCCACACACCCAGATTGGCAAGCTGCACTCGAAAATCTTTCACTGTTTTTGTTTGATGACGTGTTTTGGCAAGTGGGCTGTTGTAACTATCTAACATTTCTATTTCAAAGATAAATTAAGAACAATTTCTATATGTTATAGCCTTCAAAATAATTGAATGGAATAAATGTTTTATAATCTCATTTTACAGAGGAGGCATAAATATCTTCATATCTTGAAAAGTTTGCTATGAAATGTCTTTAAATTGAGCATTGGGTGGATTATATGCCCTAGAAATTAAACCCATTCAAAACTTTAAAAACACATATTCAGGCAGTACATCATTCAATATTAACAATATATTTATATTAATAAAACATTGATATATTATTATACCACAAGTTATAATATGAATACTTTTGCATATTGTGGATTAAAGTCATAGTTTATAAAATTCAGATGATTTTAAATAAAAGGTGGTAAGTTTTCATTGCATATCATTATGCAGAATCCTAAAGATAGACTTATGATATCCCATTACAATCGTTGAACTCATCCTGAAACAATTCCTGGCAAAAGAGTCTAAGATATACCGACTCCCACAGTTAGCAGTTCCACAAATACACCAAGCTAACAGCCACAACATATTCACAGAGGACCTGGTGCAAACACAAGTTTGCTGCCTCAGACTCTGTTATCCCAGAGAAGTACTGTTTAGTTGATTCAGTGAACCATGTTCAACTGATGTCCTCTATTCTCTCTGACTCCTCTCTGTCTTTCCCTTCTTGCATGCATGGAATTCCAGAAGCTCTGAGGAGAAGGAGCCAGTGCATATCTCCAATTCAGATCTTCTCAGCATTATATCTGGCGGTGAGTCTCTGCATTCACTCCCATTTCCTGATAGGAGAACACTCTGACAACAACTGACTGGGTATGGCACCAATCTAAGTATATCAGACATAATTGACTCTTTTGCCTGTTCTTGGGACTCTTCCTCTGTTGGGTTTCCTTTTCCAGCATCCTCCGTGTAAAGGCTTCTGGCTTGTCATGCTGCATTTTGTTTTGTTGTATTTGGTTGTTGTCTCTTAGAGACCTGCTCTTTTCTGAAGGGGGTGGATCTGGGGATATGGAAAAGAGCTGGGAAGATTGAAGAAAGAGGAAACTGTGGTCAAGATGTATTTAACAAGAGAAAAATCTATTTTCGATGAGCAAGAGAGAGAGAGAGAGAGAGAGAGAGAGAGAGAGATCTTTTAAAAAAGGAAAAAGAAAGGAAGGATTCATGGATGGTTTCTTTGTAAAAGGTGTGTGTGTGTGAGAGAGAGAGAGAGAGGTGGGGGGGAGAGAGAGAGAGAGAGAGAGAGAGAGAGAGAAGAGAGAGAAAAGAGAGAGAAAAGAGAAAGAAAAGAGAAAGAAAAGAGAGAAAAGAGAGAGAGAGAGATGAAGGTATAGGTGATAATGGGGTCCAGAAGAGGGTGTTGGATCCCTGGAGCTGATCACAGGTTATTGTGAACGATCTGCTGTAGGTGTTGGGAACAAAATCCCAGTCCTCTGCAAGAGCATCAGCCACTCTTAACTGCTGATATGTCTCCCTAGTACCTTGAGCATGTACATTTAATATATGTCAGTTATTTACCATCATAAATTTACTTACTCCAACTGTCATTAAAACACCTGTTTTCCTTTTCTAAAAGAATACTTCTCTACTTTCCTATTATTGTAGTACAGTTCTTCTAAATGGAGCATTCGATCTTTGAACAGTTCATTAACAACATCTAAAAGCCCTACTCATCATTATATGACAAGATGAAATTATGAAAAGAAGACCCTGGAATACAGCCAGTTAGCCTGCCTGAAATGTGATAAAAATACAGGTACTCTTCAGTGCCTTGCACATAATTGGAACTCACTGAATGTGGGCTGATCAGTGATTACCGAGTTAGAACTGTGGGGAGGGTTGGATGTGCTCAGCATGTTCAAGCAGCTTACGGGTGTTGAGTAGAGTAAGTTACCTACAAACGGGGGGATTAGAAACAAAATGTTTTTAAACATTACCCTGAAGCATAACTTCAAATGCTCTATCATGCCAATGGACACCTGGAAAACCTGCACAGCAGATGGCAGAAGCTAATGCCCAGCTAAAATGAAATGGCTGCATTTTCAAAGGTCCCAGCTTTCCCCCTCAATGGGAGAGATACAGAGTTTTCAAATGTAGGCCAGTCTTCATTTGTACGTACAATATGGAAAAGGCTACAGTATACAGAAAGGATATTTTAAGCTCAAATGTAGTAAAAAAAAAAAAAAAAAAAGCGAGCTCCTTAAACGTTTTTATTTAATTAACTATATGTAATGTGTTTATATAAATATGCTAATAATAAAGCTGTCAATAATATCATATATAAATATGTTATGGCAAAATAATTTTATAAATATTGTTAAGTGACATTTCACAAATATCATTTCATAATTGTGTCTGATAAGGCAACAAATAAACTCATGTCTTGTTTTGATTCCATAAATATGTATTTAGTTATCTATTTTATTTTACCACATTAAATAGTATGATTTTACGTTAAATCGGTTATTTCATAATTGTTGACTATGCCTTACTCACAATAGATGTATCATATTTTCACTCTTCAAATAGTCCATATGTCTTTATTTCTTCTTGCTATTTAATAGGCAGGAATATAGAAAGGCATTCTCATTAGAGGCACTTAAGAGGAAAAAAGTAATCAGACTAGAATGCAAAAGGAGAGGAGACACTGAGATCATGAGCAAGTACATGGTTTAAAAACATACAGAAGTAGTTATTTTATCCTAGTGCATGCGTGGCACAAATATCCAGGTAGCTTTTTGTATATCATTACAGGACATACCAAAAAGAAGCATATAGACTAGGACCAACCATGACTTGCCACTGGGATACCTAGTCTCAGGTTATTAGTCACCCAAGCAGCATCAATAGAGGCTCTATCTCATGGATTGTGCCTAAAATCAATTCAAATATAAGTTGGTTATGCCCACAATCTTTGTGCCAACATCATATCTTGTAGATAGAACACCATTGTAGATCTAAGAGTTTGTAGTTGAATTGATGTTTACATCTTCCATTGGTAGCATACAGAGTAGCTTCCTTTACCAAAGATGCTAGAACGTAGGAGTAAGGTTATATGTAGGCGCGGCACCAGCTCCACTTCTCCGTGTTCTGTGAGTTGTGTGTTGTCTTCAACAATAAGGCCTAGCTGTTACTCCTGGAGAGCAAGCCATAATCCTGGCAACAGTCTGTGTTTGAGGGGAGGGATTCCCATGAGACCCTTTTGGCCAACAAATAGATTATAGATAACCCGTCCTAGTTTATTTAGTGACAAGAGAACTCAAGCTGGAGTTGTGTTGCCCTCATTGTTTGACAATTATTTGACAATTTCATTGAGATCATGTTCATATTTGTACGTATTTTAAGAAGCTTCCACAATATTAGGTTTTATGTTGTCTTGTAAAATGCCCTTGAATTTAGCTGTCTCTATATTCCCTCCTACAACGCTCCTCCAAGCCTCCTTGCCACTTGACCCTCCCATTTCTACCCCTATTTATCCATAATTATCTATTTTATTTCTCTTTCCTATGGAGATCTATTTGTTCCTTATACTCCTTACTCTATACCTACTCTTTGTGGTTCTATGGATTGGATACAGGTGACTGACTTAGCAGACAATAGCCACACATAAGCAAAAAGGTAATTGTCTTTCTGGGTCTGAGTTACCTCACTCAGAATGATTTTCTTTTAGTTCTATCCATTTACCTCCAAATTTAAGCGTGTCATTTTTTTTAATGGCTTAGTATTACTCCGTTATATATGTGTATTACGTTTTCTTCATCCAGTTTTCTTTTGAGAGACATCTAGGCTGTTTCCAATTTCTGACTATTTTTATAAGACTGCTATAAGTATTGTTGATCCACTGTTTCTGTAGTAACACCCTTTGGGTTAATGGCCAAGAGTGGTATAGCTGGATTATAAGATACATCAATTCCCATCTTACTGAGGGAACCTCAACACTTGTCACTGTATTTATCCAACCCAGATAAGACTGGTCAAGGAAAACACAACTCAGTAATTATAAATATATGGTGCACGCCTAGATTGGGCAGATTCACCACTACACTACTCTGTTCCCCAGCTATGAGATCCCTTATAACTTGCTGGTTTTCCAAGCCACGCACTTGTCCTTCCACCTCCTGCTCCTCCATTGTCTTTCTCCTCCGTCGTCCTCCTTCTCTTCTCTCACTTCCCACCAATCTTTATTTCTCCACCTCCCCTTCTCTGCCCAGTCACTGACTCTAGTCTTTATTTTACAAGTTCAAGTGGGCAGAAGGTTCAATAGAAGTCACCTGTGTACTGATTCACTCCTCCTCTGCAGCCCCTCCCAGGAAAGTGGAGTTAGCATCAAAATACAAGGCCAGGGCTATCCACAACAAACACTGATTTCCATACTAGCTATACAAGTTTGCACTCCTACCAAAAATGGAAGAATGTCCTCCTTATTCCACATCCTCATCACCATGAGCTGTCATTTGTTGTATTGATGTTAGTCATTCTGACAGGTGTAACATGGAAGCTCCTACATGTTTTGATTGGAATGTCCCTAATGGCTAAGTATGTTAAACATTTCTTTAAATGTTGCTTAGCCATTTGAGTTTCCTCTACTAAGAATTATGTTTGGATTCATACCAAACAAAATTTGTTTTCTTAGTTTCCAAGGATTTTTGTTAGTTGGCTCTTTATGTTGTTGTTCTTTATATATATTTGGATATTTGGTCTCTAGGAGATATGAAGTTGCTTTTTTCCCATTCTATTGGCTAATACTTTGTCTAAATGATGGTGTAGAAACTTTTCAGTTTTATAAGGTCCCATTTACTGATTATTGATCTTAGTGCCTACGTTAATGATTTTTGGTTCAGAATGACTTTTCCTGCCCTAATGAGTTCAAAGCTATTCCCCACTTTCTCCTGTATGTGGTTCAGTGTATTTTATATTATACTGAGTTCATTGATCTATTTGGAGTTAAGTTTTATGTGGTGAAAAGTATAGATGTATTTGTATTCTTCTACATGCAGATATCCAGTGTTTCAATTTGTCAAAGATGCTGTATTTCTTTCCAGAGTGTTTTGCTGACATCTTCCCTATAATTAGGGTATCCATAGGTGTTTGATTTTATGTCTATGTCTTCCATTTAATTCCACTGATGATTGTATCTGTTTTCTGCCAATACCCTGCTCTTGT
>JANHMN010000007.1:23190810-23203383 GCA_030674055.1 Rhabdomys pumilio
GTGTGTGTGTGTGTGTGTGTGTGTGTGTGTGTGTGTGTGTGTGTGTACATATGCATGTGTGGGGATGAAATGAGAGTGAAAGACATTAAAATAATCAGAATGAATAGTATACATACATTGCGTTGTCGAGGAACAAATTCAAACAAAATCCATTTTAAAAAAGAAAGAGAAAAATCAAATGGAAATGATACCTCAATAGAAAAGATACAGAACGTATTACAGACAAGACAGTTAAAGGTGAGGACATGTGTGAAAGGCAGAGAATTTTCAGACCAGGAAACATACAAATCCCCTTGGAGGTAAATTCTTGATACATAGTCCAGGTGGTCTGAACTTCAGTACTTGATCACGATAGAACATAATGACATTAGTACTGACGTGTCTTAGGCTATGTATTTGATGTAGTCTCTTTTGGTGTTTGAGTTTTATGTTATGTTATGTATGTCATGTCATGTTATGTTGTTATGCTAGTTATGATTTGTGGGGGACTGTTCAAGGACAGGATTTTTCTGTGTAGCCTTAACTGTCCAAGAGTTCACGTTATAAATCAGGCCAGTGTCCGACTCAGACATCTGCCTCCCTACGCCTCTCAGTACTGTGATTAAATGCATGGGCCACCACCACCCAGCTATCTTGTGTTTGATTGTTTGTTTCTTTGTTTGTTTAATCACTGTGTGATACTAAGAAGAGAAGTAGTGATTCAGAACAGTAGGTGACAGTCTTATCTAAAGTGTGTGAATTTCTGGTTTCCCCTAAAATCTTACCTGGTCATTATTAATGCTAGTGACACAAAGTCTTACCGGGGGCAATTATCTGGGACTCGATGAAGTGCTGATGCAAGTGCTTCTGTAGCAATATGAGAAACAATCTCTCTACAGTCAAATAGAGCTTCAGGCCTAAAACCCACCCACCTCAAAAATATTAATCTAGAATTCCTCCTGTCAAAAGAAAATGCAGAGACAAAAGAGTCAAGCAGAAACTGAAGGAAAAAGCCATTCAGAGACTGATCTGCCAAGGGATCCATCTCCTCTGCTGACACCAAACCCAGACACTGTTGCTGATGCCAAAAAGTGCTTACTGACAGAAGCCCAGTATAGCTGCCTCCTGAAAGACTCTGCCAGAGTATTACCAATACAGACGTGGATGTACACAGACAAACATTGGACTGAGCACAGGAACCCCAATGAAGGAGTTAGGGCAAGGACTGTAGGAACTGAAGGGGGTTGCAACCTCATAGAAAGAACAACAATATCAACCAACCAGACCCCCTAAAACACCTGGGAACCAAACCACCAACCAAAGAGTATACAGATGGTACCCATGGCTCCAGCTGGATATGTAGCAGAGGATTTCCTTATCTGGCATCAGTGGGAGGGGAGCTCCTTGAACTAGTTGAGGCTCTATGATCCAAGGTAGGGAAATGCTAGGCCCGCTGAAACAGGAGTGGGTGGGCAGGTAGGGGAGCACCCTCATGGGGAGGGAGAATGGAATAAGGGGCTTGTAGACGGGAAACTAGGAAGGAATGAAATGTAAATAAATAAAGTAACGGTAAAATTAAAACCAAATAGCAGTAACAGTCAGGACCATGGACAGATATATTAGCTTTAAAGTATTTCTGGTTTTGGAGTAAAGTGTTATTAAGATAAGGCTTTAATATTAAGAAGTGAAAATGCTTACATCTCATAAAAGTGCTCATTAATTCTGCTTGAAACAATATGGGGACTGAATATAAATTTGAGGGATTAAATAAAGGTTTGGAATTGCTGTGAGGTATATAATAGAATAAAGAAAATGTCAAGTGTCCTGAAGAGTCAAGCATGAATGAATAGATAGAAGAAATTATGGTTTCCCTGGTACTCTATGATAGACATAAAATAATAACATGAAAAGTATCTGATTTATAGTTTTAAAGGCAATAATTTATAGTTTATATCTTTCATATAACTATAAAACATGAGGTTGCCTTTTACCTTCTGGACTTGTGTGGCTGAAAGACAGACACTTATGTAGTATTGCTCACTGTGTTATTTGATATTCTAGGAAATGAGTTCCCGAGGTCAAGGAAGATATCTTGTCCATCCTCCGACAGAAGCACATTGGCACCTATGTCTAACTAGCATATGTAAGTATTGAATAAAATTATTACTACTCATATTTATATGTGACATTGGGAGTGTGACACTGGGAGTGAAGGTAGGAGGTAACAAGCACTTGTGATAGATACATGACCATAAACTAGATTTTGTGTTGTGGAAATCTTGTAATGCTTTACTTACTACATATATGAGTTATGTATGTGTACATATATACATGTTTTTATTAAGATATCATCTAGCTATTAAATCTAAGAGTAGTACTGCTAATTATTGATTGCATGTCTATTCTCCATAGTGGACTGAGATACTTTGAAGAGAAAATAGTATTTCTGGCATTCTCTTAAAAAAAAAAAAAAAACTAGTACATTACAATATGTTAATTCTCAGGTATTGCATAATGTGCTGTAAATACCTACAGCAGACAATTGAAGGAAAAAAAACATTGCATTTATATGGTAGCATCAGAGCCACAATGAAAAATGCAGGTTAAAAATGAATTCTTTTCATTAGGACCACATAACAGGAGTTGACAATTATCTAAACTGAAGAGAAGGCTAATGAATTTAGCAAAAAAAGTGCAAACAGGCTGCTTCTAATTTTTACTATGAATGTTTAAGAAAAAAATCTATAAATAAAATGTTCTATATATTCTAGTCAATTAGAAAAGGCAACTCCTCAAGTCCTTGATCTCAGATATTCAAACTTCAGTTCGTGATCAGCGTGAATAGTAGAGAAACCAACACAACTGAGAAATTTTGTTTTGATTGTTGAGGTCACTTGAACTCCATCTGGTAACAAGACTGTGAATCTTAATCACTGTGCAATAGAAGAAAACTCCAAAGTAAATAGGGTAAATTAAAATTTATGTAAACACAATAGAAGATAAATAATTAAAGAAAATAGTAGAAAATAATAATTAAAAACATAAAATGAAACTTTCCCTACTCAACAGAGGAGGTTGTTGGTCAGGATTGAACAGATTCTTTTTAAAGCCATGCATGTATTTGCCTGATACTCTGTCATTCTATGGCATCAAGGCATGTAATTCAAACTGAAAATTGTGTCCATCATTCAGAGGTTTTGACTAAACAAGGCTAAACATCTGCATATTTGGATGAGTGCCTGGCTTTCTAATTCACTAGCAGGAGATGCTCCATTAGCTGTTATCCTAAGCATCAAGAACATTGATTCATTATGCATATCAGATATCCTGTACTTGTTTAGGTTACATGTATCTTATCATCTAAGATTACGTTGATTTTATTTAGATTACATCCAAATAAAGGATAATTGAACTCGTATGTGACAGGAAAGACTCTATTGTTGAATGATTCTGCAAAAGTGGATATAGCTCCCTGGATAACCTTCAAGGTACAGGGGGAACTGTGTGTGCAAGAAAAGGGGCCTGTGTCAAACTTCTACCACTATATCGCTTCTTAAGAAATGTGGTCATGTCATGCCTTGGTTTCCTCAGGCATAAAGCAAGTTTAAAATATCTTGTTTTACATCTTCCTAGATATATTGACAAGATAAATGACTAACTATTGCTTACAATTTCAGACTCTGGAGTCAAACGCATCTGCCTTGGATTGTAATTAAAACAGTCCTTATAAATGTAGTCATAATTCAATTTCCTCACCTACAAATTGTTGTGATGACAACATCTGAGAATCAAACAAAACATGCACTGTGGTTACTTAATAGTGGTAGGCACACTGTAAGCAGCCAACTGGCAAACTTTTGAGAAATTCATAGAAAATATGATTAAAGTAACTTGGAAACTACATACACCTGTAAGCATCCCATGACTCATGCTTGAGATGTCAAAACATGAAACAGTAAGGTGCATCCTATTTTCAAATCTTCGAAAGGTTAAAATGAACAAACTGCCAATCAAAGTGACACAAATTGCATACAAAATTTAATTAACCATATATCTGTTTATGTATCATTATAGTTATATGATATATACTGCTACCTCTACTTATCTTTACATTACTTTCTTCTATTTTTTAAATTCTTTTAAATGATACAGAGGTTAGCTAAAACTCCCCAAATATTATCCAATTGTTTTATACAGAGTTCAGACTAGAAGCTAAATCTTCAATTTGCACAATGCTTCCTTTAGTATATAGTGCTTAGAAGGTTCATCTAAAACAGACCATGTGAAATTTTGAAAATACTAGAAAACCTGAAAGTGAAAACCAGACAGCACCAACCTGCTGAAATGTGAGCAGGAGCTCTCTGCAGAAACCCCACGTTGCTCACTGCTGTATATTGTCTAATATCAAGGCCCATGGCCAGTCAGTTTTAATACTATTTGCATCCAAGCTATTGTTCTTACAGCAAATCAATAATTCTCTATACACAATCCTCTATCACAATCTGGAATAGGAAAGTTATACTTTTGGGATATGAGTGTGAGCATAAAAGTGTGCAACAATTATTTTGCACAGATTTAAGTGCTTGAGGATATTAAAAGTACTATTCATAAGACTACATAATTCAATAAAAATCCAAACTCATCTGTGTCATCAGCACCCAGTTCAAGAAACAGAATGTTCCTAGCACCCCAGATGCTCCTCCGAGCTTTCTTCCAGTAACTCTTCCCACAAGGATTCTGCTAGTCTCAGTTCAAATGTCATTGACTCATTCTGTCCCTTTGAATGTCACGAAACAGAATCACTGCATTCTTGTATACCTATCTTCTTTCTTTATACTTGTTTGTGAGATCTGTTCATGTGACTACATGCAGTTGTAATTCTATTGATACATTTTACAGTAGAATCAGAGCTTCTTCACGTCCCTTTTAACTTCATTTTCCTCTCAGTGCCCTCTTGGCCAGAGTGTGCCCTGAACTAGAGTGAAGCTTACCTTAAGTGACATTTCCATCTCCCATTCTCCTAATACCTCAAGAACTCCTGTACTTTCTACGGGCTTTGAATTCTCTACATAAAAGATTTAAAGTTTCAAATGAGCTTCTTCATCCACGTATAGATGAAATTGTTAAGCCATTGCCTTTTACCATCCCCAAATTCTTCCCTTTTCAAGTTTTGCTTCGTTTTAAATATATTCAAAATGTCTTGAATTGCCAGAAAATGAAGAAGGCTCTTTGTCTGTTCTTTAGGAATGGAAGACAGTGTTCAGATTCCACAGTGGTTTTGTACAAAAGCCTCGTATACTTAGTGAGAAAAAACTTGCCTTTCTAGTCTACGTTGAATGAGAAAATATTTGCACCAAATATGTAGTTATATTTAAGCAACTACCAGCACATCATTAATTAGCTGATTTTTTTTCAGTAGAGAATAAAATCAGTGCTTCTAAATTACAAATCTATGAATAGACATTTAATAGCTAAAAGTACCTTTGTACATATGATATACATATATGATGTATGATGTCCTTTAAGTGATCTTTGGGAAAATTAAAATATTGTCATTCAAAGTATTATTTTGACAACAAAGATTACATTTTCCCTCAACCAGGAATCATTTCTCTGTGAATTCTCCATTTTATATTTTCTCTGGAGATATTTTTTTCAACAAGCTTTTAAAACAGATGCTGAGCTAGAAACCAATCCAAGAAATAAAGAAAGCCAAGGGGAAAAATAATAATAATAGACAGTTGTACTTGATTGTTTCCCTGATCAGGGTATCCTCCTGAGTGACAGGTAATTCATCT
The DNA here is from genome assembly GCA_030674055.1 of Rhabdomys pumilio. Classification (NCBI taxonomy): domain Eukaryota; kingdom Metazoa; phylum Chordata; class Mammalia; order Rodentia; family Muridae; genus Rhabdomys; species Rhabdomys pumilio. The sequence continues at coordinate 23,196,588 of JANHMN010000007.1, forward strand.
TCTGTCAGTTTCCATTGCCTAGAGATCATTCCAAGCATTGTTATCAGCAAAACCTCCACAAAGTGAAGGATTCTCAAACAGAAAACCAGATGTGATGAGGTCAGGCCTTGCATGTGATGGGGTATTTGGGTTAATGATGATTGATACCATATCACATTTCATAAAGCACATACTTGCCAAATCAGGTGTTTTTGCTGTCACAGAGGAGCAGTTGCAGAATGCAGTCACAGCAAAGCACCAAGGTCAAAGAGGAAGGGGTGGACAAAAGAGCCCCCTGTCCTTATGAAGAAGGCAAATAAACAGTGCTCACAATGTAGAATTGTGTGAAAATCCTTTCAAACATATGTAATTTGTCTAGAATTTCTAAAATAGTCTAACATTTCCAAACTGTTCTAAAACAGTCTAAAATTTCCAAACCTCTGGTAAACACATTTCCCAGGATGCCTTCCCGCTTTGGAGGTGTATTTTTAACCTCATTTCTGTGATCTAATACATAAATTTATCTTTACTAAAATGAGGTTATCAGAATCAGCATTAAAATGGTAAACAATTACCTTTCTTTTAAAACATTTAGATATTGAGGGAAAAGGCACACAAATACCCAATTATGTACAATGCTCCTCTATGGATGTTATATAAAAGATAGTGATTTAATCATCACTTCTGTGCAAGAAATATTTTCTTTTATTTGACGTGAGAATATATTTTATGGCTAGAAAAGGATAGTTAACAATTCTTACAAAGGATAAACTCTAATAGTTTCTTCTCAAAAATAAATCTTTGAAGACCCTTACTGATGCTATTGTTTTTGGGTTTAGTGTTTTCAAAGGAAAGATAATGATGTCTTTAGCTTCCCTAAAATAGTCCAGGAAAGTGTAACATTAAGTTGTTTTGTTTATAAGAGGAGAAAGATGCCCAAGTTTTGCGCAGCTGCCAACATCATCTGAACTTCTCCAAAGCCAAGTCATATTCCACAAAAGGTCCCAGTTGAGCTGGTGTTAAGATGTTAGCATGTTTGAGTCTACAATTTCTTCGTAATAATCAGTTTGGTTATACATAGGAGCTTTGTAAATAGTAGTGGTAGATTTCTTATTTAGCATGAGCAAGGCCCTGGCTCAATCTCAGGCATAATAAAAAGAAAAATAAAACAATTGAGAGCAGAATTCATTCAGAATAAGCAGATGTTACATGAAAAAATGAGCATCATTGTCAACAGTAGATTGAGAAGTGTACACCTGATAAAACGTAGAAGTACCGTCAGCAACTTATGTGCCAACTTCACAGAGCCAGTAAGCAGACATTTGGTTAAATGTTAATACTGGGTCTGTCTGTGAGGAAGATTAACATTTGAATTGAAAAACTAAGTAAAGCAGCTATCCCTCTCTAGTGAAGGTAAGCATCACCCAGTCAACTGAAACCAGAAAGAAAGAGAGAATTCATTCATTCATTCTCTCCCTTCTTTTAGTTACACACAGGAATATTAGTTTCGTTTGTCCATGAATACAAATGAGTCTCTCAGTTCTTGAACCCCAACCAGAACCCCACCGCAAGTTCTCTTGGACTGCCCATTGTATGGCTTAGTGATGCACCACTGGCTATCCTAGGGCTTCAGCTTCCATAATCATGAGTTCAGACATTCTTTCTCCCTACATCTGTATCTACCACCAATATTCTCTTACTGTTACGTACGTTCTTTGAAGAAGTCTAAATAATATAAATTTGGGAGGCTAAAAAGGTAGCTGTTGATATAAATACATGAGCATGTGAATGACATTGGAAGTAGATACGTGGTAGAAACTGAGAATGTTTTGAGGTCAGTGTTAGAAATGTGATCACCAACAGAAGGAAATTTAGGACACGTTATTAGAGAAAGGAAAAGCGGGATTCTTCTTGTAAAGCAGCAAAGTCTTGGCTGAACTGCACCACAGTGTCCTGTGGGAGGAAAAGCTTGAGAGTCACAATACATGATATTACTGAAGAACACACACAAATATGTTGAAGGGAAGTATTCACAGTGACTACATTAGTGAAGCAGAAACAGAAAGAAAGAGTTGAAAAAGATATTGTTCAATAAAGAAAAACAGCTGTGAAGATACTGGAAAATTTCTCAACCTCATGATCACAAAGTATCAGTGTGTGGCCCACTGATGATTCTGTAGGAATGGGGTACATTATGTCTCTCATAAACACTGTGTTATAAGATCTGAGAACATAGGCAGAAAGGGCATGAATATAATTTTCCTTCAAGAAGAGACACTAAGGCACATTAAATGTGATTCAGAAATCATCATAACTACCCTTCCCACCACAAACTCAGAGCAGGCAGGCTGCTTCCACCTTGCTCCAAAGGCTAGAGCTTTACTCACTTTCTTTAGAAACATTAAGCATTTCATGTATTTGAAATCCTGAGACAAAGGATTCCAGGCAAGTCAGGAGGAATGGCAACAAGGGAAATGAAACAGAGCCACTAACGAGAACTGTTCACATCCATTCAGCAAAAATTGAATTTCACATTCTCAACTTTAAAGTTTGAGGGCAGATGTAATAAAATGTAATAAAAGCACACATACTTATTTATGCCTTGGGTCCTCTCATAGAATCAGGGAAAACCACTTTGCAGTATTAAAAGGTTCCACTGGGACATAGAGATGTCACTACTGGGCACTTGGTTCCGAGGCAGCCAAGATGCACATAAGACCAAGAAGAAAAAGAAAAAAAAGCAAAATAGCAAAATGTTCTTGAGCCTTAAGATGCAATGGCGAGTGGCCAGCTGAGCTACTTTGGAATTTGTTACTTCTTTCTACCACTAAAGTCACCCTACTGGGTTAAGAGTAAGCATCATTTCCTGTGCCTGCCCCACCATTTTACTGGGAAGCCTAAAGCTACTTGCTTTGGCAAGTAATTCATGCTGGAGGAAGACATAATGGTGGAGATCACATTGTGAAGCCAGTACCTGTGTGAGAAGAGAAGACAAAATGAGGATACTGTCTCCTTACTTTGTAAGGACACAGATCCAGTAGCCATTTGCAAGATGTGTGTTCACCAAGAATCCATTGGCATCATGTGAGACTCTTCAACATCTCTGAATTATGAGAAATAAGCATGTTAAGCCAAATAGTTTATAATAATTTGTTAAAGAGCAACCTAAGCTAAGACCAAAAGAAGAATCCAACAAAGTCAACAGGAACAAACAGTGGTAATTAACCACCTCCCTAGATACCAAGAATACATGAAAACTGAGGCACTGGGGACTTCTGAGTTCACAAATAATAACTGCCAACACATGAAGACATGAACTTTAGGTCTTTTATTTTTTTACAGTCCTGAAAATAATCTTTAAGCAATTAATGCATTTGGGTCCTTGAATGTGGGGATTCTGGCCAGGAAAATCAAGAAGTACTTCAATGAGGGTAAATGACAGAGGCAGTGTTTAAAAACCTGCATCCATTTATTCAGACAAAGATTGTATTTCTTCTTTTGAATTTCATGTTTTGGGTGCAAATGTACTAATGAAGTCGTACATAGTACTTCTCTCTTAGTAAATAAAAGTATCTGGCCAGCAAAATGGTAAACAAAAGATAAATAGAAATAATTCACTCTTTGATGAAATATAATCATATTCCTTCACAACTATATTCTGAAGCACAATGGTATTCTGATGGCATGTAGTGCTATTTTCTGCAGTTCATTTACAAACATAGATTTTCATACATTTTAATACCTATATACCATTGAAGTCTGGGTGTATTTCCCTATATTAACTTGCCTTGTGCCCCTGCCTCCTCCTATTGATCCCTTTTCTAATGATAAATGATACCCTTCTTTTTTCATGCTATTTTTGTAGACAGACAGTAGATAGATAGACAGACAGATTGATAAATGATATGATATTAGTACACATGATATATATATATATATATATATATATATATATATATATATATATATCAAAAAAAGACAATTAAATTGTTTGTCTTATTCCTATTTCCAATAGCCCGAGTAGTCCTCTGGAGATATCTTTAAAGGACATATTCACAGCTAGCACTAGAACTGGAAGTACAAAAAAATAACGGCTTTTGAGTCTGTGCTCAAAAGTCTCTGATAGACAAGAATACAAAGTACAAAAGCAGAAAAAGAACATTGCTCATAGTCCTCAGCCAGAGGCATGTGGGGAAGAGGATGGGATTTTTTACTTTCTTATTGCTTAAGGTAAAATTGTTCCCACCTGAGGGTAACATGACAAATTGTGGAAAGGGGTAAGCCTGGGATGGTAGCCTGAGATCCACTCCCTTTTGAAGCTTTCTTGTATCACAATGACATCCTTGGTACAATAAAGCAGGCAAGTGTAATGCCTCCACAGGCCACATTTTTCAGAATACGTGATTTTTTTTCTTCCTTCAAATGTATTCTAAGACATTAGCCTTTCTGAAAGAAGAAGAATTCTGTGTAACTGTACAAATTCTAATGGTATGGTACTTACAGTAGAATTCTAAATCTAACACATATTGTACCAAGGCATTTGTTTGGCACTCTAAAAAAAAAAAGAGCATATGATACTCTGCATCAAAAGAAATTGTTCACTGCTTTCAGTAATGGGATCTATGCTAACATAAAGGGAGCTATACATGAGATTCAGAGTTCAGGGTGAGGAACAAGCACAGGAAAGTATTCTCCTTTATACTGTTCACAAAAGCGTGTCTAAACTTTCCAACAATATTCCAGAGAAAGCACTAATTTACGTATATGTAAAATATATATGGACTGCTTTATATCTAAAATAAGAGACAGAAATATTGCAACACTTGTAGATGGTATGCAAATGTACGTGACCAAGTAGGAATTTAAAATTAAAACACCTTAAAAAAAAAACTCACTTCCAATGCAGTGCCTTAATAAAAGTCTGGTCAAGCCACAAAAGCTTTTAACTTTTAGCATTGCTTGACAAACTACAATTTCTTTTATTAATTTAATGATATAAATAAATATAAGATCATAAATACCATGATCAAAACCATTAGTTCTAGTTCTTTTCTTCCCTAAAATTTAACTAGACTTCTCAAATGTATACTTTCTACTGTTTGTATCTTCAATTTGCTCTGTGATACATACATGTGAATAGTATACTCAAGCACCCACTTGCCAGGGGATGCATACTTCTGAATTGTCAACCTCCATAATTGTTAATTAAATAAATTTGTTTTTTATAGATGCCTATTCTCCTGTGCTTTGTTATAACAACAGAAATCAAAGTGAGAAAGAAAACATTACCAAATTCCAAAAAGCAGTATAGGTTGAAGATGAGATTAGTAACTGATAAGGATAAAACATTTAACATCGTAGTGATAAATATGTTACCTAGTATTGTTTTGTGCAAAGAAAAGACAGAAGAGACTTCAGGCTTAGACTGAAAATAAATTTGAAGAGAAATTTAAGGATGTGGTGGAAATTAATCACTTCTACTAAGGAGTTATGTATAAAAATATGAGTACTGAACATGGCAATGTTGGTGATTATAGCAAGAGTTGCTCATTAGAGAAGTCACAATGTTGTGCTGCTAGATGCCCAGATACTCTCAGACATGTGTGGTCTTGCAACTACTGAGCATATCATGGGACAGAAGCATCCCATGGGACAGAATCAACATGCGGGCACAGTCTATGAATTCAAGGGCAGCTTTATAGGATTTTACAGGGTTTGAACTTTGTAAAGGGTTCTCTGATAAACTGAAGTGACTTCAAGTAAAATTCATAGGGGTAGTTAATTATTATTTGAAACCTTTAAGAATATTGATTGGCTAAAGAACCAAATGAAGGCTTTAACTCTAATGTCTCTGCTGCTGTGATTTGCCACAGCTCCTATCTGATACTAACCAACCCTTTATCTGGTATTCTTCTTTGCATGCCTCAGCACATGGCTGGCATTGTTCTGAATGCTTTACAAATAACACCTCATTTAATTCTCATTCCTAACACTAGAAAGTGAGAACGTCGCAGTATTCATACACAACCAACACACAGAATTCTGTCAGCGAAGTAGTTTATTTTCAGAGCTCGAAACTTCAAGCTATGCATTTGTTTCTTTTATAGAATGCTTGTGTGTGACTAATGGTTGTTATATTGTCAGGTAGAAAGCAAGTCATCCTATTTCCAGATGGATGATTTCCGTCACGTGAAGAATCACCCATCCACTGGTTAATTTGGGCTCTTAGTTCCTTAACTCTTCCTACTGTTGAGTTATAAAGAACCAGCACAGGCAATGTGTTGTTCATAGTCATTTATCTTTAAAGTGATATTAGACCACCGTCTGCTAATATTCCTGAGCTTATGATGGGGTTACATCCCAATAAAGTCAAGGTAAATTGAAAATGCGATCACAATTATATTATGTATGTATATAAAATATCATAATAAAATCTAGTATTTTGTACAACCTGTTAGCAAGGGGAAAAATAAAAAATGCACTTAGCATGCCCACCCAATGGATTGGCATAACTTAGCAGCACTGAACATTAGAGGAATTTATTTGCCTCACTAATCATAGGGTGACTAAGAATTGCAGCTGGCTGACACTGCAGAACTTGGCAGAAACTGTTGTTGTACATCTCACAAGCTTAGGAAATCAGAACTTAACTGTGGTTTCTAATGAATATATATCTATTTTTTATTATGATGAAGTTTAAAAAACATGAGTTGAGACCCTGTATAGATTTCAAGCTTCAGTATGTATACATATACATATACATATACATATACATATACATATACATATACATATACATATACATATACATATACAT